>VXAB01004210.1:539532-632861 GCA_013399175.1 Odontophorus gujanensis | reverse complement strand
TCTTTTTCTCTCTCTCTCTCTCTTTTTCTTTCTTTTTAATAAGAAAATGAGCTGTTCCCAGATAAATGTTCAGTAAAATAAAAGTTGTCCTTCCATTTCTTAGTAAAGGTAATTCATAACTCGTAAAGCTCACACTTTGAAATATAAATTACCATATCAGCTCACTGCAGTAAAATCCTGATCTCCAGTGATGAGAATCACATTGAGAACTCCTCTCTGAGTCCTCAGAATCACTAAGAATTAGCAGATTACTTCCTTTCTGTAATTACCTTTAATCATATTTGCTTTGTGGTTAACTGTTGTCAATAGCCCTATTTAACTGCCTCCCTTGCAATTGAACTGTATGGCAAACACATGGACAAAACTACTAATGATGCATTATTTGCAGAGAGGAAAATGTAAGAGCAAGTGGTAGCTCTCTCTGAGGTTCTGACTCAAAATATTGCAGTCATATTTTATATTTATTTTGTTGTTAACTGAGCGTCATGCATTGGTTGTTACATTGCTAATTGGTTTTCTTTCAACCAGAAGGTTCCATTGTGCCCTGCTGAGTATTGTAGTCTTTCTTTCTTCTGAACTGTGACAGCTTGCAGGGGATTTATGTGCTGACCCCTGCTGCCTTGCTTCAAAGTTGGGGTTTTGCAGAAAAGACTTCCAAGAATTGCACCCACCCCTTGCCACAAATGAAAAATAGTCCCCAGGAATCTGCATTCTGTTAATCTTTCTTGTCTTTTTGTGGGGCACATAGTCCAATTCTACTCTTATACATGACAGTTTTGGGTGGTCATTTCCCTGGAATTTTTCAGAGGTACCAGGTGACTAATTCTCCCTTTTTATTCTTTTTCAAAAGCTGTTGTCTTGACCTTGTGACTTGAAATTAGTCTGTTCAAATACTACAAAATTTCCTGTCCAAATCACCTTATCAAGGCATATTCAGTCACTAACAGAAAGTTCTGAACAAACTACAGACAAGTAGCAGGTAGATGAAGAAATGAGTATCACAAGAACTTAAAAATAGACCATGTGTTAAGAAGTCAGACCAATGGTGCATACAGAGCAGTATAGTAAACACTGCACAAATTCAGATGCACACTTACAAGAAGGACGGGAAAAAGTTGGTCATTGGTGTCATTAAAAAGGGTGAAAAGCCTTACTATAGGAAAGTGCTCAACGCTGTTCATATCTACCTATGAATAGCATGTTTAGCTGGAATAATTCTTCTGTTAGTAAAACACGTAAGAAAGAAAAGTTTTACTATAAGGGTGACTGAAAAGCTATCTTTATAATAACAACAACAAATAAATAGTAGTTTTTTTTAATTTCTCAACCAATGCATGCTCTGTCTGAACATGGCAGGTGGAGCAGTATAATTTAATTTTGAGTACATTTAGTTTTCTATGGATCACTACATTTTTCTGCAGGAGAGACAAGGAATAACTTCTGCTAGCTAAGAGCATATAGACAGTAGAAGAAAAGCAGGAAATAATTGTCTGGAATGAATGGAGTATCCCTGTGTCTGACATATACTGAGAAAGTGAGGTAGCACGAAAAATACAACTACAACTACTTTTTTTTTTTTACACTAATAGTATGCACTGGAGAGGACCCTTCAAAAGGACAAATACTCAGGTTCTAGCCTGAGGTATTCAGAAGTCCTGATTTCCTTCCATAGATTAGATTGAGAAGCAGCAGGAAGGAGTAATAAGCCATTCATTTTAAAAAAAAATCTGGAAAATCCTGCTTTCACTTGACCTTATTCTTTCCATCTTTTAAATGATGCTCTTTCCTTCAGTAGCAAGTGTTCTGATCAAGGTAATTTGGCAGCCTATAAGTCAAAGATGGGCCTCATATCATGTTGGAGTATAGAAGAGAGCACAGAAGGAAATAATCAGTTCATTTACTGGGACGCTGTGTCTTTTGCAACTTTGTTCTTATTTCATCACCATTGCACATACAAATTGTAGTGTAGCCTTGATCAGATTCTGTCAGTGTTACTTTCACTGGTGTCTAATTTCCAATTCTCAAGGGATCACAGGTCAAACAGACCTCTGTTTCAATAAAGTTGCTTTTAAGTGAAAGATGTGACTCTTCATGGAATCATCAAGACTGAACTGAAGATCACATGTGCCATTGTGGTAGGTTCTACAGTATTGCATATATGACTATCTTCTATTTTGATAGAGTTTCCAAATGTTATTACATTGTTCTTCAGTAGCTGTTCTTCAACACAACTTTGAATTGAATAATTACAATCAATAGGTCAGTTGAATAGGACCTCATTGGCTGTAAAACAATCATATTATTGAAATTTCTTTCATTGCGTTTCTTCCAAATACCACTGCTATAAATACAGTATATGTGATCCCATTTGAGAAAACATTTTTGTTAAAACACAAGGACAGTCCTACTTTCTAAGCTACACTGCAAATGACTATACCTGTGTTGTTCTCACTGACCTGAGTCACTGAATCCAGAATGAAGCAAAATTTGAATACAGCTGCAAACAGGCAGTACAAAGAACTTGTATTTATGCTTATGATTCTAGTAGATGTGGTTTGTTCCATGTCCTGAAGATTGAACTAGCTACTTAAACTCTAGGTTGCAGTAAACATTAAGGTGTTTTTCCTTAACCTTGGTCTGTTCTTCACTGGATAACATAGAGTAATTAATTTTAAAGTAATTAATTTTGGCAGTAAGAAGGGTCAAAGTGAATTTAAACCTTCAGTTAATCCTAATAGGTGCTGCTGAATCCATTTATCACCATCCAATGTGACTGGCAGCCAGCACAAACCCAGTAGTAAATGCAAAACTGGCTGCATGCCCACAGAGCTGGCAGGCTCTGAGGCACTGAATGAATGAATGAATGAGAACATGAAGCAAGCAAGAGCCTGCTGAAGCTCCTACAAAACTCTTTTCTGTTTAAATATCCCATTAACACAACACAGTAAACTGACAAGAGACAGCAAATCCACTCAAACACAAATAAAATTTAAATTCACCATAATGTTCTTTCAATTGCGAGTATTTTTCTAGCCTAGACAAACTTCTGCACTTGTCCCATGGACAAGACGGAGAGAGAAGGCTGAATATTTAGGATGGCTGGATTAATCATTATGGTCTGTTCTCCTTTTTGGTTTGTATTGTGTTTACATTCAGTCTGTATTGCCCTTCTTGCTTGATAATACAAAAAAAATAATTTGTTTGAACTGAGTTTACCATTTACTTGAAAAGCAATCAATAATGACTGTACCTTGCCTAGAATCAAAGGTAGCATGCTAAAAAGTGTATATGGAATCATTTATTATTTTCTTTTCAGGAAAGAGAAGTATTTATTCCTGACAATTGCACTGAGAGATGTCAAACATCACACAAATAAATATTAAAAGAAGTGTATAATGTGTTGCTTTTCTTATGTTACAAATGCAGGATAGAGAAGGCAGATGACTTAAGTTCATGCACAAAACATGTCAGAGTTTAGAACTTGACCCATATATGCGAGATAAAAAAGACCAAGGATTAGTAGTTGCAGTTGTTAACTGGTAACAGTAGGTCCATGGCTCCAGACTTTCTGAGGCATCTACATTTTCTTTTATTGAATATTTCAGCATCAACTACAATAGTAATTACTACCTAATGTCAATCTCCAGATGATTCTTCTTAGATCTGATAATACACAAGTCTGAAGTAGAGGCTGAGGGAGCTGATGCTCATTGAAATCACTGTAAGTATTAACAGAACTGAATAATAGCCCAGGAAAATTCAAGTTGTTCTACTCATATGAGCTCAGTCAAAAAGAAAAAATTCCTGAGAACTTCTTGAAGATCAAGATGATCAGTATTCTCATTACTTGAATAATGGGAAAAAGGAGAATATAAAACTGATCACATGAAAGATCTTACTGAAAAGTTCTCTTACTTGACAGTAATGTTGGGATTCAGTAAATACAACGTAAATAAACTAACAGGAAGCAGTAGCAGCCAAGGTGGATTCTTTGTGTTGACGTTCAGCTTGTAAACCTAGAACTCATATAATTTATTTTCCGTTAATAGAATTAATGATGTATAATCCATATCCCTATCTCAGAAAGAGTGAAGTGTTCTACTTGGATTTTACTTTCTGCTCCACTTCACTTCCTGGCACTATAAAATGATGAACCTCCTAAAAAGTCTGACAGTTAAACCACATTAATGCTTAATGACACAGTAGCAAGATTAGACCTACTACTGAATTAAAACTTTGATGGTAATGAGGATGGTGTCCAGCGCACACTCTCAGCAGCAAACAATAATCTTCATTGTAGAAAGGGACTCTTAATTGAAGATCCTAACATGACGTAACACACTCGGTTGTACAGTCATTTCTGAGCATTTGGAAAGAACAGATTCATCAAATTTGCTTCAAACTGAGGTCTATAGAAGTGTCAGTATTATCATTTAATGTAAAATTGTGTTCTTAGACCGCAGAGAAATATTCTGTCCTGCATATGAAAACACTACTCAGACAGCTAGATATTTTCCTGTGTGACTTCATACTGACTCCAGTGTGGTGAATCTCCATGTCAGTACCTAATGAAACAATTTGTCACAGTAGAGCTTTTCTTATAAAGTGTAACGCAAGCAAGTCTCTAAAAAATATGTCTTGGTCATAGAATCTTAGACTGACCACAACCCTCTAGTTGTGACCATCCAACCAATTCTTTATTCTGTGAATAGTCCACCTTTCATATCTCTCCCATCTGAAGATAACAATGTGGTATGTGATCATGACAAAGGCCTTGCAAGTAGATAATATCAGCTGCTTTTTGTCCACTGATTTCATCACTCATTTGTAAAATGACACCAGGTTGGTCAGGCACGTTTTGCTTTTGGTGATAACAAATACTTGATTTTACATCCTAGACTTCCTGACACCCTGAAAGCCATTTAGTATTCTACTTTTGTCCATGTCTTCATGCCCTGGAGAGCTTAGCTATTAAGCCAGGAGGATTTATTGGTATCTCCTAGGATGGTCTGCAGCATCTGTGGCATAGACTCAGATCTGGACAATCCAAATCATTTATTACAGATTCTAACACCCTTGTATACACTCACAAGTTTTCCCTTTTAACTTTCCCACCTACCGTTACATGTCAACAAAATACTCCACAAATGCTCCTTAGCTGTGCATGAAGGCACTTATCCAGTCAAAGTCATTCCAAGCCATGCACTCTTCCTCCAATCAGGATCATCATCACACGGACATCACACAGCTTACTTGAATTTGTTTTCCTTTTCTTCTGGAGTATCCTCTTGACTCTCAGACTTCTTTTATCATGCTATTCATCTTGCTTCACAGCTTCTGCTCTGAATATATAATTTTGTATTCGTACAATGGCCCAGCAATATATTTCAGGTTTATAGAGGTTCAAATCAATTCTACTCTGAAGCAACTATGCAATTCATGTACTTCTGTATGCAGATAGATGGCTAAACCAGAACTCTGTGTGTTTCCTTCTTCTTCTGTTTCAAAAAAGTATATTTTTTTTAATGTAAAAAGAATAAAAACTAAAAAAGGCAATCCAGACATAGTGATCTAGATACTAGTTGCTAATTCTCTTGTTCCCTTGTAGTAGAGCTGCCACTTAAAGACTAAACTGAGAAGCTTCTCATCATACAGGAAAAAAACCATAAATACATTGAGTACATAAGCCAATCTGCTATTGTTTTATAACCTGACACTGAACTAAGAGTTTAAATGATTAATTACTGATTAGTTTTTTACAAACTCCATGTGTGAGAGATGGAGCCTGATTTTTAGTGCACGAAGAAAGGGCTACAGAAATCAGCAAGACTTTCTTACTATTGAACACAACATGTTTTGGGCTAGACACTAAGACGAGTGATCCAGAAAGAACTGTTATGCTTTAGAGACTAATTAATGTCTTCTTTCCAAAAAAATAACCAAGAGTTGTGTTTGCATATTGGCACCTCCATCACATCTCCCAGGCATCATACATTGCAAAGGGCACATGCAGCTCCTGAGATCAGTGTGTCTTTGAACAAAAGTCATAGAACTCACAGAACTTAGTGGGACCACTGTAGTAACTTCAAGACACTATGGTAACTTTAAAAAGCTGGAAGAAACTGACTGTTTTTGAGTTTCCTGAATTTCATTTTTTTTTTTCTTTTTTGACCGATACTGAAAGCAGGAAAAAAACAAATATGTTCAGCCAAACTCAGATGCCTTTTGCATACAGAAGGCCTGACTGCCTGAGATTTGGAAAAGAGTTGTGAACTAATCAGAGGCTGAACTTAGAAGGTTTTTCATCAGTGTGCCCGAGCACTGAGTTTTGACCACAAATGATACAAAATGATGGGACTCCACGACTCTTTGGAAGTAATACGTTCTTTCCTCATCCTGATAGGGAAAGGAAATTGCAAGACGCCTGCTATAGTAATATGTCTGAGTGATGTGAGTCTTAGCAGACACAGGCCAGAACCTCCATCTGGCTCATTACACAGCAGCACAACTACTTATATGCATTTACTTCTAACTGGGAATAACTGATCCAATTGAGGGGGAGAAATATGTAATCTCTCTGTGTCAGCTACAAAGAGACTACAGTATTTGGCCTTCAGTTCTCTGATTTCTATTGCAATATTGTATGCTCATTATTAAGGAGAAGAGCCAGAAGGACGAAAGAGGGTACAATTCACTGTTAGAATGCTGAGCTGGAAGTCATGGGTCAGCATGGACTCTGATAAAACTTCCTCTGTGGAGGTCACTTGATCCTCTATGCCTTCATTTACCCAATGAAACAGGTGCCCCTTTTCATGGCGGTGCTGCCTATCAGCATCAGGTAAACATGCTGAATGCTGTGTTGTGTTACTCAGTAGCAACCCTTCGAGTGCTGGAGGTGATGTACTGCAGCAGGTTGCAGCGCTAGCATAGGAAAACTCGAAAGATATGGTTAGAAAAGCAATGTGGTAAAGTGAAGTAGATCTGCCTTCCTTCTACCATGTTTAACGGCCAAAGATTTAGTATTTAAATTTTTCTTCTTTACTTGTTATTTTTGTTGCATTCGTTGTTGATTTAGATGAATAAGGTCAACTCTGGAGTTATTCATATTCTGATCTGTGTGGCCATTTTCCTCCCAAAATTATCTCAATCATGTGCAAGCTACTCAATTTGCTTCATCTTTATGTAGCTTTTTATTTTACTCACTCAGCATTGTGTAGTTATGCATGACACTGGAAGACACATGCATGCATAGATTTTCAAGTGTGCTTTATCACTTAGAAACATAAACCAAAAGGAAGACAAGATCTAGATCACTGAATTCCTGAAAATATTTTCTTTTACTTCTTGCTAATTCTATAAAGTTGGAGACCAACCATACTTTCTAATTTCTCATTGCTGCAACAAATTCGTTCTCTGCGTTCTCCATCTGTACTACCATCACTCAATGCAGTACATCTTTCAGTATGAAAATGTCACAGTTCCAGGAACTGGCATAGAAGCATCCCTGAGTATGAAATTAAAGATTATGAGAAAATGCTTAGATTTGTAAGGGGAGATGAAATGAGTCTTGATCATTGTTTTCCTTGTTGACATTTGTTGATTCAGACAAATCTAATGTTTCAGGAGTGTACTAACCACCCAGGAGTCACTGAGAAGGAACCGTGTTCATTCACTCCTTGCTGCACACACGTAATTATACTGCACTTGCATTCAAATTATTCTTGAGACAGCTTTGTATGTCTTTATTATGCCAACTCAGAGTTAAGGGAGTGACAAGTGAAATCAGAATGTAGTTGTCTCCCAGATAAGAGAAAAAGGAAAACCTGGGTGTTGTTTTATGGATTTTCTCTGCAACATGGCTTATTTTCCAGCATCATTTAGTAGAATTGGAGTCAGTTCTGTATTGCCTACAGCCTCCTTCTCCACCTACTATTTATCCAAACGATTCCATATCTTCTGAGTGTGAACAGCCCACTGGAAATGTCTCATAGTTCTTATGAATCTGCTACTGTATGTCCGTGTGTTTTATACACTATTGGAACTAGATGTGATTTTGACATTCAGATCTGATTTCCTCTGAAGTTTATGAGCATTTGGATCCATGATTTTTGGATCACTCATATCTCCAGTGTCAACACAGCAAAATGAATGTGATAGAATGAAATGAAAAACCAGCAGTGTTCTGTCAAGCCCAGCCTGGTTGCTGCATAATAAAAAATAGTCTTTGACAAAGACTTTTGCTTTTGTAATGCCCAAAGGACCTGGAGACTGAGATAAAACCTAATTTGTTCAATGGCTTTCATGCCCAAAATGAATAAAGACAAACTCTATACACGTACAGCAGCAGCCAAATGTCTGGAAACCTTTGCTTAGAAAGAAATATTAAAATTGATAGCAATCTTTTTGTTAGTGTTCTCCCCTTCCTATCTTTTCTCAGGGCAGCCAGTAGCACTTCACAGCTACTAAATCTGTTTGGCAGGTAATCTGCCACCCATGGACCAGATGCTGCTTTGGCAAGGTTAACTTTCCTGTTACCATGGCAAAGCTCCGGCAGGCAAATGACACGGATGCAGTGGCATGTAGCCAAAGTAATCTGACGGCACAGGACTTCGTTAATTGAAAGAAGGAAGTGGGCTGGTGCAGTCTGCTTTTGCCTGCCAGTAAATGCTGAACTCTGGGCAGAGTGCAGGACTAATTAACTGCCTCCACCAGCTGTTGGCCGTAGCATGCCAACTCTGACAAGTGTTTAGGACCATGCATCCTTAACCCTTCTGGAGGAGCAGCAGCAGTTCCTGATACTGTTGGAACATTTGTAAAATTTCATTTTCTTTGAAATTCTGCCATTGTGAAAAAAAAAAAAAATAGATGGGGAAAAAGTGGTTACATTTCCCCTGAAGACCTGTGAACTTTTCGTTTGTTTGTCTACTTAATGACTCCTCCTGTGAACTGGTGATTCTGTCAGGAAACAGAAGCAACTAAGGTATAAATATATATTCCAGGTGCTTTGCAGAATAAAAAGGTAAACTTCACTAAAAACTTTAACCATAACTAATAATGTGATAATGAACTATGACTCCAGGAATCATCTCCACTTATGGCCATGATTACCTGTAGACATCTCTGGTTCTGGCTGTGCTAGGAAAAGCAAAGCAATTTGGGTTGGAGGGACTGTGAAACTAAGTCTTTCTGTAAGTGATTGGGAACAGCTCATAGGTCCTGGGGTTTCATCACAGGTTGCATTTCTTGTCTTCATCTCCTGTTCTGTAACATAGCCAGAATGTTGGCTAGAATCACTGAACTGTAAAATCATAGAATCACCAAAGCTGGAAAAGACTTCCAAGATCATCCAGTCCAATCATCCATCTGCTACCAATATTTACCCACTAAACCATGTCCCTTAGTACAACATCTAAACATTACTTGAACCCCTCCAGGGGCAGTGGCTCCACCACCTCCCTGGGCAGCCTGTCCCAGTGCCTGACCACTCTTTCAGAGAATATTTTTTTCATGTAGCTGTGGTCAGTTTCTTAGGACATTTACAACACAGATGCATGGGAGTCCAGTTACAACCTCAAAAACTCGTAAATACTCTCAGGATACTCATATAGGAAAATTGGCAAACTGTGCTCAGAAGGGTTAAATCAAGCTCATTCTAATGCAGGAGAAATTCACAGCTCTGGGTCGCTTATGAGGATAAGACCAGAATGTGCTATGTTGTGGACCAGGAAAATAGTTACTATGATATCTCTCCTGGCACCTGCAGTTTATGGTTTCTGTATTGTCATTTCAGTGTGTATTGCCCAATGTCATTACTGTTGATTGCAACTCTGTTTCATCTTCCCATAAATCAACTTATCAGGTCCTACAGTATCTCATCCCTTTCCATCCCATCCCATCCCATCCCATCACATCCCATCCACAAAGAAGCAAGCAGTAGCAAGATCCTTTACTCTCCTCTTTGACAGATCTTTTCAATATCTTTTGCTTATTTTTGCTGTCTCTAGCCAATGTAGGTTGTAATAACTCTCCATCTCCAGTGTCATGGACATAATTCTCTTCTCTATTCATTTGCAGGTTAATTCCTTCCATTTCTTCCATTAAAAGAAGGAATGCCATCCAAACTGCTAATTAAGTGACAGACAAATGATGACTGGCCCATCAAGTTGGCTCTATTTTCTCAGGAAGGGAATAGGCCTTCATCTCTTGAGATCTGACTTGTTTGTCCTCCTACTCAGCATCAACTTTCAAAGAGTGCCCCTTTCACTGCAGGTTTCAGCCATGGGGCTTATGGCTGTAAAGAATAAATTCTCTATACTAACAGCATCTTTGGGCAGGGTTAATTTTGCCAGTGTATATCTATATGAAGAGAGAGAGAGAGTGAGCAAAAGAATAACAGCCATAGTATACTGTTGTTTGAAATAAGTCTGTAGCTTAAAAGGCTCTGGGCAGTGTAATTTTTACTTTTATAGGCATGGCCTGAATGTGTTTGACTTTTCAAATCCTTTCTCCAAAGATCCAAAGGGGTCTGTTTATAAAATCTACATCTCAGAATCCTTCCTATATGAAGTTCAGAGAGCATTTTCTACTGCTATATATAAATTTGTCCCCGATGCTTTATCCTTGGAAGGATCTCCCCCTGACTCAAACACTTCCTTTCACAGACAAAAAAGGGTGTCTTAGGCAAACTGTTTCCTATACACCTCCCCCCCAGATTTACATACGGAGAAAGAGAGAGAGAGATGCTCTGGCTGCTGTGGGAGCCTTTATACAAAGTCTGAAGCATTAACTGTACAAGAAGCAGAGGAAAATCACTGCTCCTTTTGATCAATTCATTTCTCATGCCAAATAACTGCCTCTGTCTTTTCATACCTCAAACTACCGTCAACAGTTGTCAAGTCGCACTGGCAGACTAATATGACTCCTATCTCCTGTTCCCACTAGGAGGTCTGTAATTCATGCATTTGCAGTGTACGTAACCAGTCTTGTGCTTCTTCAGTATTTGCACAATAAAGGGTAAAGAAGGAGGTCTTTAACTGACCTGATGTTGGAGAATATGTCCTACAACAGTATTTTATTTTCAAAATCTCCTGGTCAGTGGTGAATCCTTCTATACAGTATCCCTTCCAGTTGTCCTGAAACTAGCCATATATGTAATAAAATCATAGAATCTCAAAACAGTTTGGGTTGGAAGGGAACTTTAAGGTCATTTAAGTTCCAATGTCTCTGCTATAGGCAGGAGCATCTTCCTCTAGACCAGGTGACTTAAAGCCCCATCCAGCCTGGCCTTGAATGCTTCCAGGGAGGGGGCATTCACAAACTCTCTGGGCAACCTGTTCCAGTGTCTCATCTCCCTCACATTAAAGAATTTCTTCCTAATATCAGTCTAAATCTACCCTTTTCCAGTTTAAATCCATTTCCCCTTGTTCTGTTACTGCCAGTCCTTATAAAAACTCACTCCCCAGCTTTCCCAAAAGCCTACTTCAGGTCTCCTCAGTGCCTTCTCTTCCCCAGGCTTAAAAGCCCCCCCTCTCTCAGCCTGATCTCATAGGGGAGGTTCTCCATTCCTCTGATCATCTTCATGGCCCTCATCTGGACCTGCTTTAATAGCTCCATATTTTTCCTGTACTGGGGACCCCAGACCAGGACACAGTACTCCAGAGTAGAGTAGAGGGGGACAATCTTTTCCTTCTCCCTGCTGACCATCCATACAGCCCAGGAGATAGTTGGCCTTCTGGGCTACAGACACACATGGTGTCTCATGTCCAGCTTTTCATCCACCAGGACTCCAGGTCCTTCTCCAAAGGGCTGCTCTCAATGAGTTCTTATCCTCATCTGTACACACATCTGGGATTGCCGTGACCTAGGTTCAACGCCTTGCACTTGGCCTTGTTGAATCTCATTAGATTCACACAGGACTGTTTCTCAACCTTGTCCAGGTCTCTTTGGATGACAGCCCTTTCTGCTGCATAACAACTACAACAGTAAGCTTGGTGTCATTCACAAACTTGCTAGGGGTGCACTTGATGCCACTGTCTATGTCACTGATAAAAATGTTGAGGAGGTAAAGATATTGTAGAGGGAAGAAAAGTCAGAACTCTATCTCCCTTGTGTCTGATTTGTCATTGGACTCAGCACTTCAGATGCACAGAAGATTGCTTATCTGGTAACAGGTGGCTACAAGTAGTACTGTTAACAATATTTAGTGTTTTCATGTTAAACAGTTGCCAATGATATTTATAGATCTTATTGCACTCATTTACACTAGTTTCTATACTTCAATTATTTTGATTGAGAAAATGAAAGGCAGTGGAGAGAGAGAGGCATTCTGGAGGTTCGGCTTTTGAGATTGTACTCTCATTTACTGTTTTTGGTCAATGCCAAGGTTCCACTGATAATAACTACCTGCAAAGAAAGCATTGCAGTTTGTGCCCATCCAAGTTTTTGACATTATGATGAGATTCAGAAATGTGAATGTTTTTCCCAACTTTGTTTCTGATTAAGAATTTCTCAGCTTGTGCCATAGTAATAAAAATACAAGAGCTCAGAATTCTTCTGAGCTGGCATTGCCGTACTACAATAGCAACATTTTCCTGATGTGGGTGTTTACACATTATGACTAACTTTCCACTTCTTTTCATCACTATATTTACCTTCTTGAACATTCTGGCTACATTTGGATCAATCGCTGGAAGAAAAAAATAAGAATAAACTAAACAAAACAAGAACAACAGAAATAACAAAGCAACTGAGTCCCCTTAAACTTGTTAGTGTATGAGAAAATAAAAATCACACCTGAAAACCAGAGCATGGGGAATGTTCATGATGTATGCTGACTACAAACCACGAGGTCAATAGAAAAGCACTGTCAGGACATGAATAGTTGCAAAAGCCAGGGTTCTTTTGTTTGAAGAAAATTTAATTTACTAGAGAGCTACAAGTCACACAGAAATCAATGTGCACTATCATGTTTAGATGTCTCAATGCCTCTGTGTCATTGCTGACATGGGTGATGAGGAAAAGATTATGCAATTTCTGGATCCCTTAGAGCCGTGATACCACAGAACCAACGCACATATTAGATATGGCACTTAACTTGAGGTCATGGACTTATGGCTCAAAAATAGCATAAATTAATCAGGATGTAGATTAGAACTTTCACTTTCTCCATATTTATTTATCTTACAATAAAATAATTTCTATGTGGTTCTTAGATCAATGCTCAACATACTATGTAATGCTTTGAAGCAAAAAACAAGGGTTTATCCACATCTGCCATATGCTTACTTGGAGCAGACTCCAAGGGCTTCGGTTCTCAACAGATTATCTAAATGTCGAAGGCATCTTGTGTTTGCAGTAGTTATGAGGCATGTATGATCCTGGGGCACAGATGAGGATGTGAGGGGGATGAGAGGATACATTTGAAGGACATATTTCAGTTGACATGGTGGAGATAAGTTGATAGTTGGACTTCGTGATCCAAGAGGTCTTTTCCAGCCTTGATGACTCTATGATTCTACAGTTTATACTCAATAGAAATTTGCCTCAGACTCAGTCACTGTTGCTAGGAAGGTCATGCAGGCACTGCAGATGCTAGAAACCTGTCAGAGACCTGTGCAGTGTTTGCAAGCAGTTAAATAAAATCATTTATTTAGGCACATTAACAGCTCCCTCTGTGAGTTTGAGTATGATATCTGCAGGAAGGGAAGTGTTAATCTGTTAGTGGCAATTGCATCGTATGTGTATGTAGATCTTATCATATTGCCTTCACTTTTCCTTTCAGCCCTTTACTGAACGCTTTCCTACGTCTTACCCCTTCAATTCTCAATCACAGCATATATTTTATTCACATGAAACAAGGTCTTACTAAGTGAGTCTTGTAACTCTGGTCCATACAACAGTCTCGGAACATGTAAAACTAAAAGTAGATATACAATACTAGCAAGCTGTGGTGCTGTAACATTTCTTGTTTTTTTTCAGGAACTAATATTGATTTAAAAAAATTGATGAGGATAAAACATCCAAATTGAAAAAAAGAAGTACTTTTACTTCCATTTTTCATATCATTGCTGAGATTATGTGGTAATATCAGTACTCACAGTGAGCATCAGTAGGATAATCAGTGTGTGTAAAAATTGTCGTTAATGACACATAAGAATCATAAGTCAGTGACAGAGGAATGTTGTAAAATGCAGATGTTTGTGATAACATTTTTATGTGTTTCAGATCTGAAAATGACTCCTGTGAAATATAGTCGAAAAAAAGGCTATTACTTAAAAAATGGTTGTGATGACAAATCATTAATCAGCTTTTCACTGAATCAGATGCACTGGTCATAGTAAAAAAAATCAGGGAATTATTTCCTGTTTTTGACTTCCAGTATCTCATTATTACAGAAAGCGAGTGTTTATACAGGTTCCTTTAAAGTGGTCATTTTTGTACACATTTTTGATCAAGAAAAATAAGTAGAATAGAGAACACTAAATAAAATGTCCTTCTGGCTACTACAGCTTGTCAACAAATATTTAGATGTTATTTCAATGACATGGTTTATTGGGGCACAGTGGTGATAGGCTGACAGTTGAACCAGATGATCTCAGTGGTCCTTTCCAACCTCAGTAATTCTATGGTTCTATCTGACAGCTCATATTTCATTTCTGAGCTACTAGTTCTATTTTAATTTTGAAATTTAATATTGGTTACAGATGAAAACAGGAAATTCTTATCCTCTGGAAACCTGTGTATATAGTGATCTGATGTTACAAAAAAGCCAGGTAAAATAAAGTGAAAACATTCCTGGAATTGATGTGTAAGAAGTAGTGCATGTTCTCCAGTTGAACTTGTATTTGGCTTTTACCTCTGTGGTTTCATTGCTTTACAAACTAATTGGTTTAGAATTGCTCAGAACAGGAAAACCTAACACTCAGGGGTGAGCTGCTTCCTCCACTCAGAATGGTTAACACACAAATCTACAGAAACTTCAGGCTTGAAAAAAAAAAAAAAGTGTTTAACATAAAAAGCCATTTAACACTTTTCAATACTTTCTTTAGCTGCAGTACAGAGAGTGAGACAAAATTAATCTCATGGTACAGTGTAAAGAATAACTCAAATACAGGGTTATCTTGTTTTGTCTACATTGTTAAACCCTGTAACATAATTCAGCAAAAAATAAAATAAAACAAAATACCTCTGCTAAAACTATTTTTGGGTGTCTGGCAAGTTAGGAGAAGGAATTTGGTTGAAACTTTGGTGAGCAGATGGAAAAGACTGAAAGTATGTCAGAAATTCTGTCTTCTTCTTCAATCAACTTGGCTAATACTTAGAGCGGAACTGGTGCTAGGAAGGAATAACTCCTTAATTCCCACTCCAAACCTCAACTCTTCACTATCATTCACAAAAGAAAACCCACACAAATTATTTCTTACGCATAACACTTTCCTCCTTTCTGTTAGCAAGCATCTCTAATATTAGAACACGTAAAACTTTTGTGAGAAATGGTTGCTTTGATGGTGAAAGTTAAAATACATAGGACTCATTAGAAATACATATCTTTAAAAAACAATTAATAATAATAACATCTGTAAAAGGGGGAGAAGGGGGAAATGGCTGTTCCAAAATTTTTAATTATTTCCTACATACCTTCAATAGGAAAACACGTAGTAAGTTTTACCATCGTTAAATGGTATAATATTGTTCTTGTTAAGTTCATAACTCACCAAAGCTTAACCAAGTATACTGATGCATGACATGTAGAGAGGAAAGGTAGTTCTTTGAGGCTATAAATAATTCTAGGCTAAGAAGAGCTTACAAGAAGCTGGTTTTATTTTCAAGAACAATCAACATGATATGGAAGATCAGTTTTTTCCACAACCATTGGCAATGGACTGTTGGGTGACTAACAGCACCCTACAAGAAAAAGATAGAAATCTATTTTTGTTAGGTATTTAATTATTGATAATAAGAACTTATAACTTTTTTACATTGGAGTCCTTATTTGGACTTAGAAGTGTAGTTGTAATACAAGTTTTGTTGGCTGAATGAGTAATTCTAGTACCTCATCAGCTCAAGTCATTTATAGTATTTATATTTCACTTTCGCTCTTCCGTCAGTAGCAAAGAACATAACCACTGCTTCAGACAAGATGGTCTTCAGGGGTAAAGCAGTATTACCACAGATCTATCAGTCTACCAAGGCATGATCTTAGCTTATTTTAACTTCAAGAGATGAAAATCAACTTTTGGTAAGAGCAGATAAGTCAGTAATCCCTGTTTGTGGAAACAGAAAGAGAACAAGATTCTGTAAAACTTTAAAATGTAATACTATTGACATAGGTAATGATTTATCTTTTCCTAAGATTTGTGCTTCTGTTTTCTTCCCTGACCAGCAGTACTTAGATAAATAAGACATCATGCTGTTTCTGAAAGGAACAAAAGATTAAATACAACTCTCCCAATTTTTGACTTGTTCCTTTCCATTCTCCACTCTCCCCTGAAAAAGCAAATAGCATCAGCAACAAAATTAAAGAGTTCTTTCTTCACAGGCTGTTCATTTTTGTTTCAAATATTGACCATTTTGATATTTCTAATTAGTTACTGGGTGATTACAGGACAATACATATCATGTGCCTCAAAGTTAACTCTACCCATAACTTACATATTTGATGCAACGCAGATGGATTCTTTTCTTTGTGAAACCATGTGTCTAAAGCACAAAACAAGTTTCCACTACTTTTCAGGTTACTTCAGAAAGGAAACCAAATCTCTGACTTATGAGAAAAGAGAAGAAAAACAGTATCTGTTGTTAAACCTTTGACTTTCTCAACTCATAAAAAAATAATTCTTGCACCCATCTTCTAAAGCAAAGTCTGACCAGCATGCACTTTCAACAAGGACCATTATTAATCTTCCAGGCTACTATGTTCCAGAGCCAGTGACTTAAATTAGGTTTATAGATCCACACACACAATAGCGGAAATCTTTTTAAAGAACGATGATCTTTTTAAAATAATTCTGTGTAGACAAGAGTCCAGCTTTATAGCCCTGCTTTAACATTTGTAGGACTTTGCTTTGGTCTTCAGAAATATCAGAAACTTTTGTGAATTATCTTATCACCTTAAAACATGTGATTTAGATCCCTTTTTAAACCTGAAAAGGAAACACTTCCTTTCTCACCCCTATCTACAGAGTCCTCACCTATGACTTGCCTGAGACAGTGCTGTCCTCACCATGCACAACAGAATCAAGAAGTTACTCATCTGCTCCTTGGATGGGAGAAAAGGTTAAAAAAACACACTGGGGTTTTGACTCACCCACAGAGCAGATGTGTGTGTAAGTACAGTGAAAAACCATTGTACAATGCTACTTTTGCAAGGAAACAAAAGATTTACTTGTAGTGAGCAAATGACGATGCAGGCTGCCTATGTTGTTCATAGCCAGAAGGGAAGAAAATTCCCTTAACTTCCTCATAGTAGTGCTGCTTTCTTGCTGTCCATCATCTAAGAAAGGAAAGGTTCGTCCACCTCCAACATCATCTCAATTGTTCCTCATTCTTTCCACTCTTCTACCACCAAATTCAAAACCTCAGAAGGTGGTGAATGGGTTCAGAAAGGAAAGTCTTGATGTCATGGGAGATTTCCTAACTCACCATGTTAAAAAATAATTTGACAAAGCAAAAAGTTATAATATAAGGGAAATACCAATAACAGAGGATGAATTTTTAAACAGAAACAGACAATACAGAGTTGTGGAAATATTTCTCTCATCTCATGCATTGGGTTGAAAATGCTCTAGATTGGCATGAGTTCACGTGTAAGACTTCTGCTCTGAGCAACAATTCTCGGCTTGTGACCCCAGAGATCTCATGAGTTTGTTGGCTAAACTATGGAAAGCATTTTCTCAGTAGGATGAAATTTACTACACAGAGACTTGCACCTCTGTTTGAAGATGTTCAGAAGGCTAAAAAATGAATACAGTTTGAAAAAGCAAAGATTTAACCTGTTATGAAAAACCCAGTAGAGTCTCAGACACCTTGACTGTGTCCTATTATCCTGAAGAAAATCCCTCCTTGTCAGGAATATTGAGCCGGAGCCAATAAATGACCATTCACAGCCAAGAGGGGGAAAAAAAAAGAAAATGTAGGAGAAAAGTGCTGTTGGTTAACTGGCAGACTGAAAGCAGCTTTACTGGGGCTCAGTGTCTTCACGAGAGCACTGCTCCAGCCAAGGAGCAGCTCCCAGTCCAGTTACACAATTGAGCTGAAGCATAATTCCCTTAATAAGGGAATTATTATGCCAGGAAAAACAAAACACATCAATGAATCAGAAAAGTATCTGACTGTTAACAGTGACCTCTGCAATCTGGAATTTATACTAGAAGTCTGATCACAACTAATGTTTATAAGACGCAGGTTTGTAAAATGACACACACAAAACTTCCGCTTTCATTTTGTATCCCATGCAGCCCTGGCTTCTAAATGGGAGAGGAAATGTTTTCATTAATTAGAGCATAGAGTTGGGGGCCAGTAGTCTTGGATTATTTTCCAAGCTCTGGCACTGATTTTTTGTTATCCAATCCTTGCTTGTATTAAAACCATGTTTACTGAGCTGGTTCAAGAGTGCTAAAGGCTGCAGTGACTTAAGCACAGTTTAGCTGGATGGAATAAGACATTACTAAAATAGTGCTCTCTGCCTACTATCAGTAATGTTCTTTCACAGTAAATTGTATTAGTAATAACCCTTCAAATGAAAACTTTTACAACTTTTACATACCATAATGTATGCATGTTCTAACAAGAAAACTCAAAACTCTGATGAGTGTGACCCTCACCCCATGTGAATCACCTCTCTTCTCTGTTTCCTCCGTGTCTCAAACTCAACATTTCAAAAGGGTTTCTTCTGACTTAATTTATTTGCAGTATTTCCAGTGGCTGATGAGTTGATCGATACAGAGCACATTTAAAAGTCAATGCAGTCTGAAGGAGAAAAAAAGTTCTGTGTAATTTGGAAAAATTTACTTCTGTGAAAATATTTACCTAACAAATACAGAGATGTTATGAACAAGATTTCTGAAAAGTATCAGCATTTACTTCACCCATACCATGAGAGATGCAGACCACATTCTTTATTGATGTATGATGATATTAACTGGAATTTTCACCTTCTGGGAATTTTGTGCCATTGGAATAAGATGCCAATTTAAAAAAAAATTAAAATGTAATTCAGGTAACACATGTATGTATGTAAAAAAGACTGATATTAGATACTTAAAAAGACCAAACTCTTTAACAATTTTTTTATTTTGCAATTAAAATTAATTTTTTGTCTGTGATGATACTTACCAGTTAAACTTAAAATTAAAACAAAAATATAATGGTCCACCTAAGGAATATGCAACTACTAAGTTAATATATTCAGCTAGTGATGTTTTAGCAAAAAATTTACTTTATTAATGAAATTTTATGTTGAATGAAATCTGTAATTGCTTCAGCCACATATTGAAAGATTTCATAAATTGATTTGGATACTTCAATTTGACAAACATTAAATTTTACCATGAACTGTGCGCCCTTCAGCTGAATATGATACAAAAAGAGAGACCTGAATACATGTATAATAAATTGCTGTTGTGTTCAGTCACCACCATGTCTGCTCATTCAAGTTGTAAACAGGTAGAGGATGTTCTTAAAAGAGGAGGAGCTGCCCTATTTCTCTCCACATTTCACAGAGTTACATGCAGTAAATAAATAAAACGTATACACTGTATGTAATGTTTTGCAGCATTTCACACTTGCTGCACATGTGTGCAGCATATGTTTAATACCTGAACAGTATGTCTGACACCTTCAGAGATGCAGTATCCATGTGTAACACATCTGGGAAGTGCTGGATCAAATGGATGTACTATTGAGTTCAGCACATTCTGCAGAACAATTTAGGATTTTTGGACTGAGCTTGGTTAGAGTTAATACACAGAGTTTCAGCAAGACAGAAATCCTGGACACAAGTATAAATCTGCAGATTTCTTTCAGTAATGTAAGACAGGCTTGTGGATACCAATAATGAGGGGAAGAGAGGAGTCTGAAAGGCTTTGCTCATTTAGTCTGCTAAAATGAATGTAAAGCAAGGATGTCATTGATGTCATTGCTGCTTCTTAATGCAACAGGGTATATTTCAAGGGAGAAATGATTATTAAAGGTACAGAAACATTTCAGCACATGGCTGAACGAGTGAAAAGTGACCATGCATGATTCAAGTCTGGAAAGCTGTTGCAAGTTTCTAATAGCCAGAGGAGTTTCCTGGAACAATGGGAAAAGTGGGGCTGAAAAAAAAGCTTTATTGTTTCCACAGCAGTGCTTGATCTATGTACGGACAAGACTGCCTGCCAAAGAACATCTGTGACAGACTGATCAATACAGTCAAAATCCTGGAGTCATATAGATTGTAAGTTAAGCAGGGATTTGGTTGCACTGGGACTCAAATACAGACCATGAAGAAGCAGTATCGTACGCATTCTTTTAGACACACCTTCAAGGGTTTTAGCTACATCCACAGAGGAATACTTTTCTTCCTTTAGTCAGAAGCATGTCTCCTCAGTGCAGCTTTTCAGGCTTGTGAAGTCAATCAGTCAAAGAGATGTGTCAACTCAAATCAGTAACAGGCTCTTTCTGAAAGTTAAGCTCAAGCGGTTAGTCAGAAGTGACTGTTTTGCACTAAAAAATGGTGCAATATCAGCTCACTTTGGTCCTTCTAATCCTTTTTAACCAGTCATACAGGTAAAGAAATTTAAGAAAAGAATTGTACAATTTCCACCTTTTAATCTATCAATTTAGTACAAAACTAAAGGCAGAGCTAACATGGAGGTAAAACAGGAAGAAACAAACAACCTTTCATGATGCTTTGCCTGCTGTAAAGAAGTGTAAATGATGATCTCAGACATTTGATCAATCTGTTAAACTCTTGCTAAACTTCCTACCCACACTATTTCCTTTTACTTCAATATGATCCTTATTTCTGTATCCAAACTCAGGGGCAGTGCAATTGAAAAACACTTATTTCTAAATATAAAAAACTTAAATGCAGAAACGATCATATTTCTGTTGATTTTTATTTTCCAAAGGAACTTTCCTCGAATTTTAGAAAAAAAATAACTTACCATGTATACATAGGTATCAGAGCACAGTTATATATAAAGTGGATTTTAGTGAGTGTTTTACAGTTTAAGAGCAAAATGTATTTTTGCTGAATTTTATTCAATGCAGAAACAAAACAAACAAACAAACAAACAAACAAAAAAAACAGATAAAAATAAAAGCAGAGTGCTTCCTCCGGTTTAATCATTGTAATACCATCTCCTACTACATTAGATTTACTCCTGTCCTTAGTTTTACAAGAAGCTTAATGTAAATTAATGTTGACAAATAATTATTGAAATGCATGCCAGTAATGATTCTGATGATTCATGATTCATGATTCAGTCACCTTTTGATTGAGTACCCTTTTCTTCAGCTATTTTTTTTTTAATCTCATAAGCTCAAGATAAAGAAAGGGAGTCCATACTGCAAAAAGTAAAAAGCTAATCTGTCACTTCATAGCCCAATCTGAGAACATGTGAAATATCCAGGACTTCAGAACTACCATCTGCATTTCATTTGTGACTTGATTGCACAAATTCAGACATGGTCTCTTCAATATGTCTTAAGTGTGGTGTAAAGGACCAGTGAATAACATTTTCATGAATCTGGTCCTCCTCTTCCCTCCCCTTAGAGGTGAAATATGACATATGCTCACCGAAATACTTTTAAACCTCCAAAAATAAATGGACTGTATACATCTTAATGGTAAAGTTTATCTCAGGCAAAGTTACAAATTGAAGTCTTACCAGGATGTGGGAAAGGAATACCTCATTGACTCCCTCAGTGAAGTCCATCAGCTAGCAGATCAACCAGCAACAAACCTACTGGAACCTGTGCCAAAAGTAGAGGCACAAAAGGGTTAAAACAGCTACATCTCCTACTTGCCAGATTATAATGTGGAGAGCTTGCTATGTCCTCTCTGTATTGTCTTGCTGTCAAAGCTGTGTCTCAGCAATTTTTCTTAAGTCAGAGTACTTCTCCAAGCACATGGGCTTTCTGGTAGCTGGAAAAGAGGCTGGAAAAGACAATAAGATTACGGATGGGGACCAGAGGGTCTCAGTGTGATACTGCTGCTTGTGCACTGTTATGGTAGTGATTCACACCTGCTATTCTTTGACCTTCAGCCGCAGGTCTTGTTGTGGGGATTACAGCAGCTTCAGGGCCAGACTCAGGATCTGGATCAGATCCAGAGGTATTTGTTTCCTCTTAAGGGTACTGAATACTGCTGACTACTGTTTGGAAGGTGCAATCCAGACCTCTGCACAGTGAGCTGTAAAATCTCTGGCAATGCCAGTATGGGGGAATACCTTTCTTAAAAACTACTAGTTTTTTAGGATTGGACACTTACTCAGGAGTAAATTCAAAAATGTTGGAGGTGACAGTCATGATAGATAAATGCCCATATTCTTCCACACACCTTGTTACCTGTAGCCATCCTGCCTCCCTGGACAGATCTCTGTGTTATTTTAAAACTGTTTATTAACCTTTTAGACACATTTAGAAACACTTGCAGGAGATAGCAGTAAGATCATGGTAGTTTGAACACAGTGTAAATACTCAGAATTTTCAAAACTATTATATGTCACATGAAATAAGGAGTGTACTTTTAACAGTTTCCGTGATAAGGTTCCTGAGCTGCAAGAATGATGTCAGTACTTAGTAGAAACACTGGATTAAGTTCAAGGTTAGTGTAATATGGGTGTATACTCCATAAAACTGGGAAAAACACAGACGAACTTCAGTTAACTCCCAGAGATGATGAACACCAATAAAAGAATTAATCAAAACAACCTTGAAAGCAAATAAAACAACACTTTGAATAAATAAATTGACATTGTTCTAGACTACTGTAAGCCTGATTTACAGACTACTGAAGACAGTGGAAATATTCTAGATGAATGGAGATCAGTGATGAGTGGTGGCTCCCAGGGGTCAGTGCTGGACCGGATACTCTTCAATATCTCCATCAATGACATTGACAGTGGGTGCACCCTCAGCTAGTTTGCTGATAACACCAAATTGTGGGGTGTGGTTGACACACCTTAGGATGCCATCCACTGGGATCTAGTCAGGCTCAGGTAGTGGGCCCAGGTGAACCTCATGAGGTTCAACAAATGCAAATGCAAGGTCTTGCACCTGGGTTGAGGCAACCCCCATTACCAATACAAACTTAGCAATGAAAGGATTGAGTACAGCCAAGCTGAAAAGGACCTGGGGGTGCTAGTGGATGGTAAGTT
The DNA here is from genome assembly GCA_013399175.1 of Odontophorus gujanensis. Lineage (NCBI taxonomy): Eukaryota > Metazoa > Chordata > Aves > Galliformes > Odontophoridae > Odontophorus > Odontophorus gujanensis. The sequence continues at coordinate 609,498 of VXAB01004210.1, read as the reverse complement.
GGACATGAACTTGCAATGTGCCCTCTAATTTGGCTCTTAACAATTGTAGGTTAGTAACAGTAAGTATTCCAATATTCAGGCTAGTTGTGAGGATCTTGAACAGTTTTCCAAAATAAGTACAAAATAATCTGCACAAATTGAGGATACAGTTTGTTCAATTAATGAAAGGGATTATGTAAATTCTTATTGCCAGCATTAACAGGAAACGAGAACAGTGTCACAGAAACTCATAAAATCTGTTAATCCTGGCCTTTTTCTCCTTTTATTTTTGTAACATTTTATATAATTCTTTCCTTGTCCTCTCCAGCAACTCCGTCCCTTCTTAAAAGCGTGAGAAACTCTTGCAAGACAGTGAAAGGTGTGAAATCAGATTCAAGGAAATCAATAATAAAGCACACAGAAACATTTTCTAGGCTTTTCTGATTTGTGACATCAGAGTGGTACCTTAGGGCTGTTTCCATTGGTGCACATGAGATGATTATGTTTGAATTTGTTTTTTGGAAAAGACCCAGCAAAGGCATTCTAATGGAAAGTCCTGCAATCACAGTACCACTGAGACTTTATTAACAAGCACCATTACACTTCTGCTCACTAAAAAGACAGTTCATCTTTTTCTCATAGACTGCTGTTGGTGTAGGAAGGCTGAAGACAGTCAAACAAACCTGTTTTGTTGTCTGTCTGGTTTTCAGAATCTGTAGACATGGGTGAAGTGAGTGGGCAATACAACTATCTTAAAGAATCAGATATTTTGACAACTGTAGATAACTAGTTCAAACTGTGGGAGCAGCTTAGGGGAAGAAATATGTTTGCTTTAACAAAATAAAAACAAGTTGAAAACAAGAAAAAAGAGTGTGTAAGCAGTTCTGTTTGTTACCTTCTGATGGAAAGGTAACTAAAACCACAAATTTTGGAATTATAATTAGAAAAGGAAGAGAAAAAGACAAGAACAACCTCAAAACTTCCTGCTCTGATTTTAGGATTTATAGATTCTCACTCCTAATGTAATGTTTTGATGCATTTAAAGTTTTTATTTTTGCTAAAAATAAAATCACAACTCCCTTGCCTATGTGTGAACCTGACTTAATTAGTGAGATTTGCTGGGACAGTTGCTCTCAAGAAAACTTTATTCTGAATGGATTATAATTGGCACACAGAAGTCTGAATATTCAGGTAATTATTTCATTTAATGGGAACCATTCCTGCATTTTTCTGTGGTATTTGCAGTTCAGCGTTATGATCTTAGTGCAAATAAGATCTACAGTCTATTTCTTTAATGAGAAGTATGTGTAAAGAAAATGTATTAATGTCTGTGATTATTTGTCCTATAACTAGTAATCATACTCTATCAAGGAATATGCTCCAATGGGCATTTGAGGCCATTAACTTAAAAGGATGGGGCTAACAAGCAGGGCTGTGAGAGGGTTCAGTCTTGAAAGATACGTAAGGGGCTACCTCATCATATCTGGAACATCTGCACAAACTTAAGCCTCTTGTTTCACTTGCTCTAGCTGTCTTGTTGGAGATTTGCCTATAAACAACAGTTACTCTGCCTAGAAAAAATACCTTGCCAGTATAAATTCTCTGAGAGTTAACATGGAAAAGAGAAAGAAACAGTGCACAATCTATACTCAGGCAAAGAAAACAAGTACTGTACTACATTTGGATTCACCTATTTCTTGACCAATTTGGTCTCCTTCTATGATTGAACGAACCAACCAGTGGATGAGGGAAAGGCTGTTAACGTAGTCTCGGTAGACATCAGCAAAGCCTTTGACACTGTCTCCCACAGTATTCTCCTAGAGAAGCTGTCAGCCCATGGCTTGCATAGGTACACCCTTTGCTGAGTAAAGAAATGGCTGAATAGCTGGACCCAGGGAGTCTACTCTGTGTATTTTTTTCTAGTTCTTAATAAGAAACAGAAAGTGCGCTGTTGTAATGTGTTTATATTTGATAAATCTGAGACCTAAATATTAGTTTTGGTGTAATAACTGATTATCATAAATTCTGGAATTAAAAAAAAACAATATTTTATTTTCAAGGCTTTAAGTATGATTTGCAACAGCTACTCTACGTGACACTATTTTTTAATGTTGAGAGTGACATTCTGGGTCAAAAACAGATTTCAAAATCAAGTAAGGCATGTTATTGCTTTTAGAGAGGAACACCACCCTGCTCAAATTCCATGGCTGAACAGGCTATATGTGCAATGCCTACTGTATTTTAAATGAAAACCTACTTCATAAGACCTTGGAGACAGGTAGGATTTGGACTGGACTCTGACCAATCTGATCTAATTGTAGATGTCCTTGTTCATTGCAGGGGAATTGATCTAGATGACCTTTAAAGGTCCCTTCCAACTCCGACAGTTCTATGGTTCTATTATACTTCAATTAAATAAACTTAGGGACTACTCCCATTGAGCAGATCAGAGACATGTAGAGGGGACAGCAGCTTCTGGCTGGGGTCGATAGCAAACAACTGAGACATTAGCAACCTCCCCAGCCTGCACTGGACATACACTAACAAAAACATTTCTTGACAGCTTACCAGCAATTTAGCTGGGTGAGAAGCAAACTGTTTCACTCACAGTAGAAAACTGGAGATCATTGGTTTTTTTCTGCTCACAGACATTTCTCACTTGTATATTCAGTCTGAAATATGGAGTTCAGTTTTAGCTCCAAATGAGACTTTTAACAACTGGTTTCTTTACTCATTTTATTTTCTTACATAAATCACATAAACACTCTTGTTTGAAAATCAGACTCTTCCTTTTTCCTTGATCTCTCTCCTCCAGCATCACACTGGTGACCTGGTTTTCAGAGGAACAGCTCTCAAAGTCCACAGGAGGTACTCAGCATGTCTGAAAATCAAGCCATAAATAGATGTGAATCTCTCTTTTTTCCCTCAAGGAACTGAACTGCCAAGTCTCAGCAAACAGCCAAAGAAACCCAGCTTGTTCACAAATGCTAATTTAAAGCTGCATGTGTGTTTGCATAGGCTGGATTGAACTGAATAAGTCTGAGTCACAATAAAGGGAAACTTATTTTTCTAAAAAGAATCTTTAAATTCTTGGGGGTTGGAGATATACATATATATATACATATATTTCTTCTATATGTATATAAAAGGGCTGCCATTTGAGAAATCTGCAACTGGGGGATCTGTGAGTAAGCCTGGAGAGGAAGCAAAAGAGGAAATCCCCCACACCACTTAATTAAATGCTGTTGTGGGATAATCACTGCCAAAAAAATCAGTTCAGAGTTTGAGCATCTTTGTCTGCTAGAGTCTGAACTGAGCAAGAGAAACATGCATTTCCGGTAGTGGGGGTCTTTTTTCCCCTACTGAGATTAGTTATTCCCCTGTAGGAAAAAGTGTCATTTATGTGGAAAAGAGATGGGTTTTAATATATCTTTCTTCTCATCTAGAAAGTGAACTGACTTTCTGTTTTGAAGATCTTGAGAACAAAGCACTAAATTAATAGTAACACTCTCATCTGATGAAAGAGCGTCTAGGAGTTGCAGATGGCTAGACCTATGAACTCTTCAGTAATGCTGGCAACAAAGTCCATTTCTTTTTCCTGGAAAATAGATCACACTTTTGGTCTGACACCCACTATTTCAGCTTCACTTTGGAGAAGGATTGGAAAAGATACATCGGATACAGCTTCAACTTGTTAACTGAGTTGTAATATTTGACCAGGTAACAGTGGTCTCGCATGACCATTCATATTAGTGCACTTTTTAAAGAACATTTCTTTCACTTTATTTGAAAAACAGTAGGGGAATTATGACTCCTTGCAAAGAAAGGAAAATGAAGATTCTGAAGCCAAGAATCTCATAAAGGTGCCATGGCTTTTAGAAAGTTGAACAAAACAAAATAGCAAATCCTCTTTAATTCCCTGTTTAGCTGATTCTTGTAGCCCAGGGCAGTCTGAGTGACAGCGGAAAAGAAATCCTGGTTACAAGAGATGTAGTTGCTGTGTTTCAAGACTGAGTCATCTCTGGCTAAGAGTGAGTCACAGAGTTATCTGACAATGTGTATTTATTAAAGAAGATGCATGTTACTTAACTATTTGGATTTTTCATAAATGGGTGTTACTGTTATCTTTTTATTGCAACATTTAGGCACACAAGCTGTGAACTATGTTCTTATAATGCTGTATGCTGTGGAAACAGAACAAAACAGTATCTGTCATCATTCAGTAAAGATTACCCTTGAATTTAATGTTAGAAAGATGATTCAATTGTTTTAATTACTGAAGTGAAGGGATCTGTATTGATAAAGGCTGGATATTAGGAAAAAATTCTCCAAAAGAGTGATGAGATGTTGAAACAGGCTGCCCAGGGAGATGGTGAAAATCTTCAAGAGAAAGGTAGATACCACACTGAGGGACATGTTCCAGAGCAGTCACAGGTATGGGTTGATGGCTGAACTAGACAATCTTACTGATCTTTCCAACCTTAATGATTACATGTCTTTATGATTCTTACAAACCATTCTTCATTTTGCTTCTGAATTCCTCCATCTTGTAATTCTCTTTCACTATCTCATGGAGTTAATCCTTGTTCCATAGGATCAAGATTTCTAGTCAGCATTTCTGGGATACATATATGTACTCTCTTTCCCATCATTTGTTACCAATTAGATGTATGAAGTTCCCAGGTAGCAGAATACCACGCTTGCCTCTTCTCAGCTGAAACCACCTGCTTGCCCCTGAGAAAACTCTTATTTGTTTTAGCTCTTTCTCTTGAACTGATGATTAGCCTATCTCAACAACAGATGTAGAAAGTAGTTCTCACTCTGATTCTCTCAAATACATAACAGTCAGGTGATGAAGACCATTCTGAAGTTATACTCCCAAATACCTTCAAACACAGATGACATGGACATAAGGTCTCATTTCTAACAGCGAACTTTTAGGCTACCATGAAAGAAGTAGAAATTTGTGTCACATCTCTTTTTGCTCAGTGGGGATGTTGTCTTACAAGGTGTTACTTAATATTTAAGTGATTGGTTCTCAGGTGGCTGAAAATACCAAGAAGCAAGTTCTCTGCACCCCTGATGTACTTCTTGTACTTTGCTGTTTGTAATTCTGGACAGCTCCTCCACCACACTTCTAGACTTTCAAGCTCATGTTTTGGAGTCACTTTTGTCTCTCCTTTCCTTGTGTAGAGAACATAAGCATCTGGCTGAGGTGGTCCAGATGATCTCTATGGAACTATTCATCTATACTTTAGGCACTGCGCTTCTCAGTTTCAAAACAAGAAATGGAGTAGTTATCCTATTTCCTTCTGCAAAGTGTTTCAGGATAGATTGTTCTTCATACAATACAGTAGTGCATTTTTATGCCTTTCAGTAGCGCTTTACTGTCTAACCTGGAGTAGCAGTTGAACCACGTAAGATTGAGATTGGAAATCACCTCCTTTAGTTCATTGGTTTGATGGTTTAATTCAAATAAATAAACCAATACTAGAATTTGGTTTATTTATTTTATCCTTGCTTGTATTCTCCCAGGAGAGTAAAAAGATGATTAAATGAAAATATTTCCATTGCTTCATATATAATCTAGATCAAAACAAAGCAAAAAAACATAGGCAGCAATACTGATGAAAGGAAAAGAATTGCTGTGTAGAGAAAGAAGGCATAATAAAAGTGAAAGTCTATCAAGATATTGTTCACCAGTATGTTTCACAGGTCTAATCCCTTTGTCTTGGAATCAGTAGTGCAAGTAACCTATTATTCTTCAGAATGCAATAAATAAATAAATAAATAAATAGAATAAAAACTAATCAATTATTTTTATATACTAAAAACAACTTTGAAATAATCTACAAGTAGAAACAGTTAATATGATAAATGCTACAACATGTTTTTTCCTTAAAACCTCATTAAACAGTTATTGCACTTGTCGAATTGATCGTTTCCGTGCTCTCAAATATCCACAAAGTGCATGCTCTGTGCATGAAATATACTCCTTCACGTGATGCAACATAATTCTCTGAATCAGTTGGTACATGACAAAGTTTATCATCGCTACATTTTAGAGAATATTCATTGTTTCCATTTCTTTTTTTTTTTCTTCAGAAATTTCTGACCATTTTATATTGAATCAACATGGAAAAATATGTAGTCCAGTTTTCAGAATGAACAATTTTGTAAGACATTATTTCAGTCCATACTAAGTTAAGACAGTGTGGAATATCTTATTTCATCATCTGTTTGAAACTACTTGATATTATTAAATTTATTATCACTAAACGTTTATTCAAGTCCAGCATGTTAAATGCTTATTCTGAAAATCAAATACTTTATTTTCAATTCATAGATATTTGTTTGGAGTATTCAGTCTGAGTGGTTTACAAAAATCTTTGTGTATCCAGTGTTTTGACAATAGTGTTCTACATTTTATTGACTTTTTTTTTTTCACTTTAATTTAACAAAGCTTTATTTAAGATGCAATGCAGTACTATTTCAGTATGATTTGAGTCAGAGTGAAGGGAAGAAGAGGGAAAAATGCTTAATTAACTGTTTTGTATTGTTGATAGTGCTATTATTCAGCATGATTTTATTCTTCTACATAGCGTTATCAGTGATGTCAACACATCCAACCTAGTCTGGCATTCTTAATGCAAATATGATATGAAGAGTCATTATAGTGTGCAATTATATTGGTATCTTTCAGGCACTATGGCTACTAAAAATGTTCCGTATTTTCAAAAAAGTGGAATATTTTACCTGGAAGTTAGTGAAAACCAAACAAAATTTTCAACTGCTGTTTTCTAAACAATCAGAACTATTCACTATCTTTATGTAATGATATCTTCATAATATTTTAGTTGGTGACATGGACAGTGAGATTGGGTGTACCCTCAGCAAGTTCGAGGTTGACACCAAGCTTAGGGATACAGTTGATACTCTAAAGGGAAGGGATGTCTTCTAGAGGAACCTTGGCAGGTTTGAGACTGTATGAACACCTTGAAGTTCAACAAGGCCAAGTGCAAAGTCCCCCAGCTGTCAAAATAACCCAAAACATCAGCAGAAGCTGAGGGATGAATGGATTGAGAGACCTGTAGAGGAGGATTTCTCCAGGGCTGAACTTTTTAAATTCACTTTTTATAAGAATTCTTCCCAAAGTCAAAATGCTTTTTGATCTCACTCAACGTAAACAGCTCCAGAGGCTTTGTAGGAATCTTCTGCTGCGGAAAATTTTTTTGCTGTGCATGTGATCCTCTCTGTGGATATATTTGATGCGATGTGGAAACCAAGAACATAGGTAGAGCTTCAAAACTGCTTAGAGGGATTTTCATACTTTTATACAATTATATTGTATAAAATACAATAACATACAGTTATGCACATAGATTAGATTTACTATTTCCCTTGGTGATTGGGTATTAATTTGAAACAGTATCATATCAGCTTTTCCTATGTAAGTAGCATCAAACTTCTAAAGTAGCACAGTAAAAAGGAGTAAGAATGAATTAAACCTTGGTGCTCCGACAAACAAAGTTGTCTTGGTTTCAGTTGCATTCTTTAAGCTTTTGAATAAACAAAATAACAGAATGGCTAAAGTTGGAAGGATCTCTGGAATTCATCTCCTTGCTCAAGCAGAGACACCTAGAAATAAAACACCTAGAAATATTTGCCCAGGATCATGTCCAGAAACCATGCTCACTTGAAACTAAAACACACAGCAAAAGACTCCTGGGGTTCTGCTGGGTCGACATTTTCTTCATTTGCCAACTCACCAGCCATTTCTTTAAAAGTTCTGCAGAATGCTACAAGACACCAGGATCAACCCTAATCTGAGTACTGAGGTGCTATACATCCTCTAACCATTATGGATTTGCAACAGCTAAATTAGCTTTTAATTGCATTGTTGAATTTAAATTCCTGAGGTAAAAAAATTACAAGTCTTTATTTATTTTTTTCTGGCAGAGGAAACATTAAGATTTAAGCATATATCAATATTCTAGTTCTTAATGTTCTTGCTATTCTAATATTTCAGTTGATAACCTGCTTGTAGCTACCAAACCTAGATTCATAGAAAAATAGAACCACAGAATCATAAAGTCAGAACCATAGTATCATAGAATGGTTAGCATTGAAAGGGACCTTAAAGCTCATCCAGTCCCAACACCCTTCTGTGTGTTGGGCTGCCACTCACCAGACCAGATGGCCCAGGGCCCCATCCAACCTGGTCCTGGAAGTCTACAGGAATGGAACATGTCCACAGCTTGTCTGGGAAGCCTGTTTCAGTGCCTCATCTCCCTCTGAGTACTTTCATGTCAATATATAATCTAAATCTCCCTTCTTTTAGTTTAAAAACATTCCCCTTGTCCTATCACTATCAGATCATTAGTCACTCTCTCTCCTGTTTATAAGTCTCCTTCAAGTACTGGAAGGCCTCAATGAGGTCTCCCCAGAACCAAACATGCTGTAAAGCATGTGCAGAAATTTGCATAACTAGTCACTTGACCTAGAAGTTGGAAGGCTTCAGATAAGGGTGCTTTCCTTTTGCTTATTTTCTTCAGTTGATATCCTTGCCTTGAAACTGCTTAGAGGAGTCCAGTGAACTAGATGAACACTTGATATAACCTGGAACATACATTTTTCTGTTTCTTAATAAACTCAAGAGCTGAACTTCATGCAATCCTGCAAAGAGCTGTGGATCAACTTTCTGATCACATTTGAGGGGAAAGCAGTAGGGCAAGATTTTGAGTATGCCAGCATCATTATTTGCAGAAGTATGTGACCAGAGTAAGGCACACAAAGAGAAGGCAAAACACAGTGATTTAGAAACTCTTGTGGTCACAAAAGACCACCACTACATTTGTGCGTGACCTACAAGCTCCAGAGGCCATACGTGAAACAGAACACGCAAAAAGTGACTTTTGAGAGCAGCACATACAAGTCTGGCAGCGCCTGCTGAACGGTGACCTCCTGTTGATAATTCGTAGTAGAGTTTTTCAAAGAAAACAGGAAATAGAGGCTTACTGAAAAAAAAGAAAAAAAGAAAAAGAAAGAAAAAGAAAAAGTTGACTCTTTCTTGAAAGAAGTCTTGTAAGTAGTCTATATGAAGTGTTTCAGAAAGACTCTATCTTAACCACTTGTCTTTATCATCTTTGTTGTTAATTTAATTACTATGTTGGCTTTCTTGGAAAAAAAAATTAAACAGAGAAGCATAGAAGTAAATATAGGACTAGAAGACAAAATATTTCTGCTCTTACTGTAATTCCTATTACAAAAGTAGCTGTATGATAATGTTGAGGAAGTTATTTAAGAGCTTTATATCCCTGCCGTTAAATTGAGGATAAACATATTTTCGTCTTCTACTTAACAGTGATATTTTGAAGCTTATGTCCTTCAGAATACTCTTAGAAAGCCTTTACTGCTAATAGAGAAATTCCACAGGGAGAAGTTGTTCAAGAGTGGATTAGAAGTATTATGAAAATTACTTGTGTTTGGTCACTTCTGTGCTGAAAGCTAGAACCATGGAGAACAGGTCCTGTAAATCATCATTAAGAGAACAAGGACAAGGTGGGGACTGCCACCTCCTCCTCAGTTACAATGCATGCTATGTTAAGGAACTTGTCTTGCACTGTCCAATGTAAGAACATATGGGACTGGACCACAGTTGTGGAATCATATTCTAATTCTACTGAAGATTTTCATGAGATCCTGTTACTGTTTTTTCCAGGAGATATTACAGACATGGAGAGAGTTACCTTACATTACATAGGCATTTATCTCTAAGTTAAGCCATTATCACTCTACTGATTTGGACAGAACGGTACTGATTAATACCAGAATATTTGGCTTTCATTATAGCCTTCTTTTCTTACTCCATTTTAGTACTGCCAGTAAAAATCAAAACCAAACAAAACTCTTCTAAGCTAGGTCTCAAGTCTTTGTGCAAAGTCATGAATTTGGCCCTTGGCAATATGTTCCCATTGTGTCCAGTTCCACCACAGCATTCATTTTGCTCCCTGCAGCACCCAGACTACATCCTTCACTGACACTGGGACATCTTTCCTGCAGAATATGGCAGTGCGCTGTTTTAAGGAGTCCTTATCCCAAGATTTAATGTGCTACTGGGATACACTTTTGAGTTTTTGAAGATGAAAGATATGTCAGAGCATAATTTGGATTTGTTCGTTTTTGTTAACTTTTGCTTACCAGCTTAAACAATAATGAAATGGCCTTCAAGTGGAGATGGGAGGCTGCTTTCTTTCTCACCTATTCTTGGAAACTGTGAGAAGGAAGTATTGCTGCAGGGATGTGCATATAAGTTACTGATAACATGATCTTAATGGTTACCTGCAGATATTTTGGAACATCTCACTGGGACTTCTACAAATACCTTGCTCAAACTTTACTAGCTGTGTTATTGTTGGACACCTGGAGTTGATACACGTGTTAATAGTTATGATGAGAACTGAAGTCTGTGATATACAAGAACAGCACAAAGGGTGGAGCCCTAGTTTCACTTGTGAATGGTAATAAATCATAGTATAGATTAGAATCGTGTTTCCCAGTCCTTTCCACTGCACCACACTGACCACTAGAGTTTGCTGTATTAACGTTTGAGTGAACAAGTCCAATAGCTCTGAACCAACTCTACAAAATAGTTTCCAAGGATAGAGTGAATACCTTTACCACAAACTGTAGGAATACCTTTATCCATCTGCTGAGATGAAATCTACTTGAAACATAGAAGAGGATGCAGGAAGTATATGATTAAGTAATTGGCACTACTTTCTCTCCATTGGTACATTGCCAATGTTCCAGCAATTTGCTAAGGGGCACTGTGCTATTTTCAGATTAAGTGAAAAATTAAGGTCCTGACTGACAATCATTTTAACTAATTAAAGATCCCTCAGTATTTATTTGCAGAAGGAAGGATATTAGCTCTGATGAGCTGGCAAAACTACAGCTAAGAGAAGCAAATGCTTCAGAACATGTTCTCCCTGAAGCTTAAAAACATGAGTGTCACCTTTTTTCTCTTACATTCATAGTATTATATGGAGTCATATTGGAGTGTTCTGTAAAAAAGAATTCTTTTCACCTGGAAGATGATGGCTTTTTACAGCACTACAGGAAACACTAGGCTGGATAATAACACTAGCAAAAACTTGCTTATTTTTTTGAGTCCAAAGTGGGCACTGATTTTGGCAACTGAATTGATTTCTGGATGATCCATAGCATCTTAGGACTTAGATTGTTAAGGACCTTAAAGATCATCCCTGCCATGGATATTTCTAATGTCGTTTCAATTTTCTCACATGTTAAGACTTCCCTTATCTTTACTCACGTGCTGAGTTCAACTGTCCTATTCTCATTGATGGGCATTGGTGAAAAGAACATTGACTAAAGGTAGAATAAACAATACTTGCTAATTTTCCAGAACTGCTATCACCACCGTACCAGAGAGTAAGACACAAGGAAGATCTATTTAAGGAATTCTTTCTCCGGTATTTCTTTCTCTACTATTGAGTGTCATTCAGCGTCAGGATGGCGCATGTTCTGTCAAGATGGAAAAATGGTCCCCCTGATCTTGAACAATGTCTCAGCTAGTGGAAAATGTATCTTTTCAGACATACATGATTTGGGCACATTTTTACAGAGACCAAAAGGACTCTCCATACCAAGCCTATCCTTTATCAAATTTCTATCTGCTTCAAAGGCTGTTGGAGCCATGGTCTCCCATCAAAATGGAAAAGCACTTCTGGAGTGAAGAAAAAGCATTAGTCCTGTTCTCACTCTTAGACAGAAACAAAGCTTCTTCATGTCTGTCTTAAAAGTTACAAAAAGGAAGGAGAAAGAAGGGGGAAGGATCTTGAGCAGATTAAACAATTATTGCCCAAGTAAATATAATCTGGCAAAGAGATAAGCAAGGACATTGTAATTACATCAATCCAGGTTAGATTCTCTTAGTTGCTTGAAATTTTAATATACCAGGAAGTTGATAGAGAAAAAATCACAGACCTCAAGGCAACAGTTACTTGCAATCATAATGTCCCTCTTCTAACATCCTTTTCATCTGTTTCTATTACTCATCACTTGTGTCCATACTAAGGTCATAACCCAGCTCACTCACGGTGTGGTAAACACAGTTTAATAGGACCACTTGCAGTGAGTAGGTTATGATACGGCACTTACTGGATCACAGCCAGGAATTAAATTTCAAATAATCATACATCCAGTATCCAAGTCTGAGATCTCAGGTCAGAGGTCTTGATTTTCATTGAAAATCAGCCTAATTATTTTTGGAAATGAGCCTAGACTATCTAACAATAGTATTTTGAACTGCATTTGTCTTTAAGTGTCTGTGCAGAGCTATGCAGTTAGAATATTCATAAACAGCAACATCATAGCCTTTGCTTTTCCTGAAATGAGCCCCTATACAACTGATGCAGTTATAAAAAAAAATTAGCAGAACTAGAAACAAACACTTTAGGAATTGCCAAATAAGCTAAAAATAAGAGCACATGACATGCTGCAGAAATACAATATTCTGCCTCAAAACTTGAACAATAGTGACCAGAGGCAGCCTGAGAGGGCAAGCCAGAGAAACAACAGCTTTTCAGTGTTCACGGTTCAACATCCCCAACTGCTCTCTACTGAGACCCATTTGAAATGCACAAGACTAGCTGAAGTGTCACAGGGAGGACTGACTAGGTAGCAAATTGGGAAAAAAGTGGGGAAATTAGCATACTCATTCCCCAGAGCAGTTTGGGTGACCATACGGATTCACTGATACTCCTCCTGGTGCTCCTGAGGCAGCTGAGGAGCCCAGCTGTTCAGTTCTGTTCCTAGTTTGTGGTGAGTTTGCATAACTGTATGAATGTATGATTTCAAGTTGCTTTGCACAGACGCTTGGAATTGCTGTGTTTATAGCCTCTTGCTTTCCCATTCACACTTGCAAATATAGTCTCTGTTACATAGGAAATCCTATACCTTCTGAATTACAAAGATGCAAAGTGAAGTGAATTATCCTTTCTTGTCAGCCTTTTCTTCAAACAGTAAGGAAGCATCAGGTGTGCCCTTTAAAGTCAAGTTAAGCTGAAAAATGAAGACTCCCCTATGTTTTTCTCCCCAGATTTTTGACAAATATCCCCAAACACCTCCTAAGTGGTAGCACACCTGATATTTTATGCACAGTTTTAAGCAAAAGACCAAACAATGCTCTGCTTTAAAGCTGAGGCCACAGTCTACTCATAACTGACGCTGTCCCCAGTAACTCAGAACATTTGCAAATGATTTTCTTGCCAGTGTGTGGTCTAACTATTCTGCAGAAGTGATGTATCCATTTGGGGCCAGTGATCTTTCTGTTCTGAATCTTTAGACTTTTAACCCGGGAGCAGCACTTTTGTAATTCCCTTATTCAAGCTCTTGAACCCACAAGCAATTTATCAAAGGACAACCCCTCTGTTGGGGTCAAAGCATAATCCTTTTGAGTTTCATTTCACTTCAAGATAACACGTACCTCTTCTTTTTTAATAAACTTGCTTGAGAAGCAATATAATGCTTTCAAAATTGCTTCGAGTTTCTTTTTGGTGTTGTTGCAAGTTTCACCTAACACAAAACCCTTTAAGAGAAGTGACTTTTCAGGCATGGTCATATGATTGCCACAGCATTATTACAACTCTGTGAACAAGCAGGGTTGTTGCTTGTAGAGGTACTCTACAGTGGTCAGAGGTATGTTCCTTTGGCACCTTTGATGATAGCATCAAATTAGTAAACCGAAAGAGGCTGAAGGTTTTCATGAATAAGTGTAGAGTGAAAAATCTGTAGTAAAAGATCTTTTCAGCTGATTTCTAATGATGATTTAAAAGAAATGACACGTAGGCCCCAGCTACAACTTCGAATTAAGGTTTGCTTTCCAGAATAAGCACTTAGATCTTAGATAAATGACCACAAAGAAAGTGATAAATTTCAAAGAAAAAGAAGCTATTTATGGACAGAATTTCTGGCATAGCCTCATGAGAACACAGCAGGGCTTCTTTCACTCCATGCTGTAACACCAGTTTTGTGATCATTGTACGAACAGTCCTTGACAACTACAGCAGAAGCTGGTGAATGGTTGGATTTGCCTATTGGATTTTAGAGGTGCTATTTCACACAAGCAATAGCAGTAGGAGTAGAACAGTATTTCTAAACAATACTGCTTAATCTCAAGTTTAACAGAGGTAGAAGCACAGAGTGGGAGTCAGGTGAGCAGTATCTCATCCCACATTTACACTAAGGCTTCCTTATGTGGCTCCACAGAGCCATCATAATCCATACTGGGAGAATGAGATTTGTGAAGATGACGTAAACCTCACTTTCACATGGGCTTGTTTTATACTGTACGTATTTGAAACATAGGGTCACAGCCTCTTTTCTGGGGCTTCCTGGGCTGGAGGAGGACCAGGGTGATACACTACACCTACCCAGAGTATTTGCCAGCAAGTAGGAGACAGTGTAGTCACAACTAAGTAGTTCCTTCAGGGAGCCATAACTTAATGCACTAAGTATTTTTGTTAGCATGCAGTGGACTATGATGCTTTATTGTCAGCAGATGATAATGAAAATAGAGGAGTGTGGATCCCACAGCTTTAAAAGAGCCATAAATTTCCTCAGTACAAAGGGCAGTGGGAAGACCATGCCTGCTGGACTTGATAATCCTGGTGGGTTCCTTCTGTCTTGGGGCATTCTATGATTCTATGACCTACAAAAGTGACAAATAGTTCTCTCTACCTGTCATCACACAGCAAATCCTACACTATTTTGCTTCTCACGTAACTCATAGCCATCTGTATACAGACTGCAAAACTTCTCTTTAACTGCATTACACTCATCTACGCATCAAATGTCCTGCAGTAGTACAGCTGATTTTGATGAAGATTGAGGGTTTACCGAATATCTCTTGAGAGAAATGATAGGACACTACGTGTGCATGGAATCATCAGGTGTTTTTACTTTTATGGCTTTCCTGAATGAAAACATTTTTTTGTTTTGTTTTGTTTTGTTTTCTTTGTTTTTATTGTATTATTTGTTTGCTTGTTTATTTGTTTTAATTTGTAAATGCTTACCGAGCTTGCTGTTAATTGCTTCCATTCTGGAACATTAAAAGACATATGCTGGAGCAAACTCAGAGACAGTATTGCTAGTCCTGCACCAGTACGTTAAGAGGATGTATGTGCACTACTCTGCATGCACACAAATGTGCATGCTTGCTAATATATGTATGTGCAAGTAAGTGCTTAAAAAGTGCAGCTGAAAAGCGATAAATAAAATAGTATCCAACTTTTTCTGAGAGTCTTGACAGCTACTCTTCACTGATTAGCGTTGGTTTTGGGGAGATATAATTATCAATTTGTTCTAAAATATACCATTTACTTTTTCACAGGTTTCATGTTGGCTGCAGACCTGCAGATATATTGTTTAGACTGGTAAATTCCTTATTTCAGTACAGTTGCCATATTGCTACTTCCATTCTTAAGACTCCCAAGCACATTGTAAACTATTCACAGGGATCACACCCGACCCATCACTGAAATATAGACACCTCAGCAGTGGAATTTAACAGCTGCTTAATGGTTCATAGCTCATTCTTGTTCCCAATTAGGCCAGTAGCAATCTTTCTGCTGCTTTCAATGAGAAGGTTCTTGTGTGTTAAGCCAGGCATGTGCTTAAGTACCTTGTTAAATCACAGTCTAAAGGCTTGATCCTTCTCATATAACATTCATACTGACTTCACTGGATGCAGATTTGAGCCTTCAGGGAGGAAATAAGTAGGAAGATCAATTGAAAGCAAAAGGCGAATTTTAGGCAGATGGAATAATAGGGTGAAAGTAGTATACATACAGCTAGTAAAGCAGACAATCCAGATGTTCCTTGGCTGCTCTAGCTGGGCATGTCAGGCACCAGAAAGGGACAAATTTACTCTTAGAGCAGCTTCCAGTTCCACAAAGGGGAATTCTTAATGTAGAAAAGGTAAGTAAAGAATAATTGTTAAGCTCAAGCTAATGAGAATACCTTGAAAACTCCCTCTAACCTAATATTAACAGAATAGTACATATTTCAGGCTAAATAGGTTCCTTGGGGCAGACTTGAAAGTTTTTCTTTCTTTAGTGAAGGAGGAAACAAATTGCAGAATGTAAAATTTAATCTGGTACATGGTCTTTATTCCTAATGTCCACATCTATGCCAGTAAGAAGCATTGGCTAATAGCCCAGTTCCCAGGGTCTAATGCAAGAGTAACTTTCTGAAGCTTCAGTACTCTCCATGAACACACAAGGAGTAAGTCTCAGTTATCTTTCTGATCAGGTTTTGACTATATATTTTTACTTTTAAAATCTTTCATCTTTTTTTTCATCTGTATTATCCTTTCCCTGCATAGATTAACAGCACAATTTCAAGTTTACTGCATGAACAGCTGCTTTTTACAAAGTTTGATTACTCATATTTCTCAAAATGTTTTTCTCCTGTGAAAATCTTAAACTAATAATTTAATGATCATATGATTAATTTATGTAAAATTAAGGTGTTACAATATAGACTAGTGATTCATACAAGCTATTAGGAAATTTACTTATGCTCCTCACCACCACAGTAACCCTTCATTTATGAATTATCTGTCTAAGTCTGGTATTCATTATAGCTTGTATAGCATCTAGAAGGCTGAAATTCATTGCAACTCTTTATACATTGTTAAAAATATCAAAATTTAAACAAAATAGATTGGAAACATTTGTAGACATTTAATTTATGACCACATAACTGTGAAGTTATGAATGTGAAAGTGAAAGAGAAAAAAAATGCCTCCAGGACAAAATCCACAGACTTTTAAGAGAAATTGGTTGAGGAATATGTTGAAGGGCTAAAGGTATTTTCTAGCCTGGAAAATTTCTAAAGGACAGTTTGAGAAAACATCATAGTTTGATGTTGGAAGACATGGTAGTGGCTGCTGCAAAATGTTATCAGGGTATTAAATTTGTGCCTCAGAGTAGGACTCACTTTAACATCAAAATACGTAATATCGAGGTGTCTACATGTCAACTGGATATCAAATATATTACAGCCACTAGAGACATAGAATTCAATTCAGTTATTTATATAGTTTCCTAGTATCATTTTAGACCATGAAGTATCAAGTCTGATCTCTAATTACCACTTCAGACAAGCTCAATATCCTCCATCAAGTCCATTAAGTATCCTCCATCATTCCATAGAATTGTCTGGGATTCTGTATGACATCTCAGATGACATTAGATGCTTACAAATGGGCAAATGGGTTGAACTTCAACAGTACTTAACAAAATAGACTGAACTGAGAGATATGGAGTCCTGTAACTATGTTGACACCACGTACTTTGAGACCTCAGACACACTGTACACATGGAGTACACTACATATAAACATGTACATTTATGCAATCAAATCTGAAACTAAATCCCAACCTAGTTTCTGTGGTTAACAAAGTCAAGGGATGGCCAAAGTCTCATCATTCTCTGCATCCATGACCTTTACAGTGAACTGGTTTCAATTCAACATCCTAATGACTACCATGGGCTTTGTTTCATTTTACGAGGTTCCTTGGAAGGCTGAGATCCAGCAATTCGTATTTTCAAGCGCATCACACTGTATAGGATAGTAACTTAAAGAATGACATAATAGGTTATATCAGATCA
This sequence comes from Odontophorus gujanensis, assembly GCA_013399175.1. Taxonomy (NCBI): domain Eukaryota; kingdom Metazoa; phylum Chordata; class Aves; order Galliformes; family Odontophoridae; genus Odontophorus; species Odontophorus gujanensis. Next base: position 591,820 of record VXAB01004210.1, on the reverse strand, counting down.
GCCTCTAAGTTAAGCAGACAGTTTCAAAATTTAAAGACCTACATGAAAGTATTGTATTGCGCTGTATTACACTGTGTTGTACTGTACTAGAATAGGAGTAGAATAGGAGTAGAGTAGAGTAGAGTAGAGTAGAGTAGAGTAGAGTAGAGTAGAGTAGAGTAGAGTAGAGTAGAGTAGAGTAGAGTAGAGTAGAGTAGAGTAGAGTAATAGAATAGAATAGAATAGAATAGAATAGAATAGAATAGAATAGAATAGAATAGAATAGAATAGAATAGAATAGAATAGAATAGAATAGAATAGAATAGAAGAATAACTTGGAAGGAATGTTCAAACATCATCTAGTCCAACTGTCTGATCACTTCAAGGCTAATCAAAGGTTCAAACGCATTACTGATGATATAATGTAAGTGCACTTGAACACTATCAGACCTGGAGTGTCAAACACCTCTCTAGGGAGCCTGTTTTACACAGGCTTTCAAACTGCTAAGTTTTCTTTTCCTAATATGCACTGTGTCCATTCCAGACACTTCCTACTTTAAAACATCCTTTGCTATCTCAAGTCAGACGGTAGGTCTCCTACCAAGCAACATTATTTCGTCAGGAGACACAAGAACAAAAAAAATTAAAAAGAAATTGACCAACTTGAGACTTGCTTTTTCCTGTATTTTCCAGGAGAATTTTTCAAGTGTGAAAATGTCACAACTAAAGAACCAGCCTGTCTTATGTGTTCATGAAAAAAGTATTCTTTAATTTTTGGATTTCCCTGAACACTGAACCCTATTTTTTCACATACATCTTAAATTTGAGAAAGATAATATAAATATGGGATGATATGTACAGATATTTTGCAGTGACTCAACAAGACTGAATTCGCTATTCTTTGCTGAAATAAATCTCACACTCACACAGAAGTCATTCTCTAAGAGATTTTTAGGATGTCTGAATGAACTAGGAGACTGAATGTCTGGGTAGCAAATAGCCCAGTAGTCCTAACTTTAGTAGATACTTACCAAGGTACTTATCCAAAAGAAAAGACAGGTATTGCATTCAGAGTTACTACCTCAACCAGTTTCTCTTTTGCTCACATTTTCCTTCATTCCTTCTTTCCGCCTTACATTATTTTCTGTTTTTCAGGTATTTCACCATATTAGTTCTTTGCTTGTATGGCAAGACCAGAGGAGGGCAGGTAGAGTATGGGATGGAAAAAGGCAATATCTAAACAGAAATACTTAAAATATGTCAGTGAAATCAATAATCCAACTGGGAAAAGCAACAACAGCAAAAATAAAAATGGAATGAGCTTCTGCAGTGAATCATAGAATTCCCCTTTACTGCTCACACAAAAAGATCCCTGAAGCTGGATGGTGCCACTTCCTACTGTTGTCTCCAATTAACAAGCGTGAGGCAAGATGACGGGCAAGTTCTTCTCTTCTCCACTTCACTTAATCTTCCTCCTTTTGGAGTCTTCTTCTCGATGAAATATCTATGAGTTGTCTGTGTTGATTGATTTCTCATCTCAAGGATACAAAGTTTGTGATTATTTATTATGCTGCATTGTCAGACAATTCAAAGAATGAATCAAGCACAGACAATGTTTCTGTCTTATTTTATATGTGACAAAATAAGCAGTGGACAAAGAGATTCCTGTGGGAAAGTGAGGTGGGAATTACATTACAAATTATGCCCATAATTGTTTCTAGTCTTTGAATAACCCTTCAGAAAAAAAAAAAAGCAAGGAGAAATCCTTCCATTTTAACCTACAGATTTTGAACATAAAACAGGACAACGAAAGATAATGCCTTCTCCCTGAGGAGCAAACAACCAAGAATAACCTCAAAAGCTACTGCTTTCTTGAAAAGGGTGCCATAATCCCTCATACCATGATGAATCTCTAAATTCCCATCTAGGAATGATTCCTCTCTTACGGTAGATGTTCCCCTACTATTCAACATTGGAAGAATAATTTGTAAGTGATTATATCCTGGTATATTAAGGCTGTGTATCCTGGTATATTAAGGCAGAGGATGATGCCAGATATTTAGTCTTTGACAAATTGGATATGAAAGGAGAAGATGAACAGTAAGAATTTTTTATTTTTATTTTTTTTCTGGTGAGGGTAGGAAAGACTTAAGATTCTTCATTGTTGACAAGAATTAATGAGAGGACTGAGTTTCCAGACTGGAAACAAACAGAAAGAAAGATCACAGATTAGAATGAATAGAAATACTCATATACTCACTGGGTTTTTAATGTTAAATCTATAAAAGATCAAATTCATCCTTATATAACACAATCACCCTACAAAAGAATATTTGCTCTATATTTGATCTGAAACCAGGACAAAATATATCCGAGTTAATGGTAGATAAGAGTACTCAGAAGGCAATATTAAGCATTAGTCTCTATGTAATCTATATCTCTACAGAAAGAAGGAAAAGATTTAGTGAGTGAGGCTCATATCCATTAGATGTAGCCAGCTACAACTTAGGTGTTAGGTGGACAAACCATCTGTACCCCTCTCTGCAGTTAATGGGGAGAAATGAGCAGTTCTATTGGAAAGTCAATCCTATTGCAATATAAACCTACCCTATGCTGAGTCATCCTCTCTGCAGGTGATGAACTAGCTTGGATTACATGAATAATCAACGAATGGAGGTAAATGAAATTCCACCTACCGTGCTTCTTAATTAGCAGAAGATGCTAATTTCAAATGCTGTTAGTTATCTTCTTCCAGATAAAGAAGGAAAATACTGTCCATATAATGATTCCAGTCTCTAAATCACATGAAACTTACAGAACATTAAATATTATATATAACATTTGGATCTCCCAATTTCTCAGTAGGCCATTTCAACTACATAATTGTACAAGGCACTGTAAGCACACAAATGGAAGCAGTTTAGTTTAGAAATGAAAGATTAGCAACATCAGACTATGCACAAAATCAGTCATCTGAAAGATGCCATAGAAGAAAACTGACAGGAACTGGATTATACAGTCATAAAAACTTGTCAAGAGAATGGATGAAGCCAGAGTTGGTCTTATTTTTTTTTCAATTTAATTTCTTAAATCTGCCTGCTTTTCATGCTAAGATGTGTGACTGTCTCATTAAAAAATATGGAAAGAAGTATTTTATTTTCTCTCTCCATATGCATATTAATACAGCAACATTCTAATACATGTGAGCTTTTTTTTCTGTAGCCTCCTGTTGAATTTTCAAATGTACTGTTAATGGAGGTGGTAAGACTACCTACAGTTTTAGTTTGCTACCACTCCAATAACATCTGATTTTCAGTGTTTTAGAATGCTGTCAAACTATAACCAACCCAGATACAATTTTGTGGACTTGGTATTTGCACTTGGCTAAAATTTTAGAGGCTGTCATTCAAAAGACCTCATCCATTTCTCAGTGAGAGATTGAGGGAAAACTCCCTCTCAAAAAATAAAAGCAAACAAACAAACAAACAAAAAAAAATCTGATTCTTTGAGTAACACAGAGAATATTAGATTTCATGGCAGACACTTCAATTTTAACAGGTGAAAGGTGAAATCTGGGCTAAGGATTTTCCACATGCCATTTCTGTTTCTCTTAGCAATAGACTTTCAAACAAAAACTGAGTTTTGCCATGCTTAGACAAGAGCTGAAGCATTTGGCAGATGCATGCTTAGAAATTCCTTCCGCACTGGCTGCATTTTCCTGACTGCTGCCAGTTCTCAAAGCCAGGAAGTGTCTTCCACTCCCTCTTTGAACTCAGTGTTTTCCTTGCTGCTTGCTAAGCTCAGTCTCTGTCAAGGAGGATACAGTTCAATTTGAACTGGAAAAAATCAGTTCAGCCAAAGCATACAGGCTGTGAGTGGTATCATAAACCAGGTCTGGGACCACTCAGAGAAAATGCAGCAGATGTTTCAGGGGCACCACAGTTCTTAAACCTTAGAGTTTTCAGCAAGCATTTTGTACATCTCCACTAGGAAATGTACATTTTAGAGTCCATGTTGCTCAAATGAAAGGATGGCAATCTCATCCAACAGTTACAAAACAATTTGAAGAAACAAGAGGTCTGTACAATAGATCTAAAGCTTACCTTGCCTATAGCACTGCATTTGGAAGTCACTTGGTTGCTACCTGATAGAGTTTGTTCATTTAGTTCCCCTTTTATTATTTAATAGAGAAGAGTAGGAAATTAAATTCTCCTTCTATTTCTTGCACAGACATCCTTTCAAAGAACCCTGACGCTGCATGTGTAAGTGCTCAAAATTTGGTGAGATGTGCAGTGCAGTTGAGTTCACGTGCACAGAAGGCTCTTAATATCTGTTTTTAAATACTCTTCAAAGTAAATGTTTAACCTTCCATTCTTGTCCACTCTACACAATACACTGCCTGTGATATCTGTCTCCAAGTAATGTACACATATGTAACGAACAAAGTTCAATTCGATCAAGTGTGGATTCTGTTTATTTTGTATGGTTTCGGGCTATGTTCTTTCTCCTCTATGTTCTGCTTAGCAATATATTAGGGTGAAATATTTTCCTTCAAAACCATGATTTTTCTTTTAGACATTTTACAGTGAAAATCATACTTCCTTGCTAATGAGTTTAAACTTTGAACAGATTTAAAACTGGAAAAAAGATTATTTGCTGTTGTCTGGCTAGAAATAACCAAAGACATATAAGAGCAAACAGTGGGGAGCATCTTTTGTTTCTATACCTTACCCATTTGTCCTGGCATCAACACTGCAGAGCTTTATCTCTCCTTATTGTAATTTACTCTGTAACTCAAAAATGAAGTTCCACAGCAGATAATCTGGAATATGTTTTAGCCTTTATCCTAGTGCTAATGAAGATGCCTCTAGTTATTGCACTACATTGTACGAGAACCCCTCCTAATGATATAAAACAGTATTTCAGCTACAGGAATGGAAACTTCTTCAAAGTTTTAGAATTGAGGCCTGGAATTCTGACAGATAAACTCCATCTAGAGTCTCATGAGTGTCCAACCTTTTGGTTTGCCTGGGATGCATTAAGTGAAGAGGAATTATCTTAGGTTGCTTATAAAATATATAATATACTTAACATTTGTAAGTAACAAAACTTCTTTCATTATTTTGTATTTTCTATTAAAACATAAAAAAAGAGGGAAATGAACCCATAAAACTACTGGGTTGTACATGTCTGAACATGCATGAATTTTGAACTATGACAGATCATGGTGATAAGCCAGTTTAAAGAAGTACGTGTAGGGTTTGGATCACCTGTTATTTTGCAAAGGATTCGTCAGGAGTTAGTTGTGTGACAAGAAATTTGTCTTAGTATAGGATAGAGTCCCATGCATGAGGGATCTTTCGAAAAGAGGAAAAAAATGCTGTTTAAATGGAATCAAGATTGGTAAGTGCTATCTTACATACTTAAATTTTATTTTCATAAAATTGGTCTTTGGGCCCAGCACTTCATATACTACAGTCCAGTGAAAAGGATCAGACCCTGTAACTAAGTTACATATTTCCTTAGTTTTTGGAGTGAAACAGACAATTACAGAGGCATTATTTGCATATATAAATGGCAGCACAATCCTCTCAACCGATCGAATCCTGCTGGAACCAAGTGATCTGGTGCAAATCTACACAACGTGCTGCCTGTACTGTCTGCTGCCATCCAATAAACTTTTGTTTTTTCATGCTGAACAATGTTGAAATGTTGAGTATAAGTATGCACGTTAACTCTTGTACATGTCTTTCATTTGATGTATAATGGGAGCATGCTGGCGTGAAATTCACGTATAAGGGAATTCAAGGACTGTTTAAATCTCCTCATATATCTTTTCAAATGAAATATGACAGTACTGTAGGCAAGAGACTACTGTATCTTGTTTGCATATGTTCCCCTGGATATTGATGCCACAGTTAGTAGTTCAAGATTTCATGGGGAAATAGAGGCTAAAAAAAAGGTCTATCTATTCTGAGTAAAAACACATTTAATTCCCAAGGAACATAAAATGGCCAAACAGGACATTGTTTCAAATCCAACAAGGAATTATATGACCATATTTTCTTCTGGTTTAAAACTATTTGGCTTCTCCAAATCCAGCAGTTTTCTGTCGCAATACTATCTTTCCTAGGTAGATATTCCAAATAAATTGTATTGTTCTATTGTCATTTCAGCACATCTCCCAGTTGCACACTACATTTTGTTGCAGCTTTGGAAAACAATGCTGTAATATTTCTATGACCTGAGAAAAAAATCTCAATATGCAAGTCTTTGTTTACTGCATCTAATCACAGAATCACAGAATCACTATGGTTGGAAAAGACCTGTAAGATCATCCAGTCCTACCATTCACCTATCACCAATAGCTCTCACTAAACCATGTTCCTCAACACAACATCCAAATGTCCAAATGTACCCATACACCCTGGAGATGTTCAGGGTCGGTGACTCCACCACCTCCCTGGGCAGCCTATTCCAATGCCTGACCATGCTTTCAGAGTATTAGTATTTGCTAACATCCAGCCTGTATCTTCCCTGGTGCAGCTTGAAGCCATTCTCTCTAGTCCTATCACTAGCCGGACAAGAGAAGAGCTGTAAAGATCGATACTAGGGTTGGAAATATTGTTAATATGTTCTTAATTGTCATGGTTTTATGATTTTTGGTACTGGTATTCCACATCATAACATCATGTAGTGCATTTAGAGTTAAAGAGTTAAGGTTCCAGCTCCATGGATCATCGATAGTTCCAGGTATACCTGTATCAGAAGAGAACTACATTCCCCAGAGGACTTTGCGATGCTTTGCGTTCTTACGTATTTACGTTCAGAGGGGAAGATAAAAACTGTCTGCGGTCACGGGACACTCTCTTTCCTTTGGGATGGACTCAGCAGTGGGTGCTCGCTGCCGTCTCGCCTTCAGCGTTAGCGTAAGGCCTTCGGTTTATCGGACACTCTCTCTTGCTCATTTTATTTGATTTATTAGCTTTAATTCCAATTATATTGTATTATAGTGTGTTATTTTGCTTTTCTGATATCTATTTAGTAAATTAGCTTTCCTCCTCAGATCGTTGCCGCTGTTTTGTTTCTAGGCCCATCTCCCTTTTCCCTTTTTCCTTTTCCCCTTCCCCTTTCCTGGGGCGTGGGTCCGTGGGTCCCCCACACCAATCGTCACGGAACCGGGCCAAACCTGCCTGTAAACCGTTGACATTAATATATAAAACATTCCAGCATCACTTCACAGCTATTGTAATCACATTTTGGAATCAAAAGAACTTTGGTTCATGTGTTAGTATTTTGCTTTGTGCTATATGCAGAGCAAGTGCTTCAGAATTTCAGAAAAAAATATATCCTTTCTAATCCTCTTAAGAATGCTGTGTTGAATCTTATTTGCATTTTTTTCCATTGCCAGTTAATCCTGAAATTATTAGTCATCAATTCATAGGAAAATTATTTGCCTTGAAAAATAATGAAATTTATCTATTTGTCATCTGAAGCTGATTAGAAATTAATATATTAATTTAGGTTACTGAAAACTATACAGATGCAAATCATCTGCAGACTGAGGCTACCTGAAACCTAGATCTACCCTCTCCAAGCAAATACCTCCTTGTCCTTTACTAATGACAGTGTGATGACTGGAACACAAACAAAGGCAATTGGCTGGATTTCCTTTTTTTTTTTTTTTCTTTTTTAAAATAACTTTCTTCTAACCCATTTTAGTGTGGAAAAATGATTAATGTCATTTTCACTGGCTAAGCATAGTTGTGTAGAACTTTGCTTGTCACTGTGCTGCGCACAGATCCCATCAAAAGTGGGAACACATCTGGATTCTTGAAATTGAGAAGGGGAATTTCCACAGTGATATTTTTTCTGTTTGGAGAGTGTCCTTTTCTGTGTCATGTGATTGTCTCATTCTCATCCTTTTCCTCTGAAGAGAACTGAGGACACAATGAAATTATAATTAAAACAAGGAAAGCATTAAATACTTCTAAATTAAAGGAATTACTCTGTCTCTGGTTCCCTGGATCAGGTAATGGTCCTGAAACTAAACTCTTCAATTACATCCTGACCCCGCTTGTTGTGAAACTTCAGGGACTTCTGGGAGATGTATCACTGGGATGCACTCAGAAAACTTAGGGAAATAATAAAAATTGTGAACAGCTCCCTATCACAACAAAGCCTTTCTTTAGCCTTTCAGAAGAAGCTACGACACTACACATCCTGAGAAAACACTTAAAATGTGATCTACTTGTTTTACTTTCAATTATCTGTTCTACAGCATGTGTACAGGGGCAAGTAGTTCATTTTCTGTCACATGGATATCTCCCTGCACCACCATGATGGTCCCAATGTCCCTTTGCTACAGCCTCTCATATTTCTAGTAATCATGACCTTCTTTTTGTTATCTAATCATGGAACAGAAATTCAGGAGGTTTTCACTTGCTCAGGCATAGGTGTCTGCAATTTAAATATCTACATTTGGCCAAACATAATTTGGCTTGTGTTGTCACCTTGTTTACCTTCTTAGTACAGATGTATTAAAAACTTGGTTGCAGGATACAGTTTGGAATATATTCTGCCCTTAATACATCCACATTATCTCCTATTAACAGTAATGGAAATTTTGTATGCGCATCAAGGTAGAATATTTAGTCAAGCATTTGACTGCTTTGATATATATTTATGAACATAGCTGTACATTTATCCCTTCAGCCAACCTAATAACTTGTTATTTGGAGTTTAAAATTATTCATTAATACTTGAAAACAGAGAAGAACAACATGGAGTCAACATTAATTTAAAGAAAAGTAATCTATTTATACAGTGAAAAAAGTCCAGCATAAGGAGGAAAACTAAGGTTAACTTTTACTTCCTTGACTTGAGATTTGAGATACTGTCATAATGATTATCCTATTGAAATCAATTGTTTGGAAAAAAAAATTTAGAGATTAAGAATTTATGGTACAATTATAGACTGGATCATTAGTGTCAGAAAGAGTACTTATTATTTTACATAGACAATAATAGAAATCTGTGTCTTAGAACATGAGATTTTAGAACAATATCTGCAGCTGTGAAGTGTTTTGACTGAGAAATGCTGTATAAACAAAATCTAACCAAAAGTATAGAAATATCTTTTTATTCATGTAATTTGGATTTAATTTTGTAATTGATTTGATATCATTTTCAAAATTACAGTGAAATTCGGATGTCTGAGAATTACAATATTTTAGATTCATAATACCATTGAAGACTAATATCAGACTGCATATCTCCTCAACTCATATACATTAAAAAAATACAAAACTTATGGCTAAAAATTACTCTGTCCTGATCTAGTTCATAATAACTGTTCTTTTACTTTATTTTTTTATTTGAGTTCTAAGAGACTTGTACCTGTATGTCCTAAAAAATGAATTGCTGCATTTTATCAAGCTCCCACTAATAATGCCGAATAATCTGTTTTGTGAAAAAGCATGTATCATAGTGTATGCCTGGATAACTCATCCTACAAAAGAAAAAAAAATAGCAAGTCCTACCTTTCTTCAAATTGGTCTTTGATATACAGAAAAAGAAAACCTCTCCCAACTAATCAGGTATAAAAATAAGCTCCATCTTAAAGTGGAGGTCTATTCCAAACACAATTTACAAATAAATAACAACAAAACAAAAATTCCAAACACAGACAAAACAGAAATCTGAAAGATTTAATGTCTACTTCTTGTTGGTTGGTTTCAAATCCTCTGCCTTTGTAAATTATTTGGCTTTGATGAACTGCTATATATGTTACCAGTAGTCAGTATTTTAAAATACAATGTTAAGCTTTTGCTTTCCCCCCAACCCGACCCGAAAAAGAAAAAAAATAAGAATTCCTTTCTTGGTACTATGAACTAATGCATCCTCTAAAACACCTTGTTAGACAAGAAGGGAAGTATTAAGAAGCTAATGCTTTGCTTTTCAACCAGAATTTCTAGACTGCTGAATTCCATCCAACCTGGTTCTACAGTGTTACTGACCTACCCTTATGTTATGGGCATGCCATAATGCTGAAACACTCTGGAACTGATAACTGCTATTATCAAAGAACTCAAATGTTTCTTTTTATATCAGGAAGTCATTTTATCTCTCTTAGAGCTACCATGACAAACTGACCCAATTAAAATGCAATAATAATGTTCATGAACTTTACGTAGTTTCTACTGATAGCAAATTTCCATATTTGATAGTTCCGGTGGTATTTATGCTAGGCTTATCAGTCTCACCTAGTTCACAGTCCTTAAAGCTATCAACAAAACAACAATTACCCTTACCATAATATTTGAGTCATAGAATAATAGAATTACCCACCTTGCAAAAGACTTTCAAGATCACCAAGTCTGACTGTGCACCTGACTTACTGAGTCTCAATCACTAAACCATGTCCCATAGTGATGTCAGAGGAAATGGTCAGAGACATGACATACACCAATATGGTTAAACCATTCCTGTTTTATTACCCTGACAGCCTTATTCTTATAGTGTTTAAGACAGGGGCATATAGAAAATAGTGCACAATCGTTGGCAGAGAGCCTCGAGAATAACAACTCTAAAAACACTCCCGGCAGTTAACAGTTCTGCAAAACACATCCCGGAGGAGGTAAATTTTGATTGTTATATCGTACTGGTTCTGCAAAGTCTCTGCTGAAGGTCAGCTCCATGAGTCGCTCCAAGCCATGCACTCTTGCTCCAATTAGGTCTGCCATCCCACAGCTTACTTGAACTTGTTTTCCTTTTTGTCTGGAAATGTCCTTGGTTCTCAGCCTTCCTTTCTCATACTGTTTATCCTGTTCCACAGCTTCTGCTCTAAATACACTTTCTTTTATTCCCACACCATGGTGCCACATCTACATGACTCTTGAATACCTCCAGGGATGGGGATTCCATGAATCCCTTGGGCTTCGTAAGTGTTGGACTTATTTCAATCTTGTAAAATCTTAATTCAGTCTTCCCAGAGCATAAATGGATGAGATTATGGTTAGGTTATGAGACAAATCAGGTTTATTATGAAGATGAGAGTGTTTTTAAAAGATAAAGTTTAAAAATACCTTTGAATCCTTGTTTATTTGAATTCATTGTAAGATTTATACATGTCCTGTTTGACATTTTTCACATTTCATTTCATGTCTATTTGTTTTATTTTTTATGTTATTATTTATTATTTATATTTGATTGTATTATTTCATTTGTGTGAACACAAATCTTGGCCAGTACCACGTTTTCTCATAATGAAAGGAAAAAAAAAAAAAAGATTTTTTGACCAGATAAAAAATTGCAACCTGTAAATTATTTTAGCTTAAGAAAAAACTGTCTTTCAACGTGAAATATACTACCCATGACAGATTTCTATGTAAAATTGTACCAACTTAATAATCCAGTATTTCAAAATAAAAATTATTTTTTTTATCTTAATAGTAAGATTTTTTTAAAAAATTTATTCAGTAATTTTCTTCGACTGAATGTGATTAATTAAAAAAAAAAAAGAACGTCAGTTTTGGAGTAGACCAGCACTTCTCTGTGAATCATGATCTGAAGAAAATCACTCTGCAACACGAATGACTTTGAAACATTTACAAGAGTAAACAAGTTCAAAAAAAACAACACAAAACATGCAGTGCAATTTTTTCTGTATGTGTATATCTCACCTTCACTACATGAAGCAGAATGGATAAAATGAGTTGTTACAGAATGACTGAAATACGGTATCCAGTCCATTCCCTTTCCACCCAAGAAAAGAGTTTGTCATCAGCAGGATGTAAAAACACAGATCTTAGTTTCATTGCTACTTAATTTCTGTGAAGTATTACAGACTACAAAAATCCAGTCACTAAAACAGAACCTTTAATAGCAATTATCTTACACAGCTATCATGTATAGCGACAGCTGCAGAATTCTCCAGTGCAAAAATTGGTTGTTAAGTGCACATACTGTACACTTAACTCTGTTTAGTGGAAAAATATTAATATTTTCCTGTATTCCTGAAGTGAGTAGAGTCACTTGAGGAAGCTCACCCTGGTTCCCAGCATTACTGTGTAGATCATAACAGTATTGAATACAAGTATGAACAACCATGACAAAGGCCAGTGGAGAGTGTCACTGGGAAAGATGATAAAAGGTTCTTTCCAGACGTGCTTTGATTTCTTATCTCCACATGATTAATTGTATCATCTTCTAAGTGTTAAAGACTATGTTGACCAGCTTTATAAAAAGTAAATCTAAAGCAGAAGACACAAGACAAGAACCAAATCAAAATTCTACTAAAATGAAACAGTATCTTTTACACAGAGGTCTTTTCTTGTGTCCTAAGGAAGAGGACTGGATTACATCCATCAGAAGAGAATAATACTAGTCTGTGTATACATGAAAGAATCAGTAAGTCTAAGGTCTGTCCACTGCTAAATGAGAAGTTTGATACCAGTAACAACCTACAACATAAAGTACAAGATGTAAGTAGGGTATTTACTCACGCAGCAACGAGTTTGTACATATTCTAAATTGAAAAGGCAACTGTGATTCATCATGAATTTCTCAGCTTATTTGCCAGGAAGGAAGAGTTACAAGGCAAATGGAAAAATAATTGAAAAGTACTATAGTGGTTTTTTTTAAGCAAGGCCCTGACAACTGTTAATGTCATTAAAGACAATACTCTGTTTCCTTTCTGGGAAGTCCTAGGCAACCTTATTTAAGGTAAGTTGATAACGTCAGGGAGCAGTACTGAAGATTTTCATCTCCTTCAGAACCACAAATACCTCTTGAGTACAGCTGATTTGATGAAAACCTTATGGCTCTCATCTGCACGTTAATAAGAAGAAAACAAAAGGTATAGAAAATTAGGATTTTGGAATTAAATTCAAACCAGGTCCCTAGTCTCCCAGTCTGCCAAGCACCAGAAAAAATACCATCTGTGTGGACTGTATACATTCACTGACAGTAGAAATCATTTATTTTGCCTCTGTTAAGATTTAAGCCTTTTATATTCCCTTCTTTCTCTTACTGATTTTTTTTTCTTTCACAGTAATGTAATTACTTCAGGAGCTGACAAGATCAAGAAGTATTGGTTTGAATAGGTATTATGTGTAATTAGAAGAGGAATGAGTTTGACCTCACTGACATTAAGGGGAAAAAAAAAAGGAGAGACATGCGTAGATAGATAAGTATAAGAAACTGAATATTCAGATGAATATAATTCTTTGTTAGAGTAGTATAAAAGTAGTGAAAAGTGGAGGTACACACTGCTGAATGACGTGGCATAGGTCAAGAACAACTGAATAACCGCTCCAAAAAATAACCAAACCAGCAAACAAACCAGATATAAAAAGTACCAGGCCAAATTATTCAGCAGGATAACTGAGCAATTAACAATGTAAACAAAAAATAAAGAACTTACATCTTATAAAACCTTAAGAGCGAAAAGCACCTGTTCACCAAGCTTACAGGAGAGAAATTATAGCTAATTAACAATTTAAAAAAAATATATAAAGAATTAATTAGTGAAGCAAGACTTTTTTGTCATAGAAATAATCATTTCTCCTGATTCAAGGAATTTAGATGCAAAATCAGTCTTCTCAATGGCTCAGTAACATCTCATTTGTTCCATTGCAAATGTGAGATCCTGGTGTGCATTCTCCAAAACATGTAAGCAGAAGTGCAAACTTGTTATTGCACACAGCAAATGGGCAGTTACAAGTGCAATCATTTGTTGTCACTAAATTGGTCATATTATGCACAAAGCAAATAACAGTTTCTGTATAGTTAATATCAAATGACTCAAAAGTCCATATTAGACCAACAAAAATGAATTCTAAAGGGATACCTTGAATCTCTGCTTCATAAACATAACTCTACTATTAATGTATGTGATAGCTATTCCCCGTCAGTCATCTGAATATTTACATACTAAAGTGTTGATCATACTTAAGAATGTCACACTGTTCCATGACAAATATGAAGTGTTATACCAGGCAAAATAAATCCAAATAGGAAAGAGTAAATGCACTGTTGATACTGAGCTGGAAATAAATAATTTAATTAATAACCTGCAATAAACACATAAATATAGCATGAAATCTTCTCCAAATAGAAGCCTGACTATAATACATATAACAATATCAAGCAGTTTTATTTCCAAGAAATTCAGACAAACATTTTCTTGATCTGAAAGTGCAGCAGTTCATACTCCATGATTTCCACTTGGAGAGTTTTGATTTAACAGAATTTACCAACTGAAACTCTGTAAAAGTTGACAATATTTATCTGCATTCTCTCATTTTTTCATGAAATGCCTAACTGACCTGAAAATGTATGGAAAGCTGAATAGATCTTTTCCTGAATTATACCTAAATGTCTACATTCTCTATTACTCCAGACAAGTACTGTTAGGAGGAAATTATTATCTACATTAATATTGTTACAATGTTCCTAATTGTTAAAATGACAAGTGTATTCAAACCTAAAAAAGAAAAATGTAAGTGAACACACTCTGAACAGGTAACTACTTAAAAAGGTAGGAAGGAAGCATTTAATTTTAGAGATTTGATCAACATAGTTCATAAGATGTTTCTTATTGGAAAAGAGAGAGAAGCAAAGAGTAAACCATCAGGGATCACATCCATTGGCATTTTCGCATGGACGGGATGATGAGCTTATTTAGGATTACAGGGGCAACAAATTACTACATTCAGAGTAGTCACCCTGCTTCCCCCCAAAAGATGTTAAAACATGTACTGTCATCCATGACCTAGGAGAGCAGTGCTCTGAAAAATGAAGAAATAAATCAGAAAAAAAGGGAAAAAAAATTCATATTGACTTTTCTGTACGAGTCAGCTGACAACTCATAGTAATTCTGAAGGTTGTGGGTCTTCATAGAAAATCTTAATAGAAATGCCCTTTCCCCAGGCAAGCTTATTTGCAGATATTACAATAATATGTTCCCACAGAAAGGCAGATAATGTCATAAAAGACTGCATTCTTCTGTTTCAGATGTCACAATATAATGCAAAAAAAAAAAAAAAATTCTGTATGAAGGTCAAGAATCTGTATGAAAACATTCAGGATAAAAATGATGGTAGAGCTATGTATGCAGGTAAATCATAACAACCACTCAAACACCATTTCTATCATAGCTACAGGAGGAGAATATTATGTACTCCCATACAGGGGAGTTTTCCTGATGTCCTCTTTTCCTTATGCAAAGTAGAAACAACTTCATTCTGCCCATGCTATGTTTGGACTGAGGAAGTTGAAGTTTTCACCTGAGTTTGTTCTGATACTTCTCCCGGCTATGTGAAGTAAACTAGCTGATAGAACAGGTGAGGCCTAGTCCAGTTGTATTTGTGCTTTGGTCCAATCCACATGTCCTGGTCCACTATCTTTCTCTACCTTTTTCTTAAATGCTATAAACATTAGTTAGAACTTCTTTTTCAGAAACAACTAGTTCTCTCCAGAGCAGTGCCTAGGTGTGGCTATGTTTTCACAGGAGAGACTCTGCCCAAGAAGCACTGAGCAAGTTTAACTCCCTCTTCCTCATGCTGTCCTTTAGACCATACCGGAAAATTTTACTCAGAAATATGCTGTGAAAATACCATGCTAGTGTACTTCAGAAGCCAGATAAAATAATTATAACAATTTGAATGGAAAACACAGATCAGAAAAAATACTAATTGTAAATGTAAAAGACAAGAAATACCCTACTGGCCTTCATGTCTCCTGCAGGAGATGGAGCACATGGACCCTGGGGCCCATTCAGTTCCTACTTCCACAGCTTCTACAGACATCATATTAGTGACGTTACAGAGTACATTCTTGCTGCTTATATCTGTTTATTGACCTACTGCTGTCCATGGGATTGCCTAAGCTCTTCCTAAAATCACTTGTGATATCTGTCTCCACAACTCTCTACATAATGAAATCCAAAAGTTCACTAAACTTAATGTGAAAATGACCTAGCATTATTTTCACTATTGTGAAACCATGTTGACGTGTTGACTATATCTTAGATTTCTGGCCTAGTGAATCTATTTTCCCATGGTTTTGCAAAATTACAGAGCTGCTGAAAACAGAGATCTGAGGAAAGCTACCCAGCTTGTACAGTAGCACACACTGAAATATGTATGCATTCAACATCTTCTCGCAGAGGTCTAAAATGTTCATTGGTCTTAAAATCTCTTTTCTCCAGCATTCTCACCAGCAGTCTATCATCTTCCTTTAGAAAAGATTTATAGCTTTCCCTAATTAGGCAAAGAGAATATTATCAAATCATTTGAGGGAAGAAAAAAATCATAGATGAAAGAGGTAATAGAAGATCAACAATTTCAATTAAACATTAACCAAATTCATCATGTATTAGTCTCTTATATGGCAAAGAAATGACCTTTCCAGAGACATAGCATACCTCTTCAGTCACTATATGCTTACATCAGCAGATCTGCCTGAATCATCTTTTTTTTAATCTTATATCTTTTGCAACATTCTTCTTTCTTTTCTTTTCTCTTTTTTTTTTTTTTTTTCTCACAGATATACACATATAGCTCTAACTGAATGCAATCCTTGTATCTTTTTGCTATTATTTCTTAGAGCACTCTTGAGTGTCCTCAAAAAGCCCGCTGGAAGAGTCATAGCTCTGGCATTGACCACAAACCCATCCAGATGTTGGATTTCTGTCAAAAAAAAAAGCTGGGGAAGAATGTGCAAACTGTGAAAGCATATATCAAGAGTGCTCCCACAATGAATGCTTAATAATAGTAACTATAGGCACATGGTCATTTAGCTTCAAGATCTTTCCTCCAGATCTTGTCTAGTACAGAAGATGTATTCCTGTCAGAGTCTTAATTCTGCCCCTGCTTTACATACTATTAAATTTGTATGTAATTAGTTCAATAAAGAACATTTAGAGTATAAAATATATATTTCACTCATTTTGGAAATTTTTCTGACATCATCATATTGCATGTCCAACACTCACTTCAAAGTGGAGCGAAACTATCTCTTCCCAAAATGCTGTTTCATGGTTTTCAAAAGGAGTGTGCTTGATTTCCATCCGTCTGGTTTATATTTGTATCCTGTGTGGTCTTTTTTTCAAACTGAAAACATATGATAAATCTACTCTATGTCTGAGAATACCTCATCCTTTCACATTCTTCAAAATTCAAATATAAGATCATCACTAATCTGAAAGCCTTTTCTCTGCAACTGAGACAGTTCTTCCAGATACCCAAATATTGTTGCCTACTTACTTAAGGACAAACATCCATGCTGATTTTAAACTTATCTCATAGATCTGGACTAGGACTCTATGCCAGTAAAACCAGAAGTCAATAACAAGAAATAAACGTCCAGCTGAGTTCTCAGTTAAGTGTTGAAAGTTCCCCAAAGTAACTATATAAAAACCCAACAAGGCAAATGATGCAAGATGTGGAGAGAGAGATAACTGACTGTCATGGTTTTATGATTTTTGGCATTGGTATTCCACATCATAACATCCTGTAGGGCATTAAAAGTTAAACAGTTAATCCTCCAGCTCCGTGGATCATCGATAGTTCTGGGTATACCTGTCTCAGAAGAGAAGAACTACATTCTCCAGAGGACTGCTGATGCTTTGCATTTTTACGTATTTATGCTCAGAGGGAAAGATAAGAGCTGTCTGCGGTCATGGGACCGTCTCTCTTTCCTTTGGAATCGAGCTCAGAACAGTGGGTGTCATCAAACATTATCAAGAGAAGGTAGAGAACAAGATTATTGCTTTCCAGAAGAGGTATCTGTGTCATGAACATACAGATCAGTTCACACAGATGAACTGAAGCTATCCTTTGTCTTCCACCTGGAAAACTCACATAAGTAATTTTTTTCATGATAACAGTAGATATACCAGAGATTTTTAAGTCCTGTCTGAAATTGTTTCTTGTCTGGATGGTGATAAAAGGAGCTACAAGGTTAGTGACTCACTATGTTACATCTGTGTACACAGAAAAACAGCTATGTTACTCATAGTCTTCCGGTTGTAGGTTCAGTGTCTCAAAAAGAAATAGAAGAACAAAAGCCTCATTTACATTAAGGTCTTAATCCACATCTCATTATTTCAAGAGAAGGAGGATATATCTCATCAGAATACAGAATCCCATTTCTGAGCTACTTGTCATGGGTTTTCTTCATAGTCAATAAAAAGGTCAGTAAAGTCAAAATACTTTAATATGTAATTCCTTTCATCCTAAAGCAGACAACAACTTTAGTTACATCAATTTCACTGTGAGTTCTATTGATTATATTGACCAAATCCCCATCGACTGTAATTTCATGACTAGCTCAGACACAAACCTACAGTGTGGATATCAAAATCTAGATTAGGTAATTTCCACCAAGGTATTTTATGTCATTTACAGTGAGCACTGTCAGAGGCCTTGCTTGGGAAAAAGATAGCCAAAAAGATGAAGGAACAAATCAAACCAAGAGAAACACTGAGATAAGAAGCATATATCTTAATTGCAATCTGCTGTTGATTATATTATTTTATCTGGGTTGCTGTGTATTTTGTCAGTTCTCATTTGACAGGACTTCATAGCCAAAGACTATATTCTAAGAGGTAATTCTAATGTCAGGGGAAGATTTCTGAGACATGGTATGATAGGCACAAAGTCAGAGATAGAGACCAGTCTGCAAGACCTTAAAGGCTATCAGAGCATGTTAACTCAGTTAAAGCAGTATGAGTAGTATACTGAACATTAAGGCAATTCCCAATACTGAATTATTATTATACTTTCTGTATTGACATGACAGTCATTTCCTGAACCAGGCTGTATTTTTGCTGTTTTTATGATGTTTACACAGCAACTGGAATTGAAGAAGATTGTCATTGGAACTCAATTCCAGCATTCCATCAGATAAACAAATTATCTGAGTTTATTAAATTCATCTTGATGAAGGGGTCAATGTCTCAGGCATCATCTGCTGACAAATTTATAGCCATAAACTTCAGGAGTATTTGTTAGTAATTAACTTCAACTTGCCTCTAGAATAGGAATTTAAAGGTTTTATTTTGACTGTTTTTTGAGTCAGACATATATTTTACTGGTCTCTGAAAGCAGTGAACAAGCAGAAGAAGTAATATCATTGCAGTACTTTCCTAGGTTTATGAACAGTGGGTGGTTTTGTGACTGTTACACAACCAAGGATTTCTCAAACCACTCCTTGTCTGAAAATATACTCATATATTCATCATTTTCTGTTTTAACAGAAAAAAATAATAAATAAATAGTCATAACATTCAAAATGTTTCTATCATGTACCTGAAACAGACTGAATAATTCCCCTGAGCCTTGCTACACTCACTTAATCAAACAGTAACAAAAGAATTTACCTGTAGTTTACCTAATTTTAATATCACAAAAAGATGAGTAAAATATTCCTCTTCCAGTGGTAAGACAGAAAGCATATGCACACGCACGTGCATACATAATTAAAGATTTTTCTTGTTTGTTTTACATTTGTTTGTTTGTTTGTTTTGATTTGTAGTTGTTTTTTGATTTTTTTCTTTTCCAGAAACTACTTTATTTAGACTGTCCAAAGCCACATTATAAAAGCATAGTTAGAGATTATCCAGTTTTTCTGACGTGTCATAATATATTCTGATTTTCTCTACTAGAAGGGAAGTTCCTTGAGAATGAGAGGAAACCAGGTAACAGCTTTGAAATGGCTTAATCTTAAATTCCATGCTGCTAAAAATTGCTTTGTTCATACAACTGAAGTAGCTGATATGAATTCTGAGACCAAGAAATCTGACTTCCTTTCCATGTTAATTTGTCAGGTTAGAAGCAGTTTCCTTAGTAAAAATTCTGCATCATAGAATTCTTCTGTGTCTATCAGACCAGACAGGTATAACATTACAGTTGGAGCCAGTACAATGCTGTTGTACACTGATACCTGATGACACTCTCACTGTGTTGTAGGATGCATTCAGCACCTTCTCAAGATTGGATTGTAAACAGTTTAATTTCTATGCAAAAATATGACAATCCTTTGTTACTAGCAGAAAGAGTGAACACATACTTTGTTTATTTAAACTGGCATCTGGAGCCTAGATGGTTCTTAAATTATTATACGTGATTTCATAGTGGACCTGAAAGAGATTCAAGACGCTCATGTGAAATGACCAAAATTATACAGGAAGTTACTGGATCAGACAGAATTAAAAAGGCCTGAGATCCATTTGACATTCATTATTGCCTATCACCTTGACCTACACAGGATGCCTAGTGGATGGTTTCAAAGCTTGGAAAAATCTGGCTTTTGTATCATTCCTGAATTGTTTCCAGAAAAAAATACTGTCAACTCACCATGATCTTGGCAATATTCAGCTAAATGACTGACTGTTCTCAGTTTCACTGATGTAAATCCAAGTCAACGTCACTGAACTCGAGAGTGGGAAATTCATTTCTATTTCTTCTAATCTGTTGACTTCAGAGACTTCATATCCATAAATCAGGAATAGACCAGGTACTTCTCAATCTTTCAGTGCAATAGCTGCGTTCATATTTGACCCATAGTCTTGTTATCATCTGAAAACCATACAAGACATGGAAATAAAATCAAGTTGTTGGTATCGCTGCAGACAATTTTCATTTTTTGATAAAACTAGTAATATATACTGACTCCTAATATGTTGACTGCTGACAGTATTATATCAGAATTTAATATAATTACTAGGGTATTTGCTTTTGTTGTTTGTTTTTTGTTTTGTTTTGATTTTTTAATAGAAAGAAAAATATTAAATCCTCTGGACAAAATATTAAATCAGAGTGCTTAACTTAGTTTTCATCTAAGCAAAACTCATAAGCAACTGTTTCAGTCACAGCACTTGCATGGAAAACAGCAGTCATAATGATACCGATAGAAATACAAATAGAAAACATGGAAAGAAATATTGACCAAGGGAAGCTGCAGACAGCATATCTGAATGGAAAAGCAGTTTAGTCTTAATAATGTCTCTAAATTCAGTGCCAGATTTCCTACAGACTTCAGGACAAATAAATCTTCTGACCTACTCTTTGATGATCACAAATTGTCCAGTACTTCATTTTTCATGATGTCCTTAGATCTGATCATGATAACATCTAAAATCTTAATGTTCATCTGTAAACTTGGATAAGTAAATGATAGCTCAGTGGAGTTTGGAAAAGACTTAGGTTTACCACTTTTCAGGTTGATTTTTTCTGTCACAAACTGACACAAATCTGTTGCTGTATTTAAAGTGGGTTAAGATGTAGCATGGAAATCCATATAACTATTCCTTCTGTTTTGTTTTGAGTGAGCCTCAGGAAGTCACCTACTCTGCTGTAAAGATTTTTGTGAGTTCATCACATCAGAGGGAAAACCCATCTTTGAGTAACAGGGTTCATTGCTACAGTTCATCTGCCTGCATGTTTGATCTGCTACTCTGCTTAGTTTTCCTGATCTTACCAGGAAATAATTTAAACTGTTCAGAAATTGGTCTCTCCTGCCCTTTTAGAACATGTGACACATTTCCTTTCCACGGTGACATCTCTTATCAAAAGCGTATGCAGAAACATACCAGTTATCTTGGACCATCAGTGATTTGAATGGCTATAATAATCATTTAAACCTGAAAATATATGTCAAAATGTACGAAATATTCATCAGCTTCGATGGAATTTGTTGCTCTCTCAGCATCTTTGAAAATCAGGCCAATTTGGGGAACTGAACTACTGACAGATTTTGTTTCCAGTTTTTAAAGTTCTGGCCTTCAATAATTTGACATTAAAAATATAAAGATAAAATAATAATTAAAAAAAGATTACAGTGTATTTTGCCAAACGAGAGTTATCTACTGGTTTATCAGTTGGGTAATGAGAGACACTGTCAACAGATTACTAAGCTAACCTAGTATAATTTCAGTTTAGCTGACTGGCATTTAATAGCTTTGACGATCACTTGCTGAAAACTTGCCATGTTACTTGTATACTATGCTGTCTTGTACACTAAGCACACAAATATTTCTTAGGTTCAACCTCAAAAAGAAACGAAAAGAAACTAAAAATTCTCTGTCAGAGTCTCAGCATAGTCCATGTGATCTATGATGCTTTGGTCCTAAGCAATGGCAACAGACCTACGTCCCTTCAATGGACAAGACTCAGGACTTAAGACAAGGCTTTTTTGCTGAAGAGAATAATGTGATGTAGCAACAGTATTGTTGTTAATATCTGATGTAGCACATGATTAAATTCTGTTCTATCCTAAATTTCTGTTATGATCATAATCATAATATTTGTATTGTACAGATAAAATAATGCAAATCTCCTCAGGCATTTCTTGTGCACAACCCTGTGCAGTGAGTATGATGACATTTGGTCTGAAAGCTTGGGCAGGAAAGAACACATTTAGTCACAGAGATCCTCCTCACCTCAGTCCCGTAGTGGCAGACTTTGATCAGAGTACTCTGTATCTGTAGCCTCATTGTTCTCCACACACGAAGGCAGCACAGCATGCCCTTCGCTGTGCTCCTGTTAGCTGCCACACGTGATTTGAGACCTCCCTATAGGGAAAGAGAGGATGGAGAGCTGGTCAGAACTGTGCTGCCTTGTCTTTGTTTTATTCATGGCTAATGCACGATGCAGCTCTGTGGGACACTTCTTGTTCTCTCTATCTTCCCCTGGGGTCTTTTGGTCATGTCAGTCATTTAAAGAGGAGAGAAAGGTAGATGCATAAAGGCATGACAAGGGAGGGGTAGTGTGTCCTCCAGCTACTTTGTCCAGTCATTGACTGTTTTCCCCACACGCTCATACTCCTCTAGGCATGGTGGAATATACTTTGATTTTCCATCCTTTCTAAACTCATTATCATCTGAAGTCAGTGACATCGGTACAAATTAACACCTGGTCTCTGTTTCTAAAAAAGAGCAAGCTTACCAGGTGGACATTTAGAAAAATCAATTCTCCTGATATAGTCAAGGATATTAAAAAGAGAGAAAGAAACTGAGATGATATAGCACAGTTCCCCCACAGAAACAGAGTGGCAGCCAGCCATTGTTCCAAAAGGCAGCATCAGCACCAAGAATCAGATGACTAAGCTTCTGATAATGAATGAAATATTTTTACTATGCTGAAAAAATTCTGGCACTGCAGAACTCAGGATAAAGGAAGCAATTTGAAGGACCTTTCTGAAGGACACCAACAGATACCCTTTTGCTGCAAAAATTCCAATTCTCTGAAGAGAAGAAATGATTGTGGATGGCAGCAGGGGTAGAAGAATACAGTCTTAAGTTAGTGTGGGCTTAATGGGAATGAATATGAAGGATTCCAACACAAATAGAAAAAAGATAACTCAGAAAAGAATTTTAAGCAAGGGAAGCAGCAGAGAGCATAACTGAAGGGTACTTTTTGCTAAATGTTGTGAGAAATATGGACATAGTGTGGAGATAATAAACAAGAAAGACCAAGAATTTCTGAATCTTAGAAGCGAAGAAACAGCTGCAGCATCTTGAAATGCTGTACCCTGCTCAATAGCCTATTGTCATCCTTCTGCTGAAAGATGAGGAGCCTAAGCAGAGAGATAAAGGAGCCTGGTACACCTTAGCACAAACCTACTTCATCATAAAGCTGGAGAGTTGTAAAATCTCAAGGGAAGATTTACCAGGATCCCCTTCCTCATTTGATTAAAGCTTCTTCCTATCATAGCCTCTATCTGATACCCTGCTCAGAGGCAACGTGTACATTTGCAGTGTAATGAAGTATTGTGGATGCACCAACGTGATGGCATCCAGTACATTGCATTGCTGGCAAGGTGACAATTTTTTAAGCTAAAAGAAAATAGTGACTAAATAAAAAGTGTTGGTAGGAAGCATTCGTAAGTCAAGGTTATATCTGACAGTGTCAGTGTCATTCAACTAAAAAATTTACAAATATTAAAATCTTATCGAGCTTTATTCTCCGAGAATAGCTTCAGACAATCTTTTTTTTAAAAAACAAACTCCCCTTCAATACAGTCAAGAAAATGGACAGGCTGGATATCAACTAAAGGTTCTGGCACCACCAGCACAATTAGGACTGAATCATCCATAAAATTCCACTACACTGAGGCCCAGTTTCCTTCAAAAATCAAATTTAATCAAGCCAGAGGCTGATCCAAGGCTTGCTCTCATATTTGTGGACCAGGATATCCTCTACTGATTTAGTGAAGTAATTTCTAATGATGTAAACAAGCTGGGCTCAGGTGCCGAGGTCAAAGTTGGTCCTGATTTCCTAGGAACTTTGTTCCCTTTCATTCAGAAAATCAGGTAATTCTAAATAACATTTGAATTCATGCATTAAATATTGAACATAAAGTCCAAGGCTTCACTGAGGACACGGCATCTATAAAGCCTTCATTAAGAGTTCAGTGAGGCTTTGAAGCTCCGCTGTGCAACTATTAGCTGATCTTATTTAACAAACAGAGATGTAGGCCCATGTGTTGTTTGTGACTGAGCAGGTGATGATTTTCTCTCCACTGCTGCCAGCCAAGGACTTTCCACTGCCAGTACCCAGACTCCAGCTCTGAGGTCAGGGTGTGAGTACTCAGAGGTCCAGGTCACAGCAGGGGAAAAGGGAAACGTTATCTCCATTGATTTCTAGTTCAAAGAAAACTTTTTGCTTTTATACTTTGAAAAATGCAGACTATCAAATCATCTCACAGTCAGGTTATAGTGGAATTTGTTTTGTTTCATGGCTAACATATTGTTGTGTTCAATGTTTGCAGGAATAGAATCTGCTCAGATGATTATTCTCTCTCTGTATGCACTAACTTCCCTTAAAAATCTACAGCCTGCTAATATCAGTGAGATTTTTCTCACCAATGCACAGACATAAAAACAGTTTGGTCCAGTTTTTCCTTACAGATGAAAGTGATTGTATGCAGAGGTTTCTGTGTAATGACAAAGAATAGGAAGTATTTTTACTTATTATATATTTTAAAGAGCAGTTCTAAAGCAACTAATGACACATGATTGGGTTTGAAATCTCATCTTCTGGTGACAATAAACTAATGAGCATATGGTAAGGAGTATAAAATTATGCAAAGATAAAGTCAGGCCACAGGATATATTAATCATGACACCAGCACCACAAGAACAATGAGGATCAAGTATACCTTTAGATGACTTCACAGGAAGGGGAGCAGGAAGACAAACAGGATGCAAGCTAGAAGATACTAAGAGACTATCAGTCTAATAATGAGCATTAGATGACTTAACACAAGAGAGACTTGTGGTAAATTCCAATAAACAGGGAAGATGATGAATGCTACAAGAAAAAGATGAACAGCATTGATTTTTTGTCATTTGAGGTACCTAAATATGTTTGTCAATTTCACTCATTGACTCATCTGAATTTGTATTCTCAGTTGAAGAAATCATAAAGGAAAATGACGTTAAATCACCAGATATCAGCTTTAAATCACCAGATATCAGCAGAAAAAGGTTTAATTACCAGAAACTGTTATTAGTTTTGGTGACAGGCAGATTCTGAGAGGTGGTTAAAAGATTAGTGTCTTACTGCACCAAGACTTCTACTCCATTACATCTTCAGTGTGGAATTGCAGAAGTTGTGTTTCATCTTCAATATATTTTACTTACTTTGCTCTCTGTAGGCAAATGATGTTTCCTTTGTCATAGAATTATTCTTACATAATACTTTTTTTTTTTTAATACACAGAAGGACTGGAATAAAAATGGAATGATTGATTATGTAAAATATGATTTGAAGTGTTCTACATAGTCCTGTGGGAAAGACAAAAAAGGCCATAGTGAAGGTCCATGGAGGCTACAAAATTACTACAGTGGAACCAACTGGTGGACATAAATCATGTCTTCTTGAAACACAATCTCCAAATGAAATTAATAAATGCTACAGATCTCACTAAAGATATTCTGTATTTATCAGTGGAAGTTTCCTCTTCCATTCTTTGCAGGTTGATTGATACAACTGCTTTCACACCATCCCTGGGGTGTTTAGTGAAGGTAGGAGGATTTGCACTAGTTCTGGACTTACTCCTTTCTGGAAATTCAGAAGTCATCCAACCCCAATGAAATCTGTGCAAATATGGCATATGATCAAGCCTGAAAGAATCCTAAAAGAAACACACATAATGACTAGGATATGTAATCACATTGAGAAACTGTTTGAAAAGAGACAAGTTTTCTGATTGCTGTGTAAACGGTACCAAGACTTGCATAAAAGCACTAGCTAACATGGCTACACAAACCCTTAACTAGCAAAAACAGATAAGATAAGAATATCCTGTTCTGTTGCCATTGAGTCTTTGAAGCTGTGGCAGTCCAGACAAATGAAATAAGTATGTCTAGATAGAAAACACATAAAGTTACTATGTTTTAAATTTAGGGACAGAAAAAGTGAAAGGAAAAAAAATATTACAACTCTATGAAGTTTTCAGTGTCTGTTGAATGGCAGCTCTTCTCAAAGGTTATAGTTATTGCAAGGAAACAACCAATCTCTGTCAGAAATTAAGAGAATGTATGAAGCAAAATACTAACATCTTAAAGTGAAGCTAGGCCTCTGGCATTCACTTCAGTGAATTACTGAGTCATATATGCCCTTGAAACCATGCCAGCCTGAACAGTGGCTGCTTGACTAGCTGAAATAAAGCACTATTATTGCACTTTTCTTAACTGTAAGGATATGTTTTCATAACTAGAAAGCACCTCAGAAAATGATCAAGTAGTAAAGCTAACAAGCCAAAGATTATTCTTTTAGAACATCATGTAACGCAGTTGTGGATGTGGAATGGAACACTGAGTGGGTTGAAAAGGGGATCAGAAGATGCATAAAATACTCAATGTTGATGATTAAATGTGATTATCTGGAGAACCATCAACTCAGAAAGTTCCTGAGCTGCTGACTGCTGGAAGGAGGGATGCCAGGAAAGGGTCACCTTGCACCATAAACTGTGTTCCTTACATACTTTACTATAAAGTCCTCCACTGGTCAATGTCAGTGAGGACAATGGGCTTTCTCTTGTGTGGTTCAACCATTGTGCTTCTATGTGCTTCACCTTGGCTGCTATTCTTCATCTTGTTCACAAAAACAATTTTGAAATACCATATCTCCATTGCTTCTCTACTTCTATAATGAAGTACGAGCAACAGAAGTCAATTTCTCTTGTTCTCAAGTACTGTCTGTTCCACATGATTAAGTGTTAATTCATCATAGCCAGTAATTTTGTAGCTTCCCTATAGATTTTAAACACATTCAGGGATGGTGACTCAAACACCACCCTGGGGAGCATATTCCAGTGCTTAACAACCCTTTCTGTAAAGTTTTTCCTGATATCCAACCTGAACCTCCCCTGGTACAACTTGAGGCCATTTGCCCTTGTCCTGTCAACTGTCACCAGTGAGAAGAGACCAGCTCTGCTCTCACTGAAATCACCTTTCAGGTATCTGAAGGGAGCAATAAGGTCTCCACTCAGCCTTCTCTTTCCCAGATTAAACAGCCTTTAGGTGCTTCTCATAGGGCATATTCTCCAGGCCTTCCACAAGCCTTATTGCCCTTCTTTGGACCTGCTCCAGCACCTAAGTGTCCTTTCTGTATTGAGGTGACCAGAACTGAACATGGTACTCAAGGTGGGGCCTCACCAGGGCCAAGTACAGTGGGAGGATTACTTCCCTAATCTTGCTCATCACACCATTCCTGATAAAAACCAGGATGACGTTGGCCTTCTTGGCCACCTGTGCACACTACTGTCCATCAGTACAGAAGAAGTAGATCAGTGCAAAATGTAAGAAACAAAGGACTGATGGAGGCAGAAATTACCAGTTAAGCATGAGGCAGGCTTGTGTTTGTCTCCTCAAATATGTATTTTTAAAAGTCGTACTTTAATTAACTTGTCTAATTGACAATAATGAGGGAGGTTGCTCTGGTCAACTCTGTCTCCAGACCACAGAACGGTGACATAAGTATTGGAAGTCAGAGTTGTAGATGACTTCAAGGAAAATGAAAAATGTTGCCTAACTTCTTGCCTTATCTTCAAATGCATCCACTGTACCCAGGTGTATTTGCACTCCTGACTGCAGGAGTTGTCCTACTCTCCACCAGATATGGGTAGCCATGCCACAGACTGCAGCACTGTGCCTGCCAGTGCTGTACCATTAGAATTTCTTGTGATGTGGTCCTGCTGTTCAGACTCTGAGATAAGTACACCAGTCCTCCTGTGTGCAAAGGGTATTTTCTCACAGCATCTGAGACAACCAGCACTCCATTAGATTTTCTGAGAAAACAACTTACTACTGTCAAATGTCAAACTTCAATGGTAATGTATTAGCCTGTGCACTACCCTCTGTTTATCATCACAAAATCAGAATATATTTTATTTTGGTTTCTGTTAGTAATTTTTATTTTTTTCCTGTTGAAAACTATACATATAACATAAAGTTGTTTTGTGTTACAGGACACAAATCCACTCAAACTGGCATTCAACGTATGTCTGGCACTAAAGAAGATGAGGGATTTTTTTGGCATATGGAGACATGAGGCCAATGAAGTAAAATGATACATCATCTGTGATTGAACTTGATTCTAGCATGAAAGAAAAAAAAAAAAACTTAGTAGAAGTCATAAAATCAATGAAATACTGGCTGCTAATAGCTTTGTCTTCTAGTTAACATTTCAGCAGATCTATCTCCTAGGCTATATGGAAATGGTATAAGAGTTTTACTCTTCCATTTTTCTTCCTCAAAAACAAATGAAGGCTGGACTTCCACCCCCACTGGGACACTGCCTGCAACAGGGGACCAATCTATGTTACTTGTGATAAATTCACCAATGTTGACATCTCTGACTTCCTACAATAGTATTCAAC
Organism: Odontophorus gujanensis; assembly: GCA_013399175.1. Classification (NCBI taxonomy): domain Eukaryota; kingdom Metazoa; phylum Chordata; class Aves; order Galliformes; family Odontophoridae; genus Odontophorus; species Odontophorus gujanensis. The sequence continues at coordinate 562,948 of VXAB01004210.1, read as the reverse complement.
TCAAACCACCGGCTCCTACAAAGAGTCACAGCCTGGAAGTTAGTCTGAGTCCTCCGTAAGTGAAAAAAACCTACCTTTTTATCTCTTACCTTTATGAACGAAAAACAAACAATTCACTGCCACTTTCACACTCATACTTCCACAGATTCAAAACAAATTATGTTTGTTTATGCATCAGAAGCTAATAAATATCTTAATTTTTATGTTTGTGCCACACTTTAGCTTCCTCGGATCCTCAGAACCACAAAGCTCACAACTTACTTTTCTGAACTGAACAAGGAAGGTAAATAAAGCAAGCTGATACTCTGTCTTGAAGAGCCAGTGCATTCAGCTAAAAAGAGATGCAAATAAATAATTTACAATATTACCTTTGCTATTAAAATCAGAGGAAAAGTTTGGTATTTTGCTGAGGGAAAGTCATACAGGATACAAACTGGAGGTTCTGTTTCAAGCTTCAGAGAGTCCCTGATATAAGAGTCCCTGGGTTTATCTCCTAATTCTTGACCCCAGGTCAAACGTGGATGGTTGTTTGATACCTCAGTCTTGAACTCAAACAGAAACGATGTTGCTGTAAATCAAATGTGCTTAGTAAAAGACCGTGAGCACTTCATCTAGCATTAGAGACTTGCTAGTTCTCAACTGTGCTACCAGATATACAGTCCCTTTGATTGGATCAAAAAAGAATTGGGAAAATAAAAGAAAATGAAAAAGAAGCAGCTAGCAAAATTGAATTTATCTTCCTCTGTGTTCTTCAAGAGAACAGCTCATCTTTGGATTTCCTAACAGTCATTCTTCTGGGAGACTAGAGATAAAGATAGTTGAGACCTTTTTCCTTTGACTTGAATGTGATACAGTTTTCTTTTCTCTGTCATGCTGAAAGAACATGGAAATATGAATGAAAGTCATGGGATATATTTTCCACTATTCTTCCTACATGCTCTTCTGTTCTATTGTCCGCTCTGGGCTCCTTGGGGCCTCCTGATCTATCTTAGAATCTGAATTATCCTAAGTCTGTGACATAAATTTAAAAATTGTGATGTCAGATTTCACTGAGTTGATTACCTATTACATGTTAAGTTTGTACTACTGTGGAGACTTAACTGAAGTCTCAGATGCAGTAGCTTTGCATCATTAACTCCCATGCACCTTCCATTCTCATGGTCCAAAACACTGTGTGAACCTAGAAAGATGACAGCAAGTAAGAATGTGTCAGGAAATAATATGCATTAATAGAATGACAATCTGTTGCTTATAAACCTCAGCCTTGATTTTTTTGAGTAACATATTCAATTTCCAGTTCCCATTGCTGAGTAGGACTTTCAGCTTCTTTCCATCAAATAATTTGCCACTCCCATTTCCTTCATATTCTTTCCAGTTCTATCTGCACATGGGGGATCCTTAAGGAGGAGCTGATACTCTCCTTTTAAATTAATTACTACACATGCATAAATACATATACTCACACTGCTGCCTCAAATGCATGGCCATAACACTTATTCATAATTCTCTGCATTCTATCTTCTTCATTTTTACCATTAATCTAAATTCTGGCAATGTTTTCTCCTTCATTATCTTTCCTGTGCTTTCATCTAATCTCAGGTATTTCCTGCAGGTAACTGGATGATAGAAACAAGGTGCTCTCCTTTCACTCCACGTATTTCTCACTAAGATCAGTAGGATTTTTAATTTTTTTTTGCCTAAACTACTGCCATTCTCACAGTGGAATAATTCACCAAGTGTTCTGCCTTAGGATATAAAGGGGAGCTACAGGAAAGAAGGGGACGCATTCTTTAGCAGAATCTATTGTGATAGAACAAGGGGTTTGAAGCCTGAAGAGGGTAGACTTAGGTTAGGTATAAGGAAGAAGTCTTCTACAGTGAAGGTGGTGAGGTGCTGGAATAGGTTGCCCAGAGGGGAGGTTGACGGTTCATGCTTGAGACTTTTGAGGTGAGGCTGGATCAGGCTCTGGGCAACTTGATCTAGCTGTGGATGTACCTATTCATTACAGAGGAATCAGACTAGATAATCTTTAAAGGTCCCTGCCAACTCTAAGGAGTCTGTGATTCTATGTGTTTGGTACAGGCTGGAAATGGGCCTCTGGTTCTTCCCTTATAGATTTCAAGGCTCAAGATGCTGCTTTGTTGAGTGCTATAACTTCTTTGCCATAAAGAAGTTATTCCTGTTGGGACTGGAAACAGGTGAGGTAGTCAGCAAATTTACAGTTGACATCAGAGTGGACTTTGCTGGCTTTATCATCAGCTTCATATCATTTCTATTCCATTCCATTCCATTCCATTCCATTCCATTCCATTCCATTCTATTCTATTTCAGAGTTCTTCTCTTGAAGGGGGATTTCCACATGGGTGTTGCAATCAATTGACAGCTTTTCTTTCTAAAGAAGAAGATTCAAGGGAAAATCTGCCCTTAATAATTATTCTATTTTTGTCCATTATCCCATGTCAGAAATAATTAAGCTAGGCTAATGAAAATGCTTTATGAAATATACAAGGAAATACTATGTCCCAGCTCTCCTATTCTGAAATTATTTCCCTCTGCTTCCTCACTCCTCTCCTGCTCTCCCCACTGTTTTTTCTGCATCTCATCCTGAGATAGGTACCCCTCCTTATTGTGGAGCACCCTGATTTTCTGTCATGGTCCTTGTTTCTATTTTGTTTGATCCCACTTTGCTGCAGCCAGTTTTTCTTCAGTTGCAGTTTGTGAGTTATGAATCCTTTTTGCTAAGTGTAGAGTTCATAGTTTCTGTTGATTTACTGGCAGTAAAACATTGTCTGATCAGATTTCTTAGCACAATGGTATTCTCATCCAAGGATAAATTTTTACCTTTCAAAGACAAACAGAGCTTCACTTGAAGATAAAAAGGCAGGGAGATGAAGAATGTAAACAGACTTTAGATTCTCTTATCACAGAGAAGAAACAAAAAAAAATGCCCCAAACTATTTTCAACAGAGGCCCCACATAAGGAAGTCTGCAAAACCACTTCCCATTTCATAGGACAGGATATGCCAAAGAAATGATACAGCTTGGCACAAATAACAAAGATAATTTCAACTTTATTTAAATATTACAAGGACGTTTAAAGACCTCTCAGGATATAAATCCCATTTTGATTACATTCTTCAGCTTTACTTTAATGTTCAGCTTTCTCTGGGTAGAAGAGGAAACAAGGAAGATAGTCAAAACTTGTGGTTTGTAGAAATCGTGAGCATCCGATATGCAGGTCTGGAAATTTCTTCCCTCTGTGAGCCTACAGAAGGAAACCGTCATGTAATCTTCTCCCCATTACTTTACTGGCACTCTTATTACTCATGGTTAAACTGAAAGATGAGAGGTAATTTAAACTCTAATTGTCTCAGTAAGAGTGAAGCAAAGAAAACAAAACTATATTAAAACAAACAGACAGGCTATGCTCAGTCAGGCTTATCACCTGGGGGATAATGATGGATGGGTCAGGATTCAAAATCTATAGGTTGATATCACTGATGAGAACCGCCCCTGCTGGCTGCTGAACAGATGAGCACTCTCAAATGTACATATTCTCATCTGATGGAAATCTGTACATCTCTGTAGGAGTCAATAAATAGATATTAATATTCAATAGCTGGGAATTCAGGCTATAAGATTTTCAATTTGGGTTATTCTCGACATTTTAAAATGTTGAATCCAACAGCATGGCGTGAAAGGTCTCTCAGGACTTCGTCATTTGTGCCAGTAAAAACCACACAAGTGTCAAGAAAACCTTTCCACAAATGCAGACTGTCATCTCTTGCATACATGCTAGATTCTAAAGAGAAAAAAAAAAAAAAACTTGAGAGAGCTGTAAGAATTTAATTAGAAGTGCAATCCTATAGGCACCTTGTTCTTAAACCAGTTACATTAGATGGATGAGTAATAATATTAAAAGCCAGTAGCTCAGGTCCCACAGGGAGAAAAGCAGGAATTCTGAACTGCTGGGGGAAAAGAAAAAAGCATCTGTTTTCCATTAGAGAATGATTCTGCAATGTGGCACAAAGAACTGAGTATGGTTTAGTTCATTCTTCTATACTGGGTTTAATTCTACTCCTAAATGAAAACTTGAGAAATCACTCTGTTTAGAATAAAAGAAAGGAGTTACAGGAGCTTCAACAGAAAGAGGATATACATAAAAAACCTCTGGTCCAACCTAAACTTTATGCTTCTAGTTCACAGCAGTGGAAAGCATAATTGAAATCAATGAAAATCCAAAAATAGGTCTACAGCATACATGATATATTTTGTTTAAATAAACTAACATGCCTGTTTCTTTTTATTCAATGCCAAACAATAAACAAAAGGCAAAGCAAAGAATTACTCCTGCGTGTCTGTACCATTTTCTAAGACTTAGTAATGTTCTCTCGCTGACAACTCTTGAAAGTCAGAATGGGCAGCACTTACCTACATACATATTGCTGATCAATCAAACCTGCTCTGGAAATGATAACTGCATATTTTAAAATGTTACTTCTTGTTACAGACAATGTAGAGGCAAGAAATCTTCCAAATAGTCCCAAATTTCCCAAATAACTCCACAGATACTTTAGTAAGTTTCAAGGTGAGAAGCTGCATTTGTGCACAACTGTTCTGTGATCTCAATGGACTTTAAATGGTCCTATGATTTCAGCAGATGTAGTGAAGGAATTTCTCCTCAGTGAGCAATGCAGTGACTCCAGGTACCAGTTTGCACTATGGCTCAAGCTGTGCATTTTCAAATGATGTTATCAAAGACATGAACCGGAGTTGAGAATCCAGATCCTCCAGGTAAATTTTGACAGTGCATCTCCAGATGTTAAATTATTCCAGTCTGTGGCCAAGGGCACAAAGGGGGAAAGGCTCCTTGAAAATATGTTCCTCGACTGTGTGTGGGGCTGGGCATAGCCCACCTCTAAATTATCTAAAGAAAGCATTTCTGATGTGAGATGAGAAAAGGACATTTGCCAGAGAAACATTTTCAGGACATGGTTAACAATAGTAACTAGAAAGGTCATCATAGGGCATCGACTAATGTTTGCTCCTGTGCCTTTCACTGAGCAAGCTTAAAATAAGGTTGGTTTCGTATAAATAATAACTCAGCCAATTAAAAAGAAAACTAAGAAGGGCTCTTGTTCACTGTCACCTTATAGCATGAGGGAACTGATGCAGAGATCTTATTGCATTTTGGTGATAGCATCTTTGCTCCTTATTAAGCCAGCCAGTTAATAGAAACAGCTGCCAAAAATAAGTCCTGTGCCTCCTGGGCAAGGACACAGCAACCCTAACTGGGACAATGGAGGCAGGCTGGAGAGTGTAGAGTCTGAAAAGTGAAAGGAAGAGAGCAATCAAAACAAGTTTGTTTTTTTCTCACCACTGGGTGTGTCCTTGTTTTAAGTGAGGAAGTAACTCAGTGTAACATCCACATCAGCTGGAAGACCTCAGCTTACGGTAACTGAAGATCATTTTTTCACATCACTTTGTTCTTCCATAACACCTTGCTGCATTTTCATAATGGGCTGGTGATCTCACATCAGACCTTGTTAGACTGATTAATTTTACAAGTAAGGCCTCCCTTGCGAAGCAATTGCTGTAAAAACAAAAAAAAAAAAAAAAAAAAACCTGTTCCTGTATGTATACCCACATGTGCTCTCTTCCCATTACTCCTCAAACACTGAATGCAGGCAAACATGAAGCAGAATCTCTGTGAATTCTGATGGACAAAAGAGCCTTGTGAAATAAACCAGGAAAGAGTATTACTATTGAAGATAAGAAAAGAAATAACTGCAGAGTCTTATGTCCTTATTCCCAGTGCTTTTTTGTCCATCTCAAGCACCACTGCTATGCAGATCTTTCTTTGAATACCACTCCAGACTGCCATCAGTTTGCCTTGAATCTTCCATATGAGAAGTTCAGGTCAAGATACAGAACCCTGGATGGAGCCCATGATGGTGTAGATCATCCATCAGAGATTCTCCAGAAAACAAAAGATGGCCAAGGTACAATGCCTTTTATTCAATTATTTCCTCTCCAGTATTTTTGCAAACTGAATTCCATATAGGTAGAAAAGTGAGAAAAAGTTATCATGGCTTTCCACTACTGACAGCTGCTTGGAAGTAAGATTACACATCATGAAGGTAAGCACAGCGCTACGAGGCCTTTATTTCCCTCTGTTTTCCTGGAATGAAAAACTAAATCATTGCACTGCTATGCAATACGTTTTATGGTCCACTGCTGAACAGTTGATATGGAAACTTCTGAAAGTAGCAGCTCAACGTGCAACAGCTGTTTGTGCAACACCAAGGGCAGGACCATGCCCAGGAACCCTGCAGATTTGAAACACCTGGTACATAAACAATCACCTGGGGCTGTGTTCATGGCTGGATGCTTTTTTAGGTAACCTCTAAGATGCTGCAAGTTTCAGTCGGGAGAAGAGATGATGGCAATAATAGGTTAATCTGAGTTATCTGGTTAAAAATAAAACCACTTAGCTTGTGCAGGTGCTCTATCTTAAAACAGGATGTGGGGTAAGCTGTGAATATCAGAAATTGCTCTTTTTTTCTTTTTTTTTTTTGGTGTGGCAAAAAAAGAACATAGGTTCTCTAGCGATCTTTCTATTAAACCTGCGTGTTTTCCTGACAACTCTGCTTTTCTGTGACTTCTCAGAATAGTGTGCAAGTGACAGGACATTTTTGTTGATGAGCATGGAATCATTACCTGTTTAAATTGAACAGATAATGATTGGAGGCTTTAACACATTTAGCAAGGGAGAGTCTCTCTCTGCTTCAAGAAGTCAATAGCTTATTTTCCTTGACAGTGGTACTCATCTGCAAGATAGGTATTTTTCCAAATCCACTCATTTTTTCTCTACCAGTTATGGTTTCGTGTCTATGGTTTCCAATTTTGTCGTATAAAATAGAGATCAAACAAACTTCCCTCCCCAAATCAGGGTCAGCAAGATTGTCAGCAAGTGTGCAGTAAAAATCTGAAAAAAATCCATGCTGACCTTTACATTTATGGAACCATTCAGTGTTACTAGGAAAGAGCAGCCTCTGAATGGCAAGGTTTATTATATCTTTTTACTAGTATATTTGGTTTAAAACTACTAAACAGTTGTGCAGCAATCTGCCATAAAAATTTAAACCACTGAGGTTTTGATGTTCTATGCTGTATTGTTGTTTCTTACCTCTCCCACATTTTACTCTAATCCCTTAAGTGAATGCAACTCTTTTTTTCATAATAAAAAAATAAAAAATAAAAATAAAAAAAAAAGGAAGAAAACAAACGACGTTTTGGTAGCTGAGGGTCTTTGGGATTTTCAGGTCTTAATATCTTCATAGTTCTGAAGAACTGGCATACAGCATGGGCTGCAATATAAGCCCACACATCTTAAGGGTGTGGCATTCAACAGTTCCGCAGTTCTCTGTACAGAAAAAATGTGTGTCTCATTTTTGATCATCACTGCAGTTGTGTATGATACTGCTCACACACAAAACTGTGAGTTTGTAAACTACTTTGTAAACACCATGGTGTTTGTAACCACCAAGTAGATCCAAGAGAATCATTTCTTTTGTTGTTTGCCCTCAAGGTAAACAATATTGCTAATAGCAGGACTGTGAAAATTCAATACATTGACAGAACAATTTTCACTGTGAAGTACTTTATGACTTAGAGCTTCAGATGTGGTATCATTACCTGGTTTCTGCCAGGAGTGCAGACAAGAAATATTTCCATCAGCGACTAATACAGAGACTTCAGAGCAACAAATTCCACATGCTGCTCAGTAACTTTATCAGACAGCAGAAATGCCAGAATTTTCTTACAAGCAGTATTTTTAATGATGATAGCTGTGAAAGCCTTGGGCTTCTGTTTCACAGAAGGCATGACACCTTCAGAACAACCCTCCTCCTTGTCCAGATGAGGCTCTGGGTCTGAGGAAGAATGCAGTGTGTTTTATCACTCACATTGCTTCCAGCAGAACTTAAACACCCCCTGCTCTCTGCTGTTAAATTCCATCTTCAGAGTTCAGATGCAGTGCAGTGTCTTGAAGCAGTGCACCAGTTCAGAAAAGAGTGCATCAAGTTTTCTTAATGTTTGCATGAGGAACATTTGCAGTCTGACTCACAACTCACCGAAATCAATGGATATCTCAGTGGGACTAGACTAAGCCATAAGTAAGGAGAGTCACTTCATATTGTGGACTTCTGTTGATTCTTTTCGGCTAAAGCTCATTTATTTTTAAATGGCAACAACTCTCAACACTTGACTATTTACACTGCTCTTGCATCAACAAATATTTTACCCAAAGTGTTGCAGTAATTAACATATAAATAAACCATGTCTGTTCAAAGCCGGTGACATATGTTAGCAAGTGTTTGCCAACACAAAGCTTAGCACAGCAAATACAGGGAGATTCTGTTTCTTCATCTTTTAAGGCAGGCTGTTGCTAAGACAGGTCATTAACAACTTGCGGAACCTCCAGTTGTGATCCATATGGCACGAACTAACAGCTATCAACCACATCCGTCTCACCAGCCTAACCAGCACGTGTGCAAAGCTTTTCAGGAATGCAGGTTGCAAGGTACACAAAAGCAATGCAGAGAGGAATCTGGAGCTGATGTAATTTGGCATAGCTCAATCAAACAGAGACAGTTCTTGGTATTGATTTCTCCCCTTTTCTTCAGTTTTTCTTCAGGGGATTCTTTTCCTCAATATTAGCATCATGGCTGTAAAGATCTACAAATCTTTGTCATGTTGGATTAATGCAGATCATGTCACTGAGCTGAGAGCTAAAGGTGTGCTATGTATTGAAAACTAAATAATTTCTGTAAAAAACTACTGCAGTGCATAAAAGCATTACAGACTTTAAGCTTTTGCATATGAAAATATTTAATAAGTTAATATAGTAGTACAATCAGTTCTACAAAGTGAACGAATTGCTGCTGTCCCTTTATGGTCACGTACAGAACAAAGAGTGCTTGATTTTCATATCTGCCTGTGGAGATGGAGGCCACACTGTGGTGGATTTAAATAGTTATTTGTAGATACTCCTTTCATTAGTAGATGCTTAGAAATATTATGCGTATATACACTTCTTTATATACATAAATCTTAGAGATAACTTTAAAACCACTGCTGGAAGAAGTTGCAACTCTCTGAAGGAGAGATCTTGTATTTGTTGGACTGAGAAAAATCCAACTCAAGTAAAGTGAAAAGACTCAGAAGATTTCACAAAGAACAGAGTGTGATGGGCAACACACAGTCATGTCAGCCTGACAGAGCAGATAAACTTAAATGTCATCCCATGGCATGTATGGAACAACTGAGTGAACAGATGAATCCAACATGTTCGTATGAAAAGTAGATCCTTTCTGACTAACCAGATGTAACTCATCTGGTCTATGGATGCTGTTTACCTGAGTTTTAGTAAAGAGCGTTGTAGTAGGCATTGTAACAGGCAAGGCTTTACCGAGCATTGGGGAGGGGGAGATGTTGTAGTAGGCGTGGCTGGGACATCTGGATGTTACGCGACAGGACCTCCTCGGCTCTGAGATTGATTAATGACATGTGCTTAGGGGTGTAGACGATGATAGATATACGTATATAAGGAGCTGCCGTGCCTTATTAAACGCCATTTTCTACTTCTCCATATTGGTGTCTATGTGGAAGTGACCCTAACGTGGATAATCCCTAGCCCTCAGCAGCCCAATCTTCAAGAACGGAGTCAACAAAAGAGTTTGACACTGTTCCACACAGTCTGTCCTTTCCCTTCTGTATGACATCCCATTCTTCTATTGTGTCAACTGCGCAATTCAGCTTGGTGTCATCAGCAAACTTGCTGAGGGTACCCTCAATTCCACTATCTACATTATTGACAAATATGTTGAAGAGCATCTGTCCCAAGACATACCCCTGGGGGATATCACTCATCACTGGGCCCCACAGAGATATAGATCAGTTGTCCATTCCCCCCTGGATGAGACCATCAATTCTTTATTCACCAATTCTTTGTTCACCTAATAGTGCAGCCTTTAAACCCCATATCTCTCCAATTTAGAGATAAGGATGTGGTGCAGAACCATGTCAAAATCCTTGAACAAGTCCAGGTAGTTGACATCAGTTGCCCTTCTTTTGTCCACTAACGCCGTCACTCCACTGTACATCACCCAACAGGTCAGGCATGATCTTCCCTTGGTGAAGCTATGCTGGCTGTCTCAGATTACCTCCTGGTCTCACACATGCCTTAACATGGTTTCCAGGAGGATCTGCTCCATGATCTTCCCAGGCACAGATGTGAGGCTCACTGGCCTGTAGTTCCCCAGATCTTCCTTTATCCCTTTTTTGAAAGCGAGAGTGATGTTTCCTTATTTCCCTATTAAAGTCATTTGACTTTTCAGATATGATGGAGAGTGTCTTGGCAACCACATCAACCAGTTCCTTCAGGCCCCTACGATTAACATCATCTGTCCCCATAGGCTTGTACACATTCAGACTCATGAGACAGTCTTAGACTTGCTCCTTGACACAGAGAGGGATTTTGCTCTCTCTTAATGGCTCAAAGATACAAGAGGGATGAGAAGCTTGACTGGTAGTGAAGGCTGAGGCAAAGAACTCATTGCATACCTCAGCTTCCTCCATGTCTTTTGTAGCTGTTTCTCCTTTTTCATTTATCAGAAGGGGTATGCTCTCCTTTGTCTCTTTTGATCATTGTATCTACAGAATCCCTGTTTGGTATTTTTCAAGTCCCTTACCAATTTCAGTTCCATCTTTGCTTTGTCTTTTCTTATCTCATCTCTGCATATACAGACAGCACCCCTCTATTCTTCCCTGTCCACCCATCCCAGCTTCCACTGCCTATACTTTTTCTTCAGTTCCCTCAGTTTGACCAGCAAGTCATTGCTTAGCCATGATGGTTTCCTGTTTCCTCTGCTTGATTTCTTATGCTGGAGGATGGAGAGCTCTTTTGCTCTCAGAAAGGTGTCTTTAAATAGCTTATCAGCTCCGTTTCATTCCTAAGTCCCTAAGGATAGTTTTCCAGGGGATCTCATTGAATAATTCCTTAAAGAGTCCAAAGTTCACTCTCCTCAAGTTCAAAATCCTGACTCTGATTTTTTTCCAAACCCATATTCCCTGAGATCACAAATTTAAACAGGGCATAGTCATTACAGACTGCCTCTGATATTGATCTCTTTAATGATCTCTTCCACACAAGAAGTAGGAAGTCCAGCAATGCTTCACCTCTGCTTTATCTGTCCAATATCTGGACTAGGAAGTTATCCTCAGTGGTCTCCAGGAGTCTTCTGGATTGCTTGCAGGTTGCTGTGCGGTTTTTCCAGGGGACATCTGTGTGGTTGTAATCCCAGCCAGGCTGAGAAACTGCAAACATGACACCTGTTGCAGTTGAAGAGAGAGGGCCACATCAACAAGCTCCCCTCAATCAGGTAGCCTGTAGCGTACCCCAACCACCTACACTGGTCATATTTTTGGATTAGCTACTATCTTTCTTTGTGACCTTAACATGTAATTTCCCTCTCTTATCACTCTGTTCTGCCTCCTACCAATTCTCTACACTGACTATTTATATCGGTCTGTTGAAATCTCACGTGAGAATAAGAACTGCTGGGACAGTTCTACAGTTTTCAGTGTATGTGCCTATTTCACTCAAGGCTTTGTGTTGATAAAACCCTCTGTCCTGATCTGTGATGACCTCCTTCAGAAGCAATGGCTGATTTTACCAGATTATGACACACTGAATTAGGAATAAGGAATCTTAAGTAAATTATAGATAGAATTATGGTGCTGACACCATAAAATCCTATCTGCTCATTTCTTTGACTGAGATGTAAACATACAGTCTTGTGAGTATAAGATGACCACAGATGGCACTTAGAGCTGGGTGGTCTATTACAAGTATAGGCTCAGCCTGGGTTCATGAACCAAGGCAAGGCATCCTTAAATTTAGCCTAGACATGAATTTACATTTTAGAACCACTTGGTTAAAAACACCAAAAAATAAAAATAAAAAATCAGACATCAGAAATAGTAGCAGAAAGAATCTTTTATGTTTTAAGAATTAAAAACCCTTTAGGGCTCTTTGCTTGTGAAGTGCATCTAACTTCTCTTCCTATAGAGCTAGTGTGATGTTTTGGCAAGCTGTAACAGAACCCAATTTTTTTGCCTGATAAGAAATGTATTTGCTATTGTAACGGAAACAGCCTCTCTCATTCCTGCTTTACAGCTAGGCCTGTACATCTTCCCTTTGTTTCTACACATTACTACTGCTACAGTGATGGTAAGTGTAAGCATCCTGGTGCTTAGGATCTGCCCTAGAATTGTCTGCTGAGGAGATTTGAATCCAGGTTTCCCTGAGTCTTAACATTTAACAACATAAAAGGCAGTCGTTCTCTCTCAACATGTAGTAGCTACTTCATAATAAAGAAGAAAGTGTTTCACTTCCTTGGCACTCAGCATGATATCTTTGGTGTGTATGTTTGGGTTGTGAATCAATAAATCTTGAAGGTGGAAACTATGAGCTTCAGAGGTAACATTTCAGACTTGTCTTGCAGGTGTGTCCTTTAGAACCACACAGGTACTCCTCTGTTCTGTGGCATTACTTCTGCCTTTGCAAACACTAGCCACTCTGATTGCTGCACAGTATGCAGACAGGTATTTAAATCCAGAGGACATCCTGGAGATTTTAAACTTGAAACACTAAGGTCAGCCTAAGGAACTGCTGAGTATATGCATTAGGTTAGGATTCCGAAAAAGAGACTAAGAGGAGCATTGTGACACAACTAACTGCAAAGACAAATAAGTGGTACTGATTGACAGACTTGTCACGATGCCAGGTATAATAAGGTTCTAACTCCATGTGGAAGTAATGTTTTGTGAGTGTTAATTTACTTTTTGTTACTCTCAATTTTTATATTCTAAGGAAAATTATGGATGACAAAATGATTTAGAGAACAGTCTTACCCAAATAATAGAACAGATGTAATTGACAATATAAATAAAATTGAATACTTGAGCACAAGAGTAAGTATGAATAGGCAAGAGAGAGGAGTGGTAGAGGCAGAACAGAAAACAATGAGGGAAATGGGATGCCAAGGTCGCAAAGCAAGACAGTAGGAAAGCCAAAAATAGCATTCAGTGCAATAACAGCAAAGGACTGGCTTTTGTAGGTACTTTTTCTAAGGTTTACCAAGTTAAATTCTGTTAATTAAACTTAAAATTTATTATTTCTTCAGCTGATTCTAAAAGCAGTTTTAAATACGGCTCAGGTTTCTCCTCTAATGCAAAATGTTCCTCTGTCCCACCTTCTTCTAAATTATCCAATGAGAGCAATGTGTTTATAATAAGAAAGCAGTCAGCAAGAGGTCTGGTGTTTCGATGTCTCTGTGACAGCAAAAATCCTCTAGGTGTGAACAAAGATCCACTGTTTTTGGGATTTGTACCATACAGCCTGCTACGTGAGACATGCGGCCACCATACTTTGACTAAATGAGGAAAACTTGTGATACTGGGCTGTGAGTTGGAGTTGTTACAGTCTGTGCTGATACAAAACACTTGGAAAGGTCCATCATAAAGTGGGCTGCAGGAGCACTTTGAGGGACCAAGATCCAGGATGTTACAAACACTGGAAGAGAACAATAAGATCTCCCCTCAGCCTCATTTTCCCCAGACTAAACAACCCCAGTTCCTTCAGTCTCTCCTCATAAGGCATATTCTCCAAGTCCTTCACAAGCCCTGTTGCCCTAATGACTTCTAGAAGAATGACTTATTCCAGACAAAAACAATGCAGTAGGTGAGCAGCTGGCTGATGGGTCAGGCCCAAAGTGGTATAGGGAAGGAGGTTACAACAGGCTGGCATCTGATCACTAGTGGGGTTCCCCAGGACTCCATTTTAGGGCCTATCCTTTTTCACGTTTTCATAAATGACTTGGATATAGGAGCATAAGGTGTTTTGTGCAAGTTTCCTGATGATACTGAACTGGGAGGAGCTGCTGACTATCAAATGTGGAGAGTCCTTGCAGAGTGAGAGTTTGGTAATCGCCAACTACATGAAGTTTAACAACGTTCCAGATTCTGCAACTGGGATGGGGCAAATGTGGCTATATGTACAGACTGGAGGATGAGACACTAGAGAAAAGCCCTGCTGAAAGGAGTCTGAGTTTCTTGATCAACAGCAAGTTGAACACGACTCAGCAGTGTGCCCTTGCAACCAGGAAGGCCAACCATACCCTGGGGTGCATCAAGCACAGCATTGCCAGTTTGCTGGAGGAAGTGACTGTCCCTCTCCACACTGCACTGGTGCAGACTCACCTTGAGTACAGTGTGCAGTTTTGGGTGCCACAGTACAAAAAGGGACATAAAACTACTAGAGTGTCCAAAAGAGGGCTACAGAAATGGGGAAGTGTCTGGAGGGCAAAACATGAGGATCAGCTGAGATCCCTTGGTTTCATGGCCCAGAGCAGAGGGGCTGAGGGGAGGCCTCATGGCATCTGCAGCTCCTCACAGGGTACAGAAGGGCAGCACTGAGCTCTGCTCTCAGTGACAGCAACAGGGCTCGAGGGAATGGCATGAAGCTGTGTCAGGGGAGGGACAGCTAGAGGTTAGGAAGATGTTCTTCATCAGAGAGTGATGAGCATAGAACAGGCTCCCCTGGGCAGTGGGTATGGCCCCAAGTTCAGCGAGTGTTTGGGCACTGCTCCCAGACATAGGATTTGGATTTTGAGTGGTCCTATGTGGAACCAGGAGCTGGACCTGTTAATCTTTATGGGTCCCTTCCAATTCAGGATATTCTTTGATTCTGTGATTCACTCTGGTATGTATTTTGTTTTTGAGGAGCCAAAATGAAATAAAATGCATTTTTCAAAGAGTTACATCTACGGAAGTTTCGCTGCACAGCAACGTATGGTTGAAATACTCATAAGCTTAAGGTTAAGAAATAATCAGTGGAGCAAACAAATTAAAACAAATGTCTCATTCGCATCACTATTTCATGGGAAATACTATTCACTGTCTGTCAATTAGCCTTATTAGTAACTCCAGCAAGACAGAAATGACCCGAAGGTTAGAAAGAGATTATTCAGCCTTAATACTTGTTTCTTCAAAGAAAGATTAAATCTACCTTTGAGAAAGCCGTGTCTTGGTCTTTTAAAAGAATCAGTATCTGAAGAAACAGAGATGAAATCTGGTCAGAAATCTTCACTGATGGTTTAATTTTTTTTCCTTAGGTGCTAAAGATAGTAAGAGCAGGATCTTTCCAGTTAATTTCTTCCATCGTATGATACAAGGCTATGTCACCCAGCCTACCATACTAACCAGCAGAATTTATTTATTCTCGTAGTATCTTTTTAACCCAATAGATTTAGGTTCATGCTCTGCCTGACATGATCTGCTGGCTTCACAGTCTTAGGTTTATCTGCATTACTTTAAATGTTGTCATTCTTTTCAGTAACTTCAACTGAAACAATAAATCTAAATGTCTATACATCGTGAGGATATTTGAATTCAGATTTGATTTTGGTGCCATGGAGGTGACTGTTCAAGATTGACTAATTTCACTTCAAAAAGTTGCAGTGTTGCGTGTATTGTGGCAACAAGGCCCTCAAGAATAATTTTTATGTTGTTTCAGTAGAACACAGAAGCTTTTCAGTACTTGTGAAAAATATCATATTGCTCCTATTTAATTGCTGAACTATGAATTTGGGGGTCTAATTTCACATAATCCCACATTAGAAAATGTACCGTATAATCTCTCTTCATCTCAGATTCTCCATCAATCAACTAGGAATAATAGCAGCTGATTTAGGAGTACTATGGCCTTTAATTAATGTGTGCACAGCATGTTGAGATCCCTGGAGAATAAGATGCTTTAGAACATCAAAGAATAAACAATGACATGCTTTGTGTTATGTCTTGGAGTCAAGATAATTTAACATTAAGCTTAGACCTATAAGGGGTACAGAGTGAATCCCTTTGCAGCTCTGAGCAAAATCAAAGTGTGCCCCTGCCAATCAAGCAATAGACAAATTCAAAAGCATGTATTTCCTGTATCATCAGGCTGAGAAAATATTTCTGCATGTTTTCACACTCCTTGTTCTATTGCTGAAATGTTTAGTTATGGGCTACAACAGAGCGATCCTCATAATCTTCATAATGCCATGGAAGGGTGTTTGAGGTTGCCAGCACAGACAACACCCATCTGGCAAATCTCCGCTGTTCTCTGTGTGTCCCAAAGGTGTACTTATAGTCATTACAGAATATAACTTTTTATAGTAGTGTTTAGTGGAACCAGTTTTGAAGCTGAACATCGCACTGTGGTTCCCTCCACTATAACAGAATAGTTACTGGTGGTTGACCTTCATTTTCAACTTGCTGGTTCTTTGTACTGTTGTTGACTCTTTCCTCATGAAGAAAGTTAAACTTCTGATCTTGCTGAAGATTTGGAGAAGGTACTGGATGACTGTAAACATTTGACTGAACCCTTATTACTGCAAAGTGGGGAATTTACATGCTTGAAGTGGCAAGTAACCTGAAGATACCTGCTAAGAGGATACATTTTTGTTAGAGAAGTGATCCCAAGTGAGAATCACAATTAATTCTACAACGATTGTAAGCCCACAGAAGAGGTATCATACATAAGAAGAAGTAACAACATTGTTTATATGTAGTTTCTGCTGCACCTATAGACACGAAGTGCCAGGGTTTACAAAACCTGTGTATTTTTAGAAATTCTCAATTTCTATCATGTAGTTGATCCCACTGCTGAAAACAGAGTGCGAGCCATTCAGAAATGACAAGTAAACTGTCTGGTGGAGTTAAAATGGGAAACAAATCTGCAGCTGAAATCTCAGAGTTATCTTCTTGGACTTCTTGAGGGCTATGCTGTTGATTATTAAGATGATGTTTAATTATGTTGTAAAGATATCTGTTGTTTTGGGTTTTTCTTACACAAGAGTACAGTGGAAATTGGTCTAATGTCTTCAAAAAAATATTTATCTATTCATTTCAATAGTTATTTTTCTGTATGTCTACCTATTTATTTATTATGTTTAAGGGCAATTTTGTAGTGATCTTTTTCTCCTTCTATTAGGTTATCATTAAAAACCACTTTGAATGCTAATCAACTCCAAATTTTTCCCTCATGTCCATGATTTGTGAAAACCATATAATGACAAACACTGATCCTTATTCAGAAACAAATTCAAGGATTCTATGATTTAATTCAGTCCTTTTTACAACCTCCCAAATGTTTAAAAGAAATCAAATGTTTTCTGATTGCTAAAATTGTCATTACCTTTTGAGGTTTATAGCTGAGACTGTCACATTCCAATACATACATACATATATATATATATATTTTGCTTTGGCAAAAAACTGAACTTTAAAGTTTCTTCCAACTCAAAACATTCTATGATAGAGTGTGTCTGTTGCAGATAACTATATATGTTGCATTTTTTTTCTGTAGAAAAGTTTGCCTCACACGTGAGCCAGTCTTTGGGATACCTAGTTTATCTAGGGATTCAGCTTGATGGTAATTTGAATATGAGCCAGCTCTGTCCCTCAGCTGCCAAAAGAGCTGATTGCACCTTGGGATTCATCAGAACCAGTGCTGCCAACCAGGCAAGGGTAGGGATTGTCCCCTCTGCTCTGCACTTTGTGGCCCCACTGCAAGTACTGTATGCAGATTTGGGTGCTACAGTACAAAAAGGGCATAAAACTTTTGGAGAATGTCAAAAGGAAGGCTACAGAAATGGTGAAGGCACTGGAAAGCAAGACATATTAGGATTGGCTGAGGTCCCCGGGTTTGTTCAGATGGACTACTGCCTGCTGTGACAGTGCAGGTGCAGGACAGAAATGTTGGAGGCAGAGACGCTCACAGGCATAGATCTGATTATGTTATCGTAGCTACTGAACTCTCAAAGCTCCTTTGACCACCGTTGGCCAGCAACTGTGCAGACTTCTCAGAGGAGCCTGAGGTTGCTTCAGCCAGGTCAGCAGGTGAAGAAAAGTTAAGCTGAGCCTCTTGCCCTTTCTACTTGTCTCCAAGGGAAGCATGACCACTGAATGCCTGTTTCAAAGGGCAGATAAAACTCTTAAAGATCTACTCTCGCTTTTTCCAGAACAAAATACTGCCTTTACAATGAAAATGAGAACAGCAGAGACTGCTTAGCTTCTATTTTAACACAGATGGCAAGAAGCAATTCTGCTGTGCATAGCACTCAACTGACTGCATCTTCCACCAAGCATCCTTCTCTTGGGGCTCATCAGCGTGGCGTCAGCTCTGTGCCTCACTGACTGATGTTTAAGACTCCCTAGCACTGTCTGAGCACTTTAGCTGAAGGGGCAGTTCCTCTTGGCTGAGGCAAGTGTGTCAGCTCCAGCCTCTCACCTCTGGAGCTGAAATTCTCTTACAAAAGTGCCGCTGCAGCAGCTATGTTCTGCCTCTCCCTTGTCAGTCATAGCTGTCGGCAGACTGCTTCTGCATTTTTCATGTCCTGTGCAAGTTGGAAGGAAAGAAATAATACATAGCTCAGCTGTTTCTGTCTGTAGGCATTTAAGCTGGTAAGACTCAGCTGTATAAATCTTCCCAGCTGTGAGAACCTCAGTGCTTTTATTCCCATGATAAAGCCTTTGGCACTAAATGTGTTTCAGGGATATTCAAAGTGGAAATCTTTCTCTCCATCTGGGGAATTGCTTGGTGTCGACTGACAAGGAAATGGGAGGTCAATAGCATTAAAGAAAAAAAAGGGATAGAATTAACTTTACACTAAACTTCAGTGTGTGTTTTAGGAAGGGAGGAACAGAGAGAAGATATGGGGGAGGGGAAGCTTGACTTACACAGTCTTTCATTGGAAAACTAATGCAGCCATCCCCAAGGCTGTATGTTGCTAAGATCTGGCATTTTCGTGCTTCAGTGGAAAAGGAAGACCGATACTTTCCCTTATAGTAACCTTTGCTGATTAATCAGTGTAGTGACATTGAAGTCAGCTCCAGTGGGAAATAATTGCTGTCACTCTCAGACACAATATGGAAATAAGACGCCATGGTGACAGCAACCACTTTGAAGGGCTGGTAAGAAAATCCAGATCAAAGATCTGTGTCCGGTAGGCAAAGTTTTCATTTCAAGTCAAGGAGAGAAGAGTTTAGGCATAGAGGTTTCTCCTAAATCTGACAAGATTTGGACAACAGATGGACAAATTTTAACAAAAATCTGGATATGGTGTAATGTTCATGCTACAGCTTCTATTAAAACCCAGTGCTCAAACTTGCAGCAGAATATGAGTATCTCCAAATCTGAAGGGTATTTCAAAGGTCAGATGCTTAGATAAGTAAGGTAGATAAATTGCTACAGTACTAGGTTTTGGCTTCCATGACTGGTTCTGCCAATACTTTCTTTTGCTGACTTTGAACATAACCTTAGGTTGCTTTTTCTGCTTCAGTTTCTCATCTGTAAAAGAAGTAACGAGTGCTCACCTGTCTCCAAGGGAATTATAACAATATCAAAATGCCTAATGTTTGTACACATGGTAATGAGCTAAGATGTGCTTGAGACACTTTTTTTAAGTTCATTAAACAAAGCTGTTCCATTGGTACATAACTTCTAATTTTTTTGTATGTTCCAGAAAAGTTCTGTTTGTGGGGTAAGCACACACTGGTTTATACTTGGAAGCAATTCTGAACCTCGCAGTTAAGTTTCATTCTTGCTTTGCCCAAAAGAGAATCAAATTTGTACTCCTTTACCACACCAGAAAGGACCACTGACTCAGCAAACTGAACATCCTGCTGCAATCCATGTCCTCAGCGCGCAGGATTTACAGTATGTGTAAGGGGAATTCCTATTTCAGAGATTAAAAAAAAGTGTGCAGTGATAATAACCTACAAAGAAATTTGGTCTTAAATGTTTAACCAAGAATTTCCCTAGTTTATATTATTTCAAAGTGCTAACTTTTAAAATAATAATAATAAAAGTGTATTTCATCTTTCTTTAAGGAGTGATACATTGTCAGCATTATTAATACCTTAGTGATATTCCTCATCTGGGAATAAATATGTGGATTTGAATTATACACAGAGCTATAAACAAAGCAAAAGCAAATACAGCACCTACCATTTCCCCTGACATTTGTATTTTTAAGAGTTAAATGAAAGCAAACCAAAGCAAATCACTGTGATCGTGAAAACATATGGCACTGAAAGCAAAGAACTGCACCACATGACTTACAGCGGAATCAAGAGTCTTACTGCCATCAGCATAATGAGAACTTGTTCCCATGCTGTTCTGACAATGCAAGCCTCAGCCAGAAAGATAAATGTGCTGCTATATGGTGATAAGTTCAATTATTTTATATTTCCACTGAATTTATGTGATCTAGGAATGTGACTTCTTTCCTTCCCATTAGCAGTACTTGGATGGCTCATTGCTGCCTAGAGTAAATGAGCATGGATAAGTAACATCTCTCAGGATCCAAAGAAAGGGCATTCCCTTAGAATCACTCAGAGGTGTAGTCAAATTGTGCATGGGCAGTGAATGCCTGCATTAAGACCTCTGGTGCTGGTAAACCTTCAGCTGCATAGGTACAAAGAGGGAGGAACTGAGAAGAGTGTTGAATTTGCCTGGTTAGCAATTAACACCAATTAATACCTTGACTCAGAGTCTATATTTCAACACAGATATCTCACTTATAAGATATTTGGAAAGATAGAGGTCTTGTGAATGAGTATAGCGTGCTCTTAAAATGTTGTCTTTGGGTCATATGTGCAGACTATAAGTGCTGGTGCAAAGTCCAGCCAGGAAGAACAACTGGAAGAGGGAATTTTAGTCACCACAGGGAAGGAATGAGAGTCCAATACATACAAGACAATTTCCCTTCCTCTGAACAAAGGAAAAATGCAAAAACAGTGCAATTCTGTTACAGGACTTGAAAAGCTTTTGGCTTTTATCCACAGGTTTCCCCTGTGAGGGACAAATCGCTCCACTTCTCAGTGCTACCTACTGATGTTATTTGTGGGAAATGATTTAAGTGGGCACTTAAATTCCTTTGGAGATAGAAGTTAATCAGTTTTGGAACAAAATATGTTAGCACAAAGATGGTCTACCAAAATCAGACTTTGCTGAGGGTTAATGTATTACTGAATGATAATCTTTTCACTATATAGTAGTAATAGATGGTGTGTTTCACTTAATAATTCATATAGCACTTCCTATGTCCACCTTCTCTTTTCCTCATGTGTTATATCAGCTTGATGATGACCATGAATCACTGTGAATCGTGTGCCAGTGTAAGTTTTAGTCATTTGAAAGTGCATTTAAAGTGGCAGAAAGTAAATTAATGACCTACTGGGCACAAATCACAGCTGCAGCATTTCAGAAGTTTTATTAAAAAATCCAATTAAACTTACTGCCATTCACTCAGGACAAGAAAATGGGATAGACGCCAAATTAGTTCCCAAAATAACTCCTTTTGAGAATGCAAAATTTTCGTTTGTCTGCTTGGGTTTTTTTGCTTGGTTAGAGGCTAACTCCACATTTATAATAACTTTATTTTTTATTATATTATTGTGTTATGTGTTATATATTATATATTATATTGTTATTATATAATATTATATTTTACCATTGTTTTTACTGTCTAACATTACACACGGTGTCCATTACTTGCCTCTCCTTTGTAACCACCCTGACACTCATTCTTGCACTGAGTATTCAGGCAGTTCCTCTCCTCAATCTACTATGGCAAATGAAATATTTATGGTTATTAACATAATTACAAAGACTTTATTCCACACTGAAAACCAGTATGTCTCACAGAAGGGCAGCATACATCAGATTCCAGCAAAGAAAGATCCTTCTATCTGCACGCTAACTCATAGAATCATAGAATTACTAAGGTTAGTAAGGACCACTAAGATCATGTAGTCCAGCCATAAACTCATAATGTTTACACCCTGGACCCGGACACCTTCCTGGACCTTCCCTTTGTCACTGTATAGCTGTTCCTAGGGAAAAAGGAAGCAAGATGCAGTACAGTAACAGTGAGATGAGGTGAAAGATTAAGAATAACTCTAATTCAAGTCCAGTGATAACTGGACAGAGAGAGCTGATATGCAAATGAGATTGTCAAGAGGAAGGACTGTCTTGAAACTAGGATGTAAGAAGGTCTGTATGTATTACCTGTCTCTGTTTAAGGATTTTCTATATGAGATACTGAAAGACTCACATTTCCAAACTTTAGTGCATGATCTGGAAAATGACATTTTAGATTTTAGTTAGGTGTTCAAAAAATTCTCATTATTCATACATGCAACAATGATCTCTAACAGGTTCTTCAGGAATAAAATGGTATGATACTCCTTTATGATTATTATTTCTTCATTTGCAATCTAGCACTTAGGTACCATAGAAAGAAACATCTTCAATATACACTATAAACTTACCTATAAACCCCTTTAAACACACACACAAAAAAAAACTTTTGGTGCATTATGATTCAGAATTGGAGTATTGTTAAAAAGTGAATGGGAAATTCAGGAATTATTTCTATATCCCAGCAGTTATGTAGCTGGGAATTTCTTCTCCAGAAACATTGTCATCTTCTAAAGGGGAAAGAGTGTTTATTTTTGTTGTGGTTTAAACCTGTCAGGTGGCTCAGCACGACACAGTCATTCACTCTCTCACCCCCACTTCCCAGTGGGGCCTGGTGAGAATCAAAAAAAAAAAAAAAGCAGAACTTGTGGATTGAGATAAAGCTATTTACTAAGACAGAGAAAAGGAAAAGGATAATTGTTATGACTATACATATATAAATGTATATACCATGTGATGCACAAGCAATATCTCACCACCCTCCAACCAGTGCCTGGCTCAGTAAATGTACTCCAGTCCCCTTCAAAATTCCTTCTGCATGATATCATACGATATGGAATATCCCTTTGGCCAGTTTAATTCAGCTGTCCTAAGTCTGTTCCCTTCCAGCTCCTTGGGCCCTTTGCTGAGAATGACATTGGCTCTGTACAACACTGCTTAGCAGCAACTGTACACATTGGTGTCTTATCGACATTGTTTTTCTCCCAAAATAAAAACATAGCATTGTAGCAAACACACTGGACAAAGCAATTCTGTCCCTGCTGAAATAGAATATTTTATTGTCTCTAAGATTAACACAAGCTGGTAATAACTTTTATCTTCAACAGTCTTATTTTTATTTGCACAAAAGACATCCTACAGAGAGAGAGAGTTATAAAATGACTGTTGCAGCCTAACCAAGACCAATTTGCAAAAGACAGATCTTGAGGAAGTGAGCTGTCTAAGGGATCTGTTAGTTGGAGGCACCATTTTGACTTGAGCTTGAGAAGACAGGTGTCACCTTAAAACAAATCCATTGACAGAGGCAGGAGGAGAAATCTA
>VXAB01004210.1:518226-536609 GCA_013399175.1 Odontophorus gujanensis | reverse complement strand
CAGTCATTCACTCTCTCCCCCCCACTTCCCAGTGGGGCCTGGTGAGAATCAAAAAAAAAAAAAAAAGCAGAACTTGTGGATTGAGATAAAGCTATTTACTAAGACAGAGAAAAGGAAAAGGATAATTGTTATGACTATACATATATAAATGTATATAACATGTGATGCACAAGCAATATCTCACCACCCTCCAACCAGTGCCTGGCTCAGTAAATGTACTCCAGTCCCCTTCAAAATTCCTTCTGCATGATATCATACGATATGGAATATCCCTTTGGCCAGTTTAATTCAGCTGTCCTAAGTCTGTTCCCTTCCAGCTCCTTGGGCCCTTTGCTGAGAATGACATTGGCTCTGTACAACACTGCTTAGCAGCAACTGTACACATTGGTGTCTTATCGACATTGTTTTTCTCCCAAAATAAAAACATAGCATTGTAGCAAACACACTGGACAAAGCAATTCTGTCCCTGCTGAAATAGAATATTTTATTGTCTCTAAGATTAACACAAGCTGGTAATAACTTTTATCTTCAACAGTCTTATTTTTATTTGCACAAAAGACATCCTACAGAGAGAGAGAGTTATAAAATGACTGTTGCAGCCTAACCAAGACCAATTTGCAAAAGACAGATCTTGAGGAAGTGAGCTGTCTAAGGGATCTGTTAGTTGGAGGCACCATTTTGACTTGAGCTTGAGAAGACAGGTGTCACCTTAAAACAAATCCATTGACAGAGGCAGGAGGAGAAATCTACAGTGGTAGTTCACTGTCCTGTACTCCTTCAAATATAATATCTAGTTCTCAGGCTTTGAAAGTTAAATAATAAACTACACTTTTTTTTTTGCCATCAACTCTGGTCAGTGATAAAATATACTTCAGAAGGACTGGCAGTCTCATTCTTCTCTTCACTGGAGACTGATCACCCTGGCATAGATTCATTCATCTAAGTGCGTAATCCTCATGATCACACAGCAGGGAGATGCTCCATGCAGGATGAGAAGTTTCGTGAGTGTCATCAAGCCCTTCTCTGCTAAGATGAAAGGGACAACTTTGAAGTCAACAGTAATGAGATACTGAATAAGGAGGCAAACTTTATGATGATAGCTTTAACTATTTTTTCAGAAGGCATCCAAATCCTAGATTTTGTGACACCAGTTCCATAATCCTTCTGTCTTCTTGGTCAGTATTAGGTAAAGAAGAACGTGGGTTCCCTACTCACTCACCATGTGAAGCTGCTGTGTACTTATTCCAGCAGACCTGTGGATCCTGTAACTTGGGGAAACTTTCTTTATCACCCATAAGAGATTCAGTTTATTTCTCATTTAAATACCTGTATTAGCTCTTTCATTTTCTACGGAAGAAACTTGTTTGCAACCTAAAACTGTGCCCATATCTGGCTATAGGTACAGCCTGACAATTTAAGATGACCACTGAGATAAAATTCTCAAAATCAAGTAAGTAACTCAGAACGATGCTTCTCTGTCAATTGAACATTTATGAATTTAGATCTCTGCGGAAGTCACAGACAGTGTTAAGCTTAGATGACCATTGGAAAATTATTTGATTTAGTTCTCAAGGTCATTTATGCCCATATATTTGTGGTTTATGCTAAGTGTTGAATGTTTTGATTATTTTCTCAATAAAAGCCTTGATTTTATTAGAACAAGATAAACCAACCTCTAAAAAGTTTGTTTTGAAGTGAAAGGCAGCATCATTCATGAGAATAAATTCCTAATCATTTATGCAATAGATCCAGGGCACAGTGAACTGAATGCTGTTTCTCCAGGCTTTATATTTATAAGCACTTAGATCAGCCTTTTGGGATATAGGAGTGTCTGTGTTGGAAGTTTGCCTGAAGTTTAAAGCACTAAAATAACATTTCAAGCACAGCAGTAATCGTTTGATTTTAGAGAATTTGTGACCCCAGAATTAACTATTGTTCACCCAGGTTTCCAGCACCACAGTATCCTCCCTGCCTTTAGCAGAGAAGGGAGTGTCATCAAATCCACCAAGGAACATGCAACACATTGCATGGTCAAACCAGCAATGAACATGAGCTCTTTTATTTTATTTCCCCATAGATCTGATTTTCTTCACAGAAGAGAACTTCAATCTGCAGTTGGAATCAGCAGAAGTCAGAGATGGAGACATACATCAGCAGTTCACATTTTTAGAGCTGACATATACTTGCACGCTCTTGCTGCCTAAGATGATCCCTATTTCATTCTGATCTTCTTGTTCTGACTTGGGATGGTGATAAGGGTAACTTCCATGAAATATACACCACCAGGAAAGCATTGAGCTGCTGCTGACACTGAGCAACTAAGTCATGTGTAGGAGGTGGCAGAATGCTTGATTCCCCTAATTTTTGCTTTGTTCTTGAATCAGACTCAAATCCAGAGTAGCAAGGTAGTTTACAACTCTGACTTGGGTCCATTCCACCCTTGCTTTTATACGGCTTGTTGTAACTAGTTTCCTTCTAATATATCATTCTTGTCACAAAGAAGTTAGGCATTAAGAGACTGTCTCAGGTACCCACAACGGCCCCCTTGCCCATGGTAGGGAGACTGAAACTAGATAATCTTTGAGGTTGTTTTCAATCCAAGGCATTCTGTAGCTGACTCCAGATTCTGACTGTACAACAAAAGATTCTCCCTCATTGTTCTCTCTATCATGTCCAACACAAAGATGCAGCGCAAGATATAGACACACAGTTAAAAGTATTGTAGTCCTAGTACTGTGAAATCTGATTAGTGCAGATTGGGAAAGTCAGACATGACATTTGATAGTGGTGACGATCACATTTAACCTCATTAGTCATTCCTGATCTACTTAAGCATGTGCATCATGCTGAACAAAAATACTCACAGGGACATGACCAATGTGTTTCTTCTAACACTGGATGTGTCCTTAATTTTTCAGATCACAACAACCTAAAATACTAACATCCACTTTTAATATAAGTTTCTGTTTTGTTTACAGTGCTAAGTGGAAAAGAGAACTAAATCCAGCACCAGGGAAAAGAAGAGCTACAGTCATCCTGCCAATATAATGAATATTATTTGGTACATTGTTGTCTATCCAGTGGCACCACTAGTAGGACCACTCTGTACCTAAAAAGTTGCAGCAGAATTGTTCTCCAGTATCTATTAAGCAAAACAATGTTTTCAATTGGTAAAATATCGTCCACTTTTCATGATCATGTTATGCTGTGTCATAGCTCTTTTTCAACTGGATTATTATACTACCTGTTCTTCAACAAGTTTCTTTGCATATTTTCTCTCTTACTCCCTTTTTCTCTTTTCCTCTTAGTGAAAACATAGCTCTAATGGTGAATTTGGTAATCCTCACAGCTATTTTTCTTATTCTGATGAAAAGTCATGCCACCAGTTCACAAAGAAACCAAGTTAGCTTTTCTCAATGATGATACCACCCTGCTTCACAGCCAGAAACTGTCTTGATATTTTATTTGTCTCTTTGGTAGTTTTGGTTAAAACTGGAATTTTACTTTTGGGAAATACTTTAGGAGGAGAAAAGGAGCAAAAATAAGAAGGAGAAATACCACGTGTTCAATAAATAACAAGAAATATCAATGCTACTAGTGTTGCAGCTGAAAAGATGTTATGTATCAACGAGACTGGACAAAGGCATGTTGAGAGGTAGGAGTCAGGGAAACATAGAAATTTGGCAAATTTAATGAGCTCTAATAACACATATTTAGCACTACTGCATGATTTGAAGGATGAACCTCACAGTCAGATTAACCCTTTGTCAGTGGTCAGCACATCCCAGGTCGTCCTCCTAATCAATGGCTGAGATGATAGATAGAAAAATACAGTCCTCTCATGGGAATAGATTAATGCAAATTGGTCAAAAAATAAGATATTTTTCTATTTCTTTCTAATATTCATGGAACTCATGCCCACATACAAAACTGCTTTGAAGTACTCGGTATAGAATTATTCCAGCATGTTCATACATATATTTTATCTTTCTAAGAATCAACATGATTAATGCCTCTTTTCAAGACAAATGGACAGGGTTTTTTTTTTTTTTTTTTTTTTTTTTTTCTACTCTATAGAAAACCAAACCCAGATCTGAGACTCTGGGTTTTATAGGAGCAGGCTGGAATCAGAAAATATCAGTGTCACACAAAAGCATAGAAGGGCAGACCAGAATTGTCAAAATTTATCATCTCCACAAATGACCAAGCCAGAACACTGCCTAGAGCAAGTCTGTCTGGTACAGTGAGCTATACTGAGTCACTAAGGAGTCAAGAAATTTGGAATTATGCCTACTTGAAATATGTCAGGGAGGTGTAAGATTACATTCAAATATTACATCTGCCTCAAGAGACTTAACTGTGCATCTTCCACTGTGAGAAAAATTGCTCAGCTGAGGTTAGCTCTTGTTAGGATGGACTACTCACTGCTTACAGCATTTTTCAAGTTATTTATTTGTCTATTAACTAGAAGTGGAGTTATGAGAAGAATTTTTATTTATTTCTATTTAACATAACTTAATTTCCAAGGAATATTTTTATATTCCATTCAGTTTCAGAGAGGAAAACAGAAAATGTATTTGTTTAATATGAGAATGATAAGACACTGGAACAGGTTATCCAGAAAAATTCTGGATGCCCCATCACCCGGATGATTTCGTGTTGGATGGGGCTTTGAACAAAGTGATGTACTGGAAGGTGTTCCTGGCTGTGGCAGGGAGGTTAGAACTAGGTAATATTTAAGGTCTTGTCTAACCCAAATCATACAAGGATTCTATGATTCTATCAGTAATAGCCTGAGTTTACTTCTGTCTGAAACCCTTCTTCTAGATCACTTCTAAGTGACATGGCTAGTATGCTTAGAAAGTCCACAGAAAGTCACTGAGAAAATACCTAAGAAAGATGTGCCCCAGATACTCTGGAAGAGGGTCACACTCTTTTACAAAGGTTGACAGAATGCCATTTTAACACGGAAAAGAGGTTAACTGTCATATTGTTCAATTTATTTTGCTCCAGGTTAGGAAAAAGCTATGGGAGACATTACAGAAAAGCAAAAATAGAAAATTTATGAAAAATAAAACTCAATGGCAGCAAAAAACAAGTTCATTTTCACCAGCATGAATTTAAAGGATATTCTCAATTGTCTTTGCATGAATTGAGTGAGAGAAAAAGTAGTTTTCCAGATTGAACATTGGATTAGGATTTAGGTTTAAGCCCAGCCCTTACGAACTTGACCAGCAGTCATTGTGTAGTTCAGGTCTTCATCAGTAAAACATGGCTCACATTGCTTCTTTGTAGATCATTTAATTTATCGCAAGATGGAAGTCTAACGTGGTCCTCCTTCTTCTCAGGAGAAGTAGATGAACCCAGAGCAGAAGTCCCAAACCACTGCAATCATTATTTGGGACAGGAAAATCATGTCCTGTTTTCTAGATTTTACCCATAGATACTCTGATAGTAACAGTACTATCACATTTGAACTATACAATAGTTTTTGATAACAGCATCTAACAGTTCTCCATGGGTCAGGAAAAACACAACGTTGTAAGTTAGCAACCAGCTCACCTAAAATTTCAAACATTTACTGTGCCTGTGAGCAATCTGTAATTCATTAGAAAAGACATTTGCAGATAAATTTACGGAACACAGAGAACTGACATCTCCTGAAGCAATCATTGCAAATGATTTATCCTCTTAAAGTGAAAATAGAGAATGAAAGGTCCTTCCTCCCACTGCTTGCAGAGCAATTTATAGCTGATAAAAATGGTAGCATTCAGGCAGTCAATCTCTATCAAATCCAAGCAAATTTATTACTGTGGTTCAGAGTTTAATACTTCCTTTTCACAGAGCAAAACCGCAAAATATGTGTAAGTTATGTTAATGGCATGTGTCAGTGATCAAAAAAAGAGTTTTTGAGATGGAAGGAATACCACACAACATACCTTCTGTGCATTTAGCAAACATCAAAAATAAGCAGATTCTAACTACAGTGTTTCTTGTTGCACTTTTCTGGAAAGATAGTATATCTTGAAAATTCACCACACATCAGTACGGAGGAATGAATACAGGAGTACCCAGTCTCTTTTCATCATTGTTTTATTATACCAACAAATAAAGTTAGGTAGATTTGTGAATGGGGAAACAGAACCCTTACTGTTAACTTCTGGAAATTCAGTGCTTTGGAAAGAATTCAAAAAAGAATTCACAGTTGTGTTATCTGTCCCTAAGCTTTGCCCTGATTATCTATATATTTTAATAAAAATTAGAGAATTCAAAAATGCACGTCTTAAAGGGTTGCAAAATCTCCAGCAGATGGTGTTTTATTTAAGTATCACCATTGGGTCACATTTGCTAAGGCTGACATCTATTTATTCTTCTGCCCCAAAACATTTTTATTATAATTTGTATATTTAAGTGCCAGATTTTCTGATCTGGCTGAGCTACTCTTATCACTAGAACAGGCACAACTGGCTTTAAGCCAGTTGTATGTTCCTCTGGAGTCTGGAGGCAGACAGATGTCAGTCCAGAACCTTGCATAAATTAGAGCAGCCTCAGGAATCTTCTGCCCAGTTATCCATACGCACAAAGGTGCCCAAGAACAGCCACGACTGGAAGTGCTCCAATTATGTTTCTTTGGCCATTTATATTTCTTTTCCACAAGGGGAATAAAAAGTACAACGCAATTCTTGAAAAGTCTCTGCTTTATGCCATGAAGAGGTTTCATTTATGTAGGGAATCTAAGGGGTAAGTACTACCAGTTTCATGGCTCCCTGCACTGGAGGACTGGGACAAAGAAACTGTAGCGTGACTGGGTTTTATTACCAAAATATCAGATGTGTTTTTCTCCTTGATATCAAAGAATATGGGGGGTGGGGGCGGAGGAGGGTGGAGGTGTGGTGATGGTGGTGAGGTAGTCTGCTTTCTAAAATATACGAGATACTTTTTATTTCCATGATATAGCATTTCACCTTTTATACATAGAAGTTCAGTAATTTAGCATGCAGTCTACTGCTACCTGTTCCAAGGATCTAAATTACACCAACAAATTGCAGATGTAAAATTGTATCCATAATTTTACAGGTTTAAAAATTAGATTTTGGTCTAAAGCCAGTCTGAAATATATATATATATATTATATGTGTGTATGCATGCAGAGAGAGGACGTAAATTCTAACTGGTTTTCAAGGAAGCATCAGGAAAACATTGCCAAAGGGAGAGAACAAAATTACTATGTCTTTGATATAATCACTCTCAGACATTATTTCATGACTAGAGTAATTTTTCTTTCTCTCTGGCAATATTTTACACAAATAATGCTAAAGAAAGCTGTCCTTATTTGTTACATTACAGCTCTCAGTGTAAATCTTCATTGAAGAGCCTCCTGAAAGAGAAAGTGAGTGCTGGATTAATGAGGTTGTGTCCATAAGCATAGTTTGGGAGAGCTAATGCCTGAGTCATCCAAAAATAACTACTACATCTGCTATATAATCAGCTCCCATGCAAAGAGATCAAGAAGAATTTAAGCAGGTGTGTGCACGTCTGTGCACATTGGTATATGCCTTTAGCACAGAAAATATTTTTCTTTCATGCTCAATTTTATTTTTTTTTTCTTCTTTGAAACATCTTCGCATGGCAAGCAGTTATTATTTTGCACTATTTTTCTTCATTCTGTGCCCCATTCCTTTGGTCTATATTTCTTACAAGGTCATCGTCGTGCAGTGATCACGTNGAGCAGTTCTTCGTGGCTTTGTAATAAGGTGTTGTAAAATTTTCAACTTCACATGTTTAGTAACAGAGAGATATTCTGCATTTCTATCAGTGTGATCTTCTCTTTAGCCAGCTCCTCAGACTTCTTTTTCCCTTTTGTGAGTATCTGAGNGATGTTCCTGGTTCTCAGTCTTGCTTTCTCGTGCCATTTATCTTGCTCTGCAACTTCTGCCCTGAATATTCTTTCTCGTATTCCCACAACCTAGTTAGCTAAAAATAAAGTATGTTAGTTTCAAGTAGTCTTGTAACAGGTAATATTAAATACTAAATTGTTGCAGATCTGAAAAATTAGAAACAGATGAAAAACAAGTCTATTTAATAGGATGAATCAAGCTTATATTGCCAACTGGCATATGATGACATACTCTACATTCAGTGGTTGAAGGATTCAAAGTAGAGCTTGGAAGTTAAGTCTTCAGTAAAGAATTGCACACTTGGCACCTATTACCTTTCTTGAAAATCACACACANATTAGAGATATTAGTTTTCTCATAGCAGAACAGATGGAAGGATGTCAGAATTTTAGGGGCAGCTGAGGCAGGTTTTGGGGTAATCTTTTTATTTGAATGCCTGGAAATCACATAAACATCTCTATTACTAAGCCTGGCTGTCTAAAACGTAGTCATACATCTTCTTTCAACTCCCCATTTTCCAGATGAAAAATTTAGTCTCTGTAGCTGTTTGTCATTGCATCCATGCTGGAAATTACTATCTCATCTGATCTATTGGAGGAGTTGTTCACAAGAGCTGTAAGCAGCTTGTTTGATAACCTGGTTATCAAAAAAGCCAGTAGTGGTCCCCTTCTGTCTAAACTGTCAGGGAGTAAACTCAGCACGTGGATGGGAGTGTTTCACACTCATGGTGCAGGTAAAAGGAATGAATGAGGAGTGGAAAATAAAGTGATCTCTTTAGGAAGCACATCTGCAGTCAAGAATGAAAGGTGCGTCCAGTCTTTGCTAGCAACAGTCCAATGCCATCACAGTGTGAATGGAGAATATCGAGTTGTTTGTGCTTCATTTCTGCCTTGCAAAATATTATGAATCCACCAGATTGACTGAAAATTCTTCTTTTGAATGAGTTTTGAGCTGTCTGCACCTCTGGACAATTAATCATATCTCCAAAGCACTGGATGCCCCGGAATACTTACCATTTTGAAGCAATGTCATTTCTATCACCATGAGTGGAGAATAAAGAGGTGAGATTCACAAAGAAGTTACGTACTTTCTGAAGATGATTTGTACCTCCAGAAGATAAGGAGATTACAGGGAGAAAAATATCTTACATTAGAATGGATATCTCTTCACTTCCTCTCTACCTACTTACCACTTATCAGATTTCCACACAGNAAAAAAAAACAGGTATTAAATGAGGCAATAGTTTATCAAATTTTCTTCCTCAAGATATTTTCACCAGAAGCTTAATATAAACTTAGAATATAAGAACTCTCCACACTTTTCAGATGTTGCTGTCTGATTCATGTATTTATTATATTTATTATATATATTNAAGCCAGTAGTGGTCCCCTTCTGTCTAAACTGTCAGGGAGTAAACTCAGCACGTGGATGGGAGTGTTTCACACTCATGGTGCAGGTAAAAGGAATGAATGAGGAGTGGAAAATAAAGTGATCTCTTTAGGAAGCACATCTGCAGTCAAGAATGAAAGGTGCGTCCAGTCTTTGCTAGCAACAGTCCAATGCCATCACAGTGTGAATGGAGAATATCGAGTTGTTTGTGCTTCATTTCTGCCTTGCAAAATATTATGAATCCACCAGATTGACTGAAAATTCTTCTTTTGAATGAGTTTTGAGCTGTCTGCACCTCTGGACAATTAATCATATCTCCAAAGCACTGGATGCCCCGGAATACTTACCATTTTGAAGCAATGTCATTTCTATCACCATGAGTGGAGAATAAAGAGGTGAGATTCACAAAGAAGTTACGTACTTTCTGAAGATGATTTGTACCTCCAGAAGATAAGGAGATTACAGGGAGAAAAATATCTTACATTAGAATGGATATCTCTTCACTTCCTCTCTACCTACTTACCACTTATCAGATTTCCACACAGAAATCTAAGTCCTTTTTTTTTTCTCAAAAACTAGAACAGGCAATATGGTGGTAAAGTAACAACGGAACCCAGAAGCCATAGCTATGCCCTTGTCAAGACATGAAGGAGTTAGGAATCACTGAAAAGAGGAAAAAAAGTCATGAAAAAAATTGAAATCTCCTAGCAGATTCCAATTTTCATGGGTGTGACTTGCCCAAAAATACCGTTTCCAGTTGCCATTACTTGGTTGGCATCTAGCCACATATATCACATTGTGTTGTTATCTCCTCGTCTTGTTTTCTGTCATCTCTTCTTTGATTTCTCCTCCTGAAAAGGGGAGAGGGGGAACCTCTGACCCCTAATCTCTATTATTCTATCGTAGTAGCATGCTACTTCCTAGCTGAAGTGTTTATTAGTGTGGAATCAATTAATTAGGGCAAGAAATGTACTGCACAGAAAGTGAAAACATGAGGATAAGATCTAACTTAACTAAGTTAAAAGTATACTGCACAGAAATGCATTCTTCATCTTATCAAAGTACCAAAATAAGAACAAAAATAATGAAGAACTTAAGGTGTCAAGAAGCAATAGTACTCTCCACGGTGACAGCTCTGTGCATTCATTTCCCTGTGCCATTGTTAGATTTGGAATGCTCCTGGGTAACTTTGTCTCCCATATGGCTCTCAGAGTGCATTGTTCAACTTTTCATCATCTCCTAGGAACTCCCGTGGTGATTTCAGGTTCATGTGTGGGAAAGCTTGTGAATTTTTCTGCTTCTTGCAAACAGTTAATAGGGTATGCTGTTTCTTGCTGCTCTTCTTCCTCAAGTGGGTGGAAAGAAGGTCTTGTCCTCAAACATTTTCACAAGCTCTTTAGTAGCAGATGAATCAAAGGTAGTTTTTTCATACTAGTTATTGCACAATACTTTCCTACTCCTTTACGATCCTCTAAAAATAATATCAGTAGAAAGTACACAAGTTTATACAAATCATACGCCCTTCAAACTTATCAGTGTGTACTTGGATCAGTATCATTAAGGCTTCACAGTCTTTGTAGTTTTTGTGATAGAGAATAACACCATGTATTTGAATTACAGAGTGATATATGTGTCGTTCACATAACTTTTAACATACTTCAATCAGAATAACATAAAACTGTTGTAGTGATATGAGTGCCAATAAATGATAGAGCGATCTTCTGAAACAACTTGAAAACAGCATCTTTTTGTGGCTTTTGGTATACTTTTGACTGCATTAGATCCTTCTATCATTCCTCTCCCCAAAAATTCTCATGTAGAATTTGTTTCCCTAGAGAATGTACTTCAGTGGAAAAAACTGGTTGTGAAGGCTAAATCTGGTCACAACCCAGAGGACCCTATTCCAGCCCAAGCTTATTTAGGAAGGGAACAGCAATTTGTTTTCAGTGACTTCACTCACCCTTACTGCAATGTTTCCAGTAAATTCAGGCGTTGTTCTTCTCATGTGAGCTCAGCATGTCATTTTTAATGTGCCCTTGACTGAAATTTTACATTAGTAATTGAAATAAGTATTTTTCTTTAAACATTCTTTATCTCCTATGTAATTATGCTGATTCATTGTAAAATGAAAAAAAAATCTGATGACCTATCCATATAAATACTGAAAGACATGAGATCATCACAACTGGTGCTATTAAAGCAAACGTAAATACCTAATTATTAGCCAGCAGATCCAAATCGCTGCCAAATAGTTTTTGGTCGCTGTGTTTATACAGTGACAGATTCTCATGTTAGTCATATCCTTCTGAACAAATGTTTTGGATGGACTCTTAAATCACTGCTCACAATGAAATAGAAGGATGCAGCCAAACTCTTTTGAATGCCTGCCATTGACAAAGGTTAAGAATTTACAGTCACTCTCCGCCTAAATATTCTAAGGAAACATTAAGGAGTGAAAAATAGAAGGCAAGGATGTTCTGTACTCTCTGCAACAATGCAGCAAGGATGGCAAAAGCAACTGGCCAGATCCTGTTCCCATTAACGTCAATCTCCCTTTTGGTCTAGAGGGACTAGGATGGGGCAACTGGTCCTTAAACTGACCAAGGAAAAAATAGGAAGGTCTTGTTTCTTCTTTTTGCTTCCAATTCTTATTGATGAAAACTCCTTTTGGGAGTGACTAAAACTCAGTCAGAATATAAGGATCTTAGCCTGTTACATAGGCTACAAGTTACATCCACCTCCGGAAATGGGGTGCACCCATTTTCCCCATTTCTTTTTGGCCATTCATAATATTTAAGTCTTTTCTATTCCAATTAGTTTCACTCAAAAATCAGTACAGTACAGTACAGTAATGGAGATATTTGGTTCACAGAACAGCATTAAGAGGGTGCAAATAAAATGTATACCTTGACAAATTTTGCTATGGCAATTCTCTCATCACCCAACAATAATATATTTTGAGATGTTACTGTCCCAGCTTTTAAACTTTACCCTTCACATTGACATTATTACATAGGTTAAGGGAGATAGATGCAGATAATTCACTGATCCGGTGACCAGGTCGTAGCATCTCTATAGCAAGATGAACAAACCTGCAGGCATTGCAAGAAATGTGTAGACATGGAGAACTGCTTGCAGGCATGCAGGAAACAGGGTATATATTACCCCTTCTCATCTCAGCTACATGCTGATTGCTTTGCATCTTGATCTCCTACCTACCCTTCAGCTAAATAGACAAGACAGAAGGACACAAAACAGGTCCTTCACCGTTCTTTTTCTTAGCACAGAAAATCTTTTTCTTAGCACAGAATTTCTTTTTCTTAGCACAGAAAATCCAAGCACAAAACACCTCTGAATTTTCTTTGTTTCCCAGGTTAAAAAAAAAAAAATATGCAAATACTATGCAGACTAGAGGAGAAATGTACATAGAATTTGTACCCTCACTGCTTTTACCCTTTGTGCTCTTTTTTTTTTACCCCTTAATAAGCAAGAGATGAAGATTTGTGTATAAACTGAAAATACAAATTCTACTCCTGAAGTCAGATACTATCTCCAGATGAAATACTGCCTTCCCAAAGTTTTGTTCTGCAGTTCTTAAAAGAAGTATCACTGAGAATATAAAACTATTAGGTAGATCCAAAGATTATTTTACATTACTTTAATCTTTCAGCATTTTTAAGATAATTTGTTTCTATAAATTATGATATGCTTCAGCATGCTCTGTAGTCAATAGTGAGATCTGTGAACATTAGTGGAAGACAGACTTTGCTCAGGATTCAGGAAAATGAAGACAGTCTTGCTCTGGATTCAGCAAAATACGTAACATCTGTATCTGTGATGTACCTGCTG
This sequence comes from Odontophorus gujanensis, assembly GCA_013399175.1. NCBI lineage: Eukaryota > Metazoa > Chordata > Aves > Galliformes > Odontophoridae > Odontophorus > Odontophorus gujanensis. The sequence goes on along the minus strand of VXAB01004210.1, from coordinate 523,473 downwards.
TACCATGAAACAAATGAGGCCAACAGCCACACAGAAGGCCGTGACAAGAAGGATTGACAGACACTATGGGACACTCACTTTATTCTAGCTTATCAGCAGCAATTAACAAGTATTTCATATCCAAGCCCCATAGTTACTGAAACATCAAGTAATTCTGTCTCCATGATTATCCATATAAAATAAAAGTCATATCCATATAAAAATTATGTGGGGCCCTCTGAACCATAAGATTCTTAATGAGTCATACCTGCCAAAATCAACCTCTTGACCCATGAGCTTGGAGTCCACCTTCCCTTACTTTTTCTATTATTCTTCTGTAACAGGAAGCAGCTACAAGTAGTTCCTCTGTTTCTCAGAGCATAGATGCTCTTCAAAATGGTAATGGAAATCTTTGTCAGGCTCTGGCCCTGGCCCTTAGCTTTTATGTAAGACTATAAATCTTGTAGTGGCATATAAAGAAATTTCCCTTGTGGCAGAAACAAAGTCAGGAGGAATATGGGCCACAATCTTATCTCCTACATCAGGAAACCTCTCTTCACCAAGACTGACATGTGGCACTAAAGACTTTTGCTCATAACCTGGTACAGCTGGCCAGCTCATTCCTCTGTTTTGCACATCTCTAAGTTCACTTGAGCCAGTAACATTAATGAACAAGTCTTACTGATGGAAGGCAAATCAAACACATTTTGTCTAGACCATGTTCCTAAGCAAGAGAAGCCTTAAGTACACATTTAGACCAACAAAGGCCTACATGCAGATTGGCTGCTGTTCTTAAAATGATGTGAGGATATATACCAGTTCAAATATGTTGAGATAACCACTTACATTTCCTTATTCAGTTAGGGACCAGTGACAACACATAGCTAACCTGGACAGGTCAGTTTTTTCACTGGAAAAAGATAAGTTGTAATATCTTAGCCATGCAAAATACCCTAAACATGAAATTCAGGATAATCTTCTGACTAAATTTGAGTGATATTCAATATATATATATTAAAGCAATATGCTCTGCACTTTTTTTGGTTTAAAAATTTTAAAACAAGGAACAAAGAACTGGAAGTCTTCCAAGCCCTCCAGAGGAAGCAGCAGTTTGATGATTCTCTATATAAATCTAACATTTTTTTCATCTTTTATAAGTGGAATTTTGCAGGTCATTAGTCCCTTAATGTTGTATATCTATCAGTTTGGGGGATTTTTGTCTGTATGTGTGTGCATGTGTGTGCAAAAAAGAGCACATTAAAATGGTTGGGATATAGAGGAAAATTGACTGCTGCATAGTCACCACTTTTCATAAAGATTTTTACTGCACCCTTGGTATTATGGATCTATAATATGCAAATGTGTAGCATCATTAATATGCATTTGCTGCATACACCCTCCTTAACAGAGTATGTTATGGGAATACAAATTAAAAACAATTCACTCGACTCAGCTAAATTTTAATGGCTCATTGTAAGAGCGATCCCTTTTTGGGAGGTACCTAAGCCCTTTGTCTTCAATAATTCCCTTCCTTTCCCACATCCATTCTCTTTATTTAGTTTTATTTTTACTGGTATCCCCATTTAAATTATTTAAATTTCAGCATAAAAATTAAACTAGTATTCAAGTTTCTCCTTTTTGCGTTCAATAGGGTAAGCTGGCACGAGTAGAGAAAGCAAGGATCTAGAAATAATTCCAGCCAAGAACCTCTATGGTGGAATAAGCTGTGCAGTCCAACCTGCTGGGTGAATGTATCTTGACATTACTTTGGCTTCTATTTGCTGCTGATGGCAGCTTAGGCACTACCTAACTGAGATAAGTTATCTGAGCACATTCTTTGGCACATTTTCTCTACTCATCTTCCCTTTCTGGCTGCTTGTACAGTGAAAAGAGCTTTCTGATACCTCCTTCTCATACAACCAAACCTCAGTGCAAAAGCTCTGCAATGCCAAGCTGACTTCATCTGGAAAACCAGGCTGAATTCTGTCTCTGGGAACATAAAGGTACCAGCAGCTGAAATTTTGACAGTAGTGATTGCATCATCACTTGTCCCAAGTTTTCCTTTGTGCATCTCTAGCAGACTTTGCATTTGTGTAACAAAGACAGATCTGAACATGAAATATTTTTAAACTGCTGCATCACATCCCAGTATCTTAAAGTCAACTAGTGGTGATTCAGGTTTGTCCTAAGAAGCTGAACTCTATAATAAGGCCTGTCAGGAGACAGTCCACAAGCAGCTCTGACAGGAACAGGATTGGCATTAAGGAAAGTGGATGCTATTTGAAAGGAAAATGCCCACCCTCATTAGCTAGTGCATGCAGTCAGACCTAATAATGAGCTTGCTGTTCTTACCCATGCTCTTTGCCTCAAGGCTGTAAACGTTGTAGATCAGATGCACCTCCCTACACTGTGGGGACAGTGCCATCTGACAGAGGGTGTAACAAAGATCCATAGGGAAGGTAATTCTTTTTACTGCCCCAGTTAAATCCAGTGAAAAATTGGGTTAAGGTTCTTAGTGGCCACTTAACATACTGCCAATTTATCTGCAGGTATTTACAACAAACCTGCAGCCTTCTGGAAAACATGCAAGCTTTAATAACCTGAAAAAATAGAACCTTACATGCATCTCTATAGCTTCCTTAGAATTAATTATTCACTGATAACTCCAGTGTTATTTTCTCTTACTTAGCAATGATCGGCCCAGAGTTTAATCCTTTCAAAATGCAATGGGGAGAAGAAAAACACAGTAAGGTGCATTCCGCTGTGCTAATTGGGCTTCCCAATATGGTGTGAGGACATTTGTCGCTCAGTCTGCTTATTCAGAGTGCTGCATATACAAGCTGTTTCAGCAGGTCTTGTTACTCTTATGGGAAATTAAACTGCAATCAGATTCTGCAGTCATCCGGGTCTAGACTGTGATATTGATCACAGAACAAACAGAAGGAACAAAGTTGAAACAGTCTCTTTGTACACAAGTGTAGTTACTCAACAGAAAATGACCTTTTGTGGATGCAAATCTGTTATGTGAGGCATAATGTGACTGCTTCTTAGAGCTGCAGTAGAGCTGGGAAACCATGGCATAGGAAAAGTCCTGCTTTCTTTCATTACTCTTTTCTCATTCTCTTTTTCTTAGTCAGCCTTAATCAAGAAGCTGGATTACACTTAACTTCAGAGCAATGATCAGGATCTCTTCTGGATTTACCATCAGTTGATTACAATGTCATTCAGAAAAAATTAATTACAGCAGTGAATGAAACAAAATAAAAAAAGAGGGAAAAAAAACCAAAAACATGTCCTGCTGCAGAGATTGTAGAATCTTGGAAGCAATTACCTCACTGTCAAATACTTTTAGAAGTCTCAGTCTCTCTGCCTATTACAGGAATCTGAAAGCTGAAAGTCCCCGGAGATTGAGAAAACTTCCCATCCATGTGTCAGATTTTCAGCTGAAGTTCCTGTCAGTTTTGATTCTGATTCCTTTGTCAATACTTGATAACTACGCAACACAGTTTTGTTGAAGTTTTTTGTAGTTTTGAACTAATTTTATGACAGCTATAATTAAGATGTTGACCAGTGGAGAAGGAACAGGATGACTCAATGGAAACATTTTATTTTCACACTTTCAAATAGCTGATGATTAGATATGAAATATGATATTGGTAATGTTCTAAATGTTTCAGTCCAGAGATAGGAGAAAGAGGGTATGTAATGTGAACTGATCTCTGTTTAAAAATAATTCTGACTAGGATGGATAAAAAGCTAAATCTTACTTCATAAGAAAAATATAATATCAGTTACCAAATATTTTATTCTTAACTAATCTTTACAATTTACATCATAACACTACTCAGAGCAAACTGGAACATCCAGTGGATTGACACAATGAGTAAACCTATGCAGTAAAATGAATACAGTGACCACCGCCAGCAGTGAGAAAGAAGGGGCTCTTCCTCAGCAAAATCATAGCTGTGGGTTTTAATAAATCTCATAAAATGTAACTGCCCAAATAACATCTAATACTATCTTATAAATTCACCTGAGATCATAATATACTTCACATTGTGTTTTCCTTGTGAAAGGGATGATCAAGCTTCACATACTTGATGAAATCAAAACATCACATATAAAATAAGCACCCTTTAAAACCATTCTTTCCTTTAATTTTCTATTACATATTACTTGACAAACACCAGAGTTTACAAAATTATTGATTCGTCTGAAAGAGATCGAAACAGATTGAAACAGTTTTTTATGCTCTCTTGTATCTCAGTCTTACAGAGAAAGATATTATCTATTTCTCTGTGGATCAAGACTAGAAACTGCTCAGAAGCTATTTTCTTTTCAGATCCCGACAGTGCCTGCCAGCAATAATCACCTGTCATTCTTTTTGCTGGAAATGCTAAGGAGAGTTCCAGAAAAACAGAGAGCTTCACAGAAGTCTCATTTCTGGTGAACTACAACAAAGATTGCTGACAGCACTGGTATAGTGTTTGAGTGTCTCTCTAGCTTTTAACAGGAGGACTTTGTGCCAAATTTGTGGAGGAAAAGGATCTGGAATTGTTAGTTGACAGATGTCTTAACACAAGCCAGCAGTGTGCCTAGAAGGCCAAAGCACCCTGGCTTGTATCAGAAATAGGAGCAGAGAGGCGACTGTCCCCTGTACTCTGCACTGGTAAGACCACACTTCAAGTTCTGTGTTTGGTTTTGGGCCCCTCACTACAATAAAGACATTGAAACCCTGGAGTATGTCCAGAGAATGGCAACAAAGCTGTGAGGGGTCTGGAGCACAAGTCTTATGGGGAGAGCAGCTGAGAGAACTGGAATTGTTCAGTCTGGAGAAGAGGAGGCTCAGGGAAGACCTTATCAGACTCTTGAACTACCTGAAAGGAGTGTGTAGTGTGGTGGATGTTGGCCTATTCTCCCAGGAAACAACCGTAAGGATGAGAAGTAATGGCCTTAAGTTGTGCCAGGGGAGTTCCAGGTTGGATATCAGAAAAAATTTTGTATCCAGAAGAGTGCTGTGGCTTCGGAACAGGCTGCCCAGGGAAGTGATAGAGCCACCATCCCTGGAGGCATTCTTGACTGTGCAGATGTGACACTGAAGTACTAGTGGGCATGGTGATGATGAGTTGATGGCTGGACTGGATGACCTTAGTGGTATTTTCCAGCCTTAATGATTCTATAACTCAATTCTTTGATTCTCTGATTCCATCCTAGGATCTCACTGGTGACAAAGATCTCCCATACACCCCCCCCGCCCCCTCTCCCCCC
>VXAB01004210.1:466928-510128 GCA_013399175.1 Odontophorus gujanensis | reverse complement strand
AGTCTGTATTTGTTCACATATTCACTAGGGGCTCAGTGCCACAGTTTTTGGTACTGTAATTGAACAGGGGGAACTGGTACACCACTCTTACTCACAGAGTCATAGATTGTAGAATCACTTGAGATGGAAGGGACACTTACAGGTGATCCAGTTCAATTCCCTTGGAATGAACAGAGATCCCTACCACTAGATCAGGTTACTTAGGTCCAGTCTGACCCTGAATATCTCTGGGAATGGGACATCCACCACCTTTGTGGGCAACCTATTCCAGCTACACAGAATGACATAATTGAAGGGGTTGGAAGGGACCTCTAGAGATCATCTAGTCCAACCCTCCTGCCAAAGCAGCTCTCTAGACCAGGTTGCNAGTCTGTATTTGTTCACATATTCACTAGGGGCTCAGTGCCACAGTTTTTGGTACTGTAATTGAACAGGGGGAACTGGTACACCACTCTTACTCACAGAGTCATAGATTGTAGAATCACTTGAGATGGAAGGGACACTTACAGGTGATCCAGTTCAATTCCCTTGGAATGAACAGAGATCCCTACCACTAGATCAGGTTACTTAGGTCCAGTCTGACCCTGAATATCTCTGGGAATGGGACATCCACCACCTTTGTGGGCAACCTATTCCAGCTACACAGAATGACATAATTGAAGGGGTTGGAAGGGACCTCTAGAGATCATCTAGTCCAACCCTCCTGCCAAAGCAGCTCTCTAGACCAGGTTGCACAGGTAGGCATCCAAGTGGGTCATGATTATCTCCAGAGGAGACTCCACAACCTCTCAGGGCAGCCTGTTCCAGTGCTCCGTCACCCTTACTGTGAAGAAGAACCCACACACATTTGTGCAGAACTTCCTATGCATCAGTCTGTGGCCATTTCCCCTTGACTTATTATCATGCACCACAATTTCAGAAGCTGAAGAAGAAACAAACTGGACTTTGGTACTTTTAGGTCATAGTGAGAAACAAGAAATGTGGTGAAAAGAACAGTGACCACCAGAGACCTGCTGAAGACCTCTTATTGAAGAAAAGTTGGGAACTCATGCCTGCAGAAGTCAAGGAGTAGAAAAGAGGCAGGAAAAAAAAACAACTTGGCATTAAAGGGGGAATGTTAGAAGTTGAAAAATGATATAGCAAATATTGAGGGCCAAAGTCTATTGTTAATATTATGTAGCTTTAATGCTTTGTTCACAAGTATGTTGAAAGCAAATATTTCACCTTGAATAAAGACAACATGAAAAATCAGAAAGTACATAGTCTTTCTATTCAACTTATTTCTTCCCCCTCCCTCTTTCTCTTCCTCTCTCTTGTGTGAGCGTTGCATTATCTTCTACTACATCCTCCAGATGATGTTCACTCACAAAGCTGGGAACAGAAGTATCTAAAAGATTCAGATACACATTACAGACACTGTCTGACAAAGACTCAGAGATGGGACAAAGTCCCCATCATACTTATCCCTTCATGCATGTCATCTCAAGGTCAGTAACTCCCACTACTTGTTAGCTATAGTCACAGCAATTAAAATCAGTAGTCTTTCGGTCCCTTTAAATATCACAAAGGGAGACCCAAACCTCTTTAACCATAAAGTTAACATCTGCCTCAAATATGAAAAGACAGAGAAAAAAAGTCTAGTCTAAAGCAGTTGCCTACCTCATGTAAAGCATTGGACTACTCATTGAATACAAAAGACATGCATGTAGCAGAAAAATCTGTAACAAAGATTCAGAAGGCTCTGAGAATACTGGTTTTTTGATATTTACATTATAGATTTTTGTTATGTATTTTTAAAGATCTGTAAAAAAAGGTATGTGTAACATATCTAGAAACGTCACAGTTTTACCAGGGTCACTTGTAAAGTTAGCAAAAAGAGGTCATGCTTCCAATCAGATTAATACATTTACGTGCCTAGTAGCAGATTATGTTAATTTTGACAGTAATTTTTAATATTTGTAATGCATCACATTATTCTATAGGATTTCCAGGCCTTCTCGGAGCTTATTACTCTGCCTTTATAAGCCAAATGTCAGTTTTATCAAAGCCAGACATTAATTATTAGTGATGGGCGAACCTCAAAAGGTTCAGAGGTTTGGTCTAGTTTGACTAGACAGGCATAAGACCAGCTGCTTTGCAGATCATTTGGGTGACAGATTTAGACTCACAGTTCTGCAAATGTTACACAATGAAATGTAAGCATTCACAGTGTTTGAGGAGACAGCCAACACGCATTCAGCTGAGCAAATGCAGTGCTGCCTGATCCCAGCCCTGCAGCACCACTGTTAGACTGCAATTCCCCACGTGTGGAATGATGCAGTGGTGCAGTGGATGTCATAAAATAGCGCACTGCAATGAAACAACTTTAAGGTGTTATGAATATAACTGCAAAATAGAAAGGAAAAAGGCAAGGCAAGGAGAAAGAAAATGAGAGAACAGAAACAATATGCTGTGTTATTATACTAATGAAGAGACAGAGGAGTCATGTAAGTGTCTCAGGACGGATCTGGACAGATGTGCACAAGCTAAATGACACATTAGAAGCCTCAAACCCGTAAGCCTGAAATCAATATATCTGCAAACACTGTGCTTGAGCTAAGTAGCCCAGCTTTTTAACAGGGTTTATTGGCTCAAGTAGACTGACATATTTCTTGCAGGGAGTATACCAACATGGCTATATGGCTTTTGCACTGAAGCTTGTAATAAAGAATACTGGGTGTGACTGCATATATCTGTTAGGACATGCCTGAGGGGGGCATGTGAGGGACTAAAAATGTGGTCAGGAATTTTAATTAATTACAAGAAAATTGGAAAGTTCTTTTTGTTTCTGTGTTTCCATGAGTTTTACCAAACAGCAGAGATATAACGAGAAAACCTGTGAACAAGTCAAATAAGCAGCAGTAGGATTTCATTAACTAATATTCTTCAGTGTCTTGCCATATTCCTTCTACAGAGTATAGTTACAGTGATGTTTGTTTTTCCACATATTTTTTAACCTGAATTGCAAATTATTTGAAATATGAAGTACTGTTCTCAGTCCCTTATCAGTGAACAGATAAAAGTTTTTCCTAAGAACAGAATGTGGCAGACTGGCAGATGCTGTGCTTTCTGAATGGAATATTTGTATCACTGTGACCAGGTCTAGAAGAGCTGCCACTGTTTTGTGTGGTAGTGAGCTGATGTCATTCAAAACCATCAGGTTTGTGAAAAATGTCTTTTAAGACCTCTTTTAGCCAGTACTTTCTCAGAGCACATGATCACAAGTGAGAATTGTAAAAGTTAGCTAAGACTTCGTGGGTTCAGGAATTCTTTGCTAGGCAAAAAACAAACTAAAAAGCAGAAAAGAACACTTCTTTTGGCTTTCCTAAGGCCTTGTATCCCTGACTATGTCCAATAATTTTGGATGATTAAATTCTTCAGGTGTCCCATGTCCCATACCCATGGTAAAGTGAAATCTAAACCCATCTCCTTTGCTGATCAGGATCTAATTTGTGTCATGTTGCCATATATGTCAACTAGAAGCACTTGATCACCAGTGGTTCTCAGAGCACTCAGCAAAGAACAGAGATGAGAGACAGCTGCTAGTTCTTTTTGTTATTTTTTTAAGGTGTTCTTCTGCAGGAATGGTGATTTCAAGCCCACAGGAGAAACCACTGAGTCAGTTACTCTATTAGTACACTCATATTCAGTGCTGCCATTGCACACAAAGGGGAATATGAGTAGCTGTCATCTGTGGCTGGGGAAAGAGGGACAATCAAGAATTTTGAAAAGAAGCAGTCATCTTCCTTATGGAATGGTTTCAGGCTATGAGTCCCAAGTGAAATGAGGTGCCCATGTCCTTACAGATTCAATGGGGAGACCATTTCTCAGTATAGCAACTGCTAAGAAAATTCCAGAGGTTTCTTCTAACTTTTCTCATCTATTCCATGGAGTACATTAAGTTAAAGATGTGTGGGTTTTTTTTGTTTCCTTATGGTGTTGTTTTGTGTTTGTTTGTTTCGCAGTGAAAATCAACCAGAATACTGGCAAGTCTGACACTTAGCATAAAACTGCATTGTACATCCGGGGCTAAGTTCTTTTCAAATGTAGTGATAAATTAGAGGTAGAGCAGAAACCTGAACCTAGTCATCCCATGTGCCAGACCAGCACCATGACCAATGCACCAACTGCAGGAGGTGGCAAAGTTCAGCATGGAATCTTCACACATTTTCTTATTGTATAGTTCCCACATTTTCCTTATGCATACGTGGAAGTGGTCAGTGGTGGAGAATACATGGGTTTACATTAACATAAATTTCAGAACGGTCTAGCTATGCCACTGTTACCAAGTAAAGATGTTTTAAGCATTTATGTTAAGAGCAGAATCAGCTGCTATTGTCATTATACAGTAACAGCAGCAGAAAGTGCAAGTGTGTGACATTATAACCATAATGAAAGCAGAAGTCAGTGGTGGAGCAGATGCGATTGTAATCATATCAGAAACAAAGACATCTACTGTGGAGGCAGATGGGACTCTAATTGTAGTAAAGGCAGCTACAGGCTGGAAGGTGCTACTGCAAAGCTAGTGAGGCAGATGTTGCTGTGACCAGAGCAAATCTGCACCAGGATCTGCAGCAGCAGCAGATGCTGCAGCTATCACAGAGCAAATGGGTACACTAGCAGCAGTTGAGTGGCTGGAGTTTAAGTTGCAATTGTAGGTGCTCTGTTGCTCTTTCTGAATTCCTCACAGTCATCACTTGTTGAACGGAGCAAGATTTTTTGCTTCTACAGAATAATATCCTCAAATAATTTATTGCAGAATAATCTCATTAACTCACCAAATGATATGTCACTGAGGATTTAAGGCCAGAAGTCACTTCCATGGCTCTCTGTCTGGTTCCTGTCTATACCAACTACTATATTTTACTCAGTCATCTGCCAGGCAAGACCATAGTGCTCAATTATCAAGTGATGTCAATTGATACTTATTTTCTGGAATTCCTTTTTAACTACAAGATGCCAAAAGCGAAGCCTGTCAGACATCAGCATATCCTTGAAAAGGGCTAGGTGGGTTCAGATTCATACCATTGTTAATGTCCACCTATGAAACTCAAACACTTTCCAACAAGTCCAACAGCCTATGTCCTCTATTAACATTTTTATTCTTTGCAAGAAATGTACAGGTTGCCACAAACAATGACTGAAGACTGCAAAGTGATGATAGTTGTGGTCACAATTTTCACCTCTGGGACTCACAGGGTTATGGTACTTGGCAGCCAAACTCCCATTAGAATGGGGCATTTAACTTAATAACAGCAGGAACTGATAGGGCTGAGGCAATCAATGCCACCTTTACTTTGGTCTTCAGTGGGCTCTGTGCATGGTGAGAGAGTTCCTGAGATCCAGAGCCCATGGGATCTGATGTGCTGCATCCAAGATATTGAGAAACAGGAGTCACTTCTTTGCAAGATGTTCTTCCTCTATCGACTTTGAAAAGCAATGGATATCAGGTGCAATTTCATGCAAATAAAGGATAAATGTTGCATCCATTTTTGGAAAAAAAAAAAAAAAAAACCAGAGCACTTGCTCTGTGAGGTCAAGCTGAGGCACCAGGACTTCTGCCTTGAGGTGAGAAGAGGACATGGAAATAGCTTGCCAGTATCTGCCAGGGGGTTATCCACAAGACATAGGCAAGGTCTTCACTCTGCTGTAAGGCAGGACGTGAGATGTTATACAATGGGCGCAGACTCAAAGAGGAGATGTTCAGAGTGGGTATTAGGCAAACCTTCTTTGTCCTGCCAACACTCAAGCAGATAAACAGTTCACTGAAAGAAGTTGTGTAGACTCTGTACATCATTTTCAAAACCCAATCAAATATGGCCCTAAACAGCATGATCTGATTTAATAACTATCCCTTCTCAAAGCAGAAGGTTGGTTTAGAAAACTGATGAAGTTATTTGCAACATGAATTCTTCCTTCATGCTGTGATTTTAAATCCCAGATAGGTTTTGCCCTTCTTACTGCAAACTGATTTTGGAGATGAGGTGCGGTTACAAGATGTTGGACGAGTTTGCAACTAAGAGTTTTAAAGAGCAACTGTACTGAATGGAGGGTTCATAGTCAATATGGAGAGTTCAGTAGAGGGAAGGACAACCCAGACCTCAATGAAACCCTTGCTGAGAAGAGCCAAGTGCTCATGCTCATGTCATGACACTGCAACTGGACCACAAGTGTGTTTCTCAACGACGGTCAACCACTAGTCCATTTCAAAACAACCTTGCAAAGGCCATTCAGTGAGGAACAAAGGAAAAAGACAATAAAAGAATAAAACTAACCTCATTATTTATACTGCTTTGTAACTGGGAACTGTTTTTTCACCAGCCATTTCTATATCCTCTCAGCCAATGGAGAGGTGCTCTTGAAAAACACTGCTACGCATTGAGTTGATTCAAGAATTTTGCTTACTGAACATCTCTGTCCCAATCTAGATCTTCACTCAATATTACAACAGTCCTTCATTGTGTCTAGATGGGGATTTGTACTGTTCTCTCAGAAAAGTAGTAGAAATCTTGCATGCCTTTTGCAACAAATACTGAGAATTTGGGGCATATAAAACAAAAAAGACAGCTTTGAAAACATAATTTTTTTATCATAAAATTATTTTTGTTGTTCGTACTTATAAACCACAAATTGACAATCTGATGTTCTCAAAAATTAGAATTTAGTTTGCAGAAGGCAAGCTTGAACACTAAATCCAAAGATTTGTGAAATTGAAAGATAAACTGGAGAAGAATTCTCTCTAGGAGCCTTGAAATCTTGGTGAAAGGTGAGTGAATATTATCTCATCGCCAGTTACAAAGATGTGAAAAGGTCTTGTTCAGTTAGAACAGAAAATCTTAGGTTTCTGAAAAAAAGTTATGCTTTGATTCACTGTTTATTAGAACTACTTGAATATTTCTTAAAGTTATTTGTAAGTAACTATATATATAGGAACTATGTGTGCAGATGATGAAGACGGAACCTTGGTCCCTGTGAAATAAGCTGAGTTCTCTTAGTTACATCATAATAATTGGTAAGGCAAGGTCCAACTTTCTTCCTTTGCCTGCTTTTTACCACCTCATTTTTAACTGTAATTTCTATTCAAATGAAAACCTAAACATTCTGCCCTGACCTTTGCTGGTAGGAATTTAATTACCTGCAGAGTTTACATAAATTATATGGCCTGCTTGTCTAAGATTAATCCTATACAAGATCAATAGAACCATGGAACATCAGGATAAAATGACTCCTTGAAAATGCCACCAAAGGTCACAAAGATCTTTACTGAAAGAGGGGGTAGGAGACATGGGTGACACATTCCTGTTGTCAGTCCACTGTATGTCACTGCCACTGCCTCTGCAGCTACTCAGGGATGATTTAACAGCTGTTACAGGACATCTGGTACAAACACACTATAAGAACAAGCTGAGTAAAATTAATTGAATACGGTGATGACTACAATTCATCACTCTCAAAAAATGACTCAAAAAGTGTGAGAAATGTGATACATAGACCATAGCACAGATAAACTGCTTTTTATATCAGTCTTCAGGAACAAGCTTGTGCTACCACAAATGCCAGGCCAGTTTTCACATTGAAAAGAAAGCTCTGTCTCCATGTTTATAATTTGGAGAGGACACATAGAATATGCTTGGCCAGGAGACTCATTATATATGATGTGTTTGTAGCTTGGCTGAGCTTCTTTCTGTGTGCCCTATCTACACGTTCACCAGTAAATCTGAGTTCATTCTCACATTAGCTTAACAGAATTAATGCGGTGAATGAACTACACAGTCAACTCCTCCAGGCTCACTGAAGCTAAATTATGTCTCAGGAAATGTTTTTCCTATGTCAAAAAGAAATCAGGTGGGCAAACAGAAAGAGACAAACAGCCAATATCCTTTCTGTTAGAGGAATGACATGAAAAATGTACCAGGAATTTACTATGCATGATCCAAATCACAGACTCCAATCTCAGTTTTCCACAGAGAAAAACTCTGGTCTTGATGATGAACTATATCCAGGACTTACCAGAGCTGAGAACCAAGTGCAAAACCTCTTGCTAATAGTGCTGATGTAAGGGCAGATTTTCACAATCGTTCACCATGCAGCAACTTCCACTTCAGCAGGATTTGAAGAATATTACTGCAGCATATACAATTCTTGTGACTTCTATCCAATTAGTTCCATGCCACAACAGGAACTGAGGTTTTATCAAAATCAGATACTTGCTGTAATGACTAGCATTATCTTTAAATCTGCCCCAGGTGAACAGAACAACTTTAACTTGACTTTGAAAGCTACAAGTTGCATTTGCTGTCTCTGAAGTAGGAAAAAAAGCAAAGTGATAGATAAATGATAGAGGTCACTGATGAGAATCATATTTTGGATCACAGTGTGAACTTCTTCGTCATCTCTGTTTGGGATAAACCTCTATTGACAAGTAGGTTTTACCAGTCTTATCTCCAGGGCATAAATTATTGGGACTGCAATAAAGGGAGATTATAAACCAAATGGGAAAATTCATTTTATTGCATTTCTGTATGGTGTAGAACAACGGTACTTGACCAGAGATTTCTGTTATACAAAGCAGCACAGTATGCAATTTCATACATAGGAAGATGACTTGAAGCTACACAATCTGGAGCTTTATTCAGGGTATATTGGATTCAGGCTCTTGATTTGATTCACTGTGGAGGGGAGACTCAGAAGTTGAATTTGAAATGGCATAAAACTTGGATATTTAAAATGATCCCAAAAGCCCAGCAGTGTTTTGATGTGGAATTATACTCTGAACAACATTAGCAATATTAACAATCTTTTAATTACTGCACAAGTCTCTGTTGGCAAGCTTGGAGTCAGAACACCATGCTGAGGGAGCATTCAAACAGAAATGATACACTCAGGGTAATAAAATGCCCATTGTTTCTATGTCCTATAATAAAGCCCAGAAACCGCAGATGAGATCAGGACCATATTTCGCAGGGCATTACACAAACAGGATGAGACAGACCTTCCTTAGCTCACAGACTGAGAGTAATGGATAAGAAGAAAAGGGATTTTTCTCTATTGCCCACTTTGGTGAGAGCTTCAGGAGCAGAGTGCAACTCCATCTTCTCATTCATGACCCTAAGGAGGGGACAGTACTGCTTGCAAGCACTAGCTAGAGCTCAGCTGGACACAGACGCTTTTTCTTCCTGTTATAACATCAGGCCTTAATGGGAAGCTTTTTTTTCTGACTTGGAGCATGTGGGTGTCAGCAGTTCTGGTATGGCAGTTGGCACCTCATGCATGGACACTTGGAAACTGAAAGGCTGGGAGAGATGAGCCTGTTCAGCCTGGAGAAGAGAAGGCATCCTTCCAATATCTGAAGGGGGGCTGTAAGAAAGAAGGGGACAGACTCTTCAGCAGGGTCTGTTGTGATAGGACAAGGAGAAGTGGTTTCAAACTTAAAGAGGAGAGATTTATATTGGACATAAGGAAGAAGATTTTATCAAAAATGCGGTGAGGCACTGGAACATGTTGCCCAGGGAGGTGGTGAATGCCTCATCTCCGGTAACACTTGGGGTCAGGCTGGACGGAGCTCTGAGCAATCCAATCTAGCTGTAGGAATTCCTGTTCATTGCAGGGGAATTGGACTAGATGATCTTCAAATGCCCCTTCCAACTCAAATAATTATATGATTCTACAAAATTGTCTATAACATGTCTGCCAAGCAGCAGGAGATACTATTTTCAGGTGTAAAAATTTACTAGTGGGAATATCCATGAGTTTTTCACCCACTTTCCACTTTGGTGTTATGCGGACAATGTGGGTTAAACTTACCATGAAAGCATTCACATGTATTTTATGCTAATGTCAAACACTTACAGGTTTTGCCAAGCCTGTGGCATGCTGCTAGCACTTGGGCTTCTCAAAAAGTCTGGGCAAATATCTACACTTTTGTTATCTTTTATGACCGAGAACCAAAAGACGTGACAATTTACTTAAAACCCATTTCAGCACAGGCCAGTGCATAAGATCCCAGCAGCCAAAAGATTAAGTGGCCATTGACATATAAGCCTGTTTTAGAGCAGCCCAGTTTCTTGTCAGCAAACCTCACACATGCCTGTGTATTTAATCTCATCTCTGAGGGTAACATGTCCACCTTTGAAATTCTTCTTTATGTTGGTTCTCAAGAGAAACTACAGCTGTGTTTTTGCTCTTAGAAGATGAGGTTCTGGAACAAGACAACTCAGTATCACTGATACTGATACATCACTGCTGTAAATGTAGAGTATAATAACAATGCAGTTTGGCTTTGTCAAATTTATCCGCTTGAGGGGTATGTGAAGAGCAATTGACATTAAAGATTGAGGCAAAAATTTGTTGAGTACCTCAGCATTCTTCTTGTTACCAGCCTGCCTGTATTGGTCACTTTGAGGTTATGTCTTCCTTTCTTTTTCCTGTTGATGTACCTGTAGAAGCCCTTCTTGTTCTTCTTTGTACCCCTTGTCAATCCCAGATTCAGCTTGACCCTATCCCCACACAGTAGAGTGGCATCCCTATACTCTTAGCAGGTTATCTGTCCCTGCTTCCACTGCCTGTGCATTTTCTTCTTGCTCTCCAGTTTGAGCAGTATGTCCTGGTTCAACCTTGTCAGTTTATTGCCTTCCTTTACAGACTTCCTACATCTGGAGGTGAAGTGCTCTTGTGCTCTAAGGAAAACTTCCTTAAAAAAGTGACAAGAGCATGCCAGCTCTGCTTCACTCCCTTGTTCTCGAGGACAGATTCCCAACAAACTCTCTGAAGAGATAGAAATTGGACTTCCTAAAATTAAGCTTCTTGATTTTACTGTTTACCTGTCCAATATCCCTCAAGAGTGTGAACTTCACCACTGCACTGTCTCTGCAGCCCAGGCAGCCTCCTGTTCTGGTGTCACCGGTCAGTTCACTAGTGCTGGTTGAGCAACAAGTCCAGCATTGCATGTTCCCTTGTGGGGGCATCTATTACCTGGCTCAGAATGTTATCTTTGATACATTCCAGGAGTCTCCTGAATTGCCAACAGCTCACCATGCTTTTTTTCCAGAAAACGTCAGAGTAGTTGTATTTCACTCAATTGCAAAGCCTTCTATAGCTGAAGGAAGAAGGCTTCAACAATAGGCTTTGCTTGATCAAAAACCTTTTGTAAACACTAGCCACAAGGCTCTCTCTATTGCCTCGGTTTCTAACTCTCACCCATCAGCCAGTGATCATAAAGGAGATTTTAAGTTGTGACATATGTGTTTCAGAGGAAGAAACACAGTAGAAGATGAAATATATAAAACGATGAAAGCTGAAGTACAGCAGTTTATAACCTGTGCATGTTACTTCAGCATGTATCTGTGCAAAAAACTGCTCAGTTGGGCCCCTTTAGGTATTTCAACATATTCTTGATTAATACATAGTAATTAGAAAACTAAAACCCTTAAAAGAGTACTATTCTTGGCATGGTGAAAAATAAAAACGGTTGTAGTTGAACATAAAACATATTTTATCATACCTAACTTTACTCTGACCATGAATTCACATCATTCCTTCACCATCTATTTCAAATATTAGATAAGGTAAAGCTGTTTTTGCATTCTGCTTTAACTGACCATCTTGTGATATTTGGTTTTGGTGCCTAAGTTCTTTTATTGGCCTTTTTAAGAAAAGGCCAAATTCTTAGTTATGAAGAGGCCATGGCACTTCTCCTTCCCTTCTTTCCAGTGTCTTTCAAGCAATCCCAACTAGTAAGCAAGAACAGTAAATGTTTATTCACAGAACTGAAGCAAATCAGCACTGATGCCACCACTGAGAACTGAGTGACCTTTGGCAGAGGTGCCCTGCTTCCAAGGTCCAGCAAGCAATGAGGATTAATTTTATGTCCTGTACAGAGCCCTGAATTCCAAGCATAGAAATTGAATGCTTATAATAAGCTATTTACAGTTGCAGTTCTATTATTTTTATTGGTCCTCAAGGACTCGCAAACAGTGCTGCACATTTTGGTTACCTTCTCTTAACACACTGCATATTCACTGTCTCCATAAATAGATGTTGCCTTTTGGACATCAACCTCCATATCTCTATCTCAAAACAAAGAGTCATTGGACTATGAATCACAAGGACAGACAGTTAAATACATACAGTGCCTCAGATCCCATACCAAGTGTCTACAGCTGTGTTGCCAGAGGAAAAGGAAAAACTGGGAACTACAAGAGCCACAGCAATTTTAGTGACACTTACTTACAAAATGTCCAGAAGAGGAATTTTGTATCAGAACTTATAGGGCAGAATATTCTGATGAAAATTTTTCATGCTGCTGCAGTCAAAGCTTTTCCTCAACGCTACTCACTAGTACCAGAAGCATAAGGATCGAAGAGGAAGAGATCACAGAGGCTCAGTCAATTTGGAAGTCATGGGTGCAGTTTATACTCTAAACCTTAACTAGGCCAGACACCATCTTCCTATCATTCAGTTTTTCTTCCTCTTCGAACTTATGGAATATTTCAAATGCTCAATAAGGACAGTACAGATTTATCAAGCATAAAGCTGAGATGCTTCATATATTAGGAAAGTGTTGGCTTCCAAGCATTTCAGGCAGCAAATTTGGTCTATAGTCTGCTCTTTGAAACTCTTTCCATGAATCAGAGTCACAAAATGAATTACGGTTATGTCTTAGTACTGTAACATGAAGTTTAAAACAAAAAATAAACAAGATGACAGCAAGCATTTGCAGAGAAATTGCAGATTAAATTGTAACACAAATTCAAAAGATTCTTTTTCATACTTCACAATTAAATGACTGAAGACACCAACTATGAACTGGAGAGAGATGGGGATATTATATGCTCCTGTACAAACTTGTGTGCCATTTGAAGCACTGAAGGCATTACTATAATATCTTCTCAAAAATTACAGAAGTAAAGAAACGTAATGGGAAGAGGCAAAACTTCCAATCAGTAGCATTTGACAGAAGTAGACATATAATCCCATAATCAATTATTAACCAAGGTCAATATTTATGGCACAGGGAACCATTTTAAGTGTACATTATTTATGTTGAGACACGTAATGAGCACTTCATGCTTGAATAGAGAATGTATATAGTGGGGTAATTTAAATGAGAAAGTTGCCTGTCATAGGAAACAGGATATATATCCTCAGAAATTGTCTATGTGTCTGCCTGTCTCTCATTCTTTCTCTGATGGAATCAGTCAATAAATATTTTCCACCATTACTATTCATGGTCAGAAACGTCTTTCAGCTGGAAGTTGGCAAGAATGGAATGAGATGTTTTAAACTTTGGTTTTGAAGCTCCTATTTATGCAAACTGAATCCAGACTGAAATTTTTTTTTAGGGAAATGGTAATGCGACCTAAATTATGTGAGGAACTCTAGCTATCCATTCCACATGTCCAAGCAGACAGAGGCCACTGCTGGGAGCATTTTCCTTCCTTGACTGAAAGCAGTGTCTGAATAATACTTTGATTTGCCTTGTGAATCCTCCTCATAGGGTATACATCAAGGATAGGGAAGTGATAAAGACTCTTGAACTAGGAAATAACAGCTTTGCTGTGACAACTGCTGAAGAAACAAGCAGCTGGGTTATATGACTGTAACACATGAGCTTTTGCTTTTGGGATTTGGCTTGTATTCCACACATTCATACAGTATCAATCATTCACTGACAGCCTGCTCTTTATGCTGCTGCTTCCACACACAGAAGAGTATCACACTATGCTGAGTCAGGTTTTAAAGGAATTTAGGCATATAAAGACGCTGAATGGCTTCTAATAGGATTTCCAAATATACCTAAGCACACAGCTTCTGAAAGGCACCTCTGAAAAGAAAAAAAAAGCACCTCTGTGCTCAGTGGATTGAAAGACAGTAAATTTCTTAACCTCTTGCCTCACACTCTTGATTTTCACTGGGTATGGAGAACTCTCAGTGTTCTTGGTTCTTCAGCAGTTGTGTTCCTTTGAAAATCCTGACCTGAGACCTCAGGCGGTGCCAACATCATCAAACAGAAGAAGCTCAGCAAGGCGATTCAGAAGCTGGTACTAACAAGCATTTTAAATCAGTCCAAAACATGTCTCATGGTGGGTGACATCTGCTATTGATCAAAAGGACAGGATGAGTCAAGCCAAGAAAACATGATTGAGAAAACAATAAAGCACCACCAATGAATGTATCAAGGTTGCTCTTAGCATGAATGGCTGCACTAAAACACATTGATGGCCAGGAGGTGACATCTGTGGGATTATCCCTAGACAAAGAGGAGACAGCGTGCATTAGAGAAACACTAAAAATGAATTTCCTTCCTCTCAACCAACTATACTATCTGCAGTTCATTCATGTTCTTCTTAACATTACGGCTATACTCAAGTAATTATTTTCTGACAAATCATTCTTTATGTATCACGGTAGATAGGCAGTGTTAAGGACCCAGCAAAGCAGCATGTCCCTCAGTGTCAAAGCTATGCACAGAGGCTGTCTGCTCACAGACCTGCAGATTGAATTAAATAGAATCATAGCGTGAAAGAGATAGAGAAGGTTGGGGGCTCTGCTTCCTGGATAGGACCCTTCTCAAAAAGAGAGCAGGAGCTTTCATCTTACCCAGAGGGAGCTTTTTCCCTACGGTAACTACAGGCACCTGCTGTCTTAACAGAAGGCAGACTGTTGTCTGCTGGGTAGAGATCTGCTGCTTTTTCTTTGTCTGTTGGAAGCAAAAATCTGGTGAAGAGGGAGCTTACTGGCATGATTTCTGAAGACCACCCACACATCCCTGTTACTTAAATTTCTGTTGCTTAACACACAGAGGTAACGTTTCCCCAGGGAAGAGGAGGAAGGGCTTATGTTGCACAGCCACAAACATCTGCAGTGAAGGAAGCACATGAAGCCTGTATGTTTTACAGAAGGAGCACAGGAGAGGGGGAAAGAGAAGCTCATTTTTGCTTGGAAGGAAGGATGTTCATGCTCCAGAGGGATGTGAGGAAAAGGATGTGAGGTCATGGCTCAGAAAGGTGATGTGAACTAGAGCTGGATGTCACAAGATATGATCTGGCAAAGGAAAAAAAAGGGGGACTGTGATGATAGGACTGTTTCCTTCCAAAGTGACCTAACTGTAGGTTGTCCTGGAAATACATCCCTTATAAACAAGCTATGAGCTTAACAACAATTGTCTATCTGAAAACCGTATAGAGAATGTATTAGGACAAACCAGCAGTCCCTCCCTCACTTCAGTATCTTCTAGTCAAAATAATCTCGTAGCAGGACAGGGCAGCTTACGCTCTTGCCTTTCCATTGTACTTAATGCAATTAATGAATTAAAAAATAACAACCTACAAGCTGATGCAAGATACTCCATTGCAGCTGTAAGAAAACCTACACCAGCCCAGCTGGGCTGCTGTGGAGTAACTCAGGACAGCTGGAGGTACGGTTAAGGAAACACAGTTCTTCACAGCTGTGATTCCTGACGAAAAAATATCATGTGATGATCTGTGAGGACTGCTACTATGGAGGAGAAAAACCCTGGAAACAAGGGAAAGAGGGTCTTTGGGAGGTGCAAAATCCTCACAGTTAGTCAGAGAAAGTGACTATGTTTGCAAGAGAGCTTGTGTAGCTTTGTTGCCTGTAGTTACATGCATAGTTGACTGATCTGAAACAGGTTCCAAATGATGGTTTTATCAAAGCTGGGGAATTAAAAATATCTCTCACTGAAGGATTCTCTTCTCACGGAAGGGATTAGTGGAGTCTCTGTCTCTCCTGTCTCACTCCTACCTGCTTGCCTGAGACTTGCAGGAATTTATCACTGACGACATAGCCACAGTTTTTTGTGATAGGAATGTGAAAAAGTCAGTGGGTTAAAAATTCATCACATGATGGAAGAAAGCACACACATACATGGTCTACATTTTTAAGAAAATAACATGAAAATACAGCTGATGGGAAGTATGCCAACTATGTAACACATAACCTCTTTATCCTCTGAAGTGCCTTGTGAGTTTGGAAAAATTCTGTTATATAAAGACGGGGAGAGGAATGATAGTGCTATGCAATAAGGACACTGAGTGTAAAAAGCTTGCAAAAACAAACCTGTTATTTCTAGCTACTCTAAGGAGCTCTGGGTAAGAACAATCCTGCAAGCTGCCTGTCTGACCTAAGTAATGGGAGTTTCACGGGCTTGCATCAGCCAGCTACTGGCTCTTCTTATGCTAACTAGTCCAGCATTATTGTGTTACATTTAATGGAGCTCTTTATGTCATTCCAGCCTCGCTTCCGTTTTCTGATCCTTCTCTCCCTTTCTTCCGTCACCTCTCCTCAGTCTCAGCTGGTGTATGCATACATGCTCCTCTTCCCTCTGTACCAGACACCACTGCAATACAGTGCTTATGATTACAAATCATCTCATTAAAGCCAGACAGCCACTCAGCTGGATGCAAATTACTGACCTCCTCAATTTACGAATGTCAGATTTTTCAGGGCAGGAAGGGAGGGGTAAGCAGAGTAGAAAACGTTTCATTAAATTGTATCCATCAACCCTATCATATTTATAAGCTAATAAAAATGCTAAAATGAATTTCATTGGGACTGGATGGATCTTGTAGCACCAGCTGGTTCTATGAAATATTAATAGAAACAAGACACATCTCTGTGTTACATTCTGTTAGGTGAAAGGATGATACCACTATTGATAAGTAACCACTCTATCAATTCTTCTGAATGGCATCTTTGCTTTGCCTTCTGTCTGTTCTAATCCTATGTACATAACAAGACAAGGCTAAAGCACAAGACGAACTTTCACTGAAGAGTGAAGGCCCAGATTTTACCAGGTATCAAAAGGCAGTTTGCAGGTGATACCTACTCTTTTGACCCTTTTTCACCATCTATGAACTTTGTTCTATTCCTGTGATTCAAAGTTTTGGCTTGAACTGGGAGAGGGAGATGCATCAGGAAAGGCGTTGAACCTGAAGCCTGAATCCTGGAGCAAAATCTGCAGGTTGGGTGGAAGAGTTCAGACTACAAGAGCACTGTTCAGCAGTACAGCTAAGAGCTTGTCTCAGTCTGGATGATGAAAGCCGTCTCATTGTGGTGGTTGTTCAGTTCAGCAAGTTCTTAGAGTTACTTTGAACAAGGAATAAATGTGTACTAAAAATCTGCTGCTTGTTAGGATATCTAAGCAACCTTGACATTCACATATCAAGGTGATAAGCACAGCAGATCCAGACAGTTAGGAAAGAAGTGGAAAAGCTAAACAATAAACAGGCCTTCACTAATCTCAAAGATCTACAGATGGTCTTTTCAGGTTGCATGGACACCACACAATTAGAGGGAACGAACGTGTACCAAATGACGTTTGTCCCATGACAGAGCAGACCATTTCCATCCATGTTAATATCAATTAAGCACTTCTCACTAGCACTGAGAAACATTCTCTTCTAGTCTGAGCCTGCCAGCTGGGCTGCAACGGGGGGAGTATCTCTGCAATTGCTTGGAAGTACAGTCTGCAAAAGAGAATGAAAACAACTAATGGAAGAGATCTCTCTGAGTTTCTGTCATCAAGAGTTTCATGAAGACAGGAAGATGCATCAAAAAATTTTTGTTTTTCTCCATGTCTCTTTTCTCAAAGTAATGGTCAGTCATCGGCTTTTAGGAACAGAATAAATGTATGGGAACATATCCTTGGCAGAGCAAGGCAGATGCAGTGATAAATTAGCTGGTGAGTGGAAGACTACCTACTGTGCAGAGAACAGGTTGTCGAAGAAATTCATTTGTGGCTATGAGAGTGATCAGTCGGATTCTGAATGGTTAGTGGAAATAATTGTACCACATATAAACAGTGTGCTACTTACAAGGGACAGACATGCTGTTGACTAGATAGTAGAAGTACATCTTGTCATTCAGCAAGCACACATAGAATAAATTCGAAGCTTCAAATCAAATTATTTACATTTTTCCATAGGAGTTCAGTCCTCAGCTGAGCCCCAGCATAAGTAATGTCAGTCAGAAAGGTAACAGTAGCAGTCAAAGACTGGCAAGCAGTTTACAGAGATGTATTTATATTTTCAGTTCACCCAGAGGGAACGTGGGCCAAATGAGTCTCCAGAAAACAGTAGTTACTGCACACACAGATATCTATTTGCCAAATGTCATGCTGCATAACTGCTTACAGCCAAAAAATATCCATTATTACACTGAATGGATGTGAGTAATAACATGAAAGGAGTAATGCATTAGAGAAGTTATTCAGTGATATTCAGAATGATTCGAAGTATGATAATACAGACTCTGAGCAATGGCAAGAGAACTAGCTCTTCAATAAATGTTTATATTAGTCCCAGTTTTACTAAAACTGCTGGCATTATAAATCATAATGCTGGAACACTTTGATGGAGTTGGGGTCCCTGCAAAGATGACCACTGGCTTATCAGGAAATAAGCGTCCTTTCAGTTGAATGAAGGGTGAACAACAGTTAAGATGGCAACCTGCACTGTCTTACCGTTGCACAGATTTTGGCCTTGCCTGGTGTGCTGTCCTCAAGGCAAAAAAACAATTGCAACTTTTTTCTTATACAAGTCAGTTGAAGCTACTAAAGATAATGCGGGGATTCTTCAGTGAAACAACTTTCTTCCACTGATCAACATCTTCTCTTGCTTCAAAGAGTTCTACTACAGTAGAAAAGAAATAGAGAAAACATGTCAAAAACAGACACAGTGACTCACAATATACACTTGTGCTTCACAGCAGTAATCTACCCAGGGGCAGCAGACTGTCTGTGTGTCATGGGCAGGGCTCTGTGCCAAATGGCCATCTGCAAGAGTGGTATTCCAATTTGAGAAGGAGCAGCAAAGGGATAGAAAAGTATATAGCTGTTAGTTAACAAATACTATGGTGTTCCATACTGATAGAACATATGACTTTGTAGAAGTCTACATTGGGCAAAGGTGTCCTACAACTTCTATTGGTCCTCAAATTTTTTTAAGTAAAAAAAAAATTTTTTTTGAAGCACTTTCAGAATTAAGTGTACAGTAAAACTACTGTGAAGTTCTGTGAACTGCCAACTTGAGTCATCTTGTGGAATACCTTGAATTTTAAAATCATTTAGGTTGGAGAAGATCTTCAAGATCACCAAATCCTGCCACTGGCTTGATCTACAAAGTCTCATCACTAAACCACATCCCTTAGTGACGCACTCACATATCTCCTACATACCTCCAGGGGTGGGGACGCCACCACTTCCCTTAGCAACCTCTTCCTATGCCTGAGCATCTTCTCCATGAAAAAGTTCTTCCTGATACCCAGTCTAAACATCCCCTGGTAAAACTTATATTCATCATGTCCTATCACCTATGAATATCATCTAAGCTACTATCTGGTCCCATCAATACATTATGTGTACTGTAACTAAACTGACAGTGTCAAATATTCAAATCTCTTCCTTCCTTGGAGATTATACTCAGCATTGTCTGAATGCACCTTTTGCCCCAGAAATTATTGAATCCTCTGCTACACATGTACAACTTCAGCAACAGCTCCGAAGGATAACCAAATCCAGCTTGGCAATTACTGTTCATTAGTGACATGGGAACTTGAACCTGGATTGCTTATTTTCTGGATGAGCACTTCAACCATTAAAGTGTGATGGGGTAAAGAAGGCTGTGAAGAGACAATGAGAGGATCAGAGGGACCTTGACAGGCTTGATGGGAATTCAGCAGGGACAAATGCAAGTCCTGAAACCAGGGAGAAACAGTACCAGGCACCAGGACATTCTGGGGACACCCAGTTGGAAATCAGCTCTGCAGAGGAAGACCTGGGAGTCTTGGTAGTCCAAGTAAAATATGAGTTAGAAACTTGCCCTTGCCATTAAAAAAGACTAGTAATATTGTGGACTGCATAAGAAAAAGTTTTGGCAGCAGGACAGAAGAGGTGATTTTTCACTTGCACTTTGTCCATGTCTGAGGCCACATCTGAGTATTGTTTCCAGTTCTGGGCCCTCCAATAAAGGAAAGACACAGACGCACTGGAAAGAGTCCAATATATTGCCAACAAGATGGTCTAAGGACTGGAGCATCTCTCCTGTAAGGAGAGGTTGAGAGAGCTGGGACTATACAGCCTGGAAAAGAGGAGACTCGGCGGGATCTTGTCCATTTCATGTGGAATGAGTACAGAGTCAGACTCTTTACAGTGTGCTTGAAGCCAGGAGAAGAGGCAGTGGGCACAAACTGGAGTACAAGAGGTTCTTTCTGACTACCAGGAAGCAGGTAATGTACACTGGCACAGGTGGTCCAGAGAGGGGTCTCCTTCTTGGAGATCTTTGGAGACCTTTGGACTTGCCTGAACTTGGTACTGAACCCTTTGCTCTGGGAGTGTGGCTGAGTAGGTGTTGGACCCAGAGGTCCCTGCCAACGTCAGCCATTCTGTGATTGTTAAACTCTGTGAGAACATAGTCATCATTTCAGAAGAAGGAAGTGATGCTTGACAAGTTTTCTAAAAGATTACTTTAAGATTCTACCTCTGGGGATAGTGTACCAGCTCTGAATCTGGAGTGCAGACCCTCGAGACTTGCATCTTGCCTCTGCCCTCCCAGGCCCTGAATTTGTCTCCTGGTTATCTCTATGCTGCAGCTCCCTACTTAGCATACAACCTACTTTGAATCCCACTTTAAGTACTTAATCTCCCTGTAAGCTGTGTAGTGAGCCATGGCATTTGCTTAAAGGTACTGCACTGAGCAGACAAGGTAGTTGCTGGACCTAGTCCTTACCATGCCACTACAAGCAGTCTCTGTTGAAAAAACAAATTGAGATACAGCCTGTGCAGAGCATGAGCTTGAACCAGTGGAATACATATACATACATGCATATGCATTCATATTTTTATATAATACATGAAGTTAGAAAACTAGTATTTCCATTCTAGGCATGAGGGCTGTCTTAACTCCTTGTCGACAAATTCTGCTAGATGTGATGGTGCATTGCTCAAAAACATTGCCCTAATAAAAGACTCAATCCCTGATTAGTTAACTCTGCAAAAAGAGAAAAGTTCTGTAAGGTCACATGATGTTCACTTAGGGTCAATTTTTTTTTCGTGCTTTGTCATTTATTATTTGTTACTAAGGCAGTTTTCCCATTGAAGGTGGTCAACTAGAAAGAACATCGTCTATGTGAGCATCTAAACTATATTTAGCCAAGGGCAGTCAGAATAGAAGAAAAAAAGTGCAATTTTTTTTCAAAAGCTTGGAATGGACATGCCCCTGAAAAGACTGAGGCAGTTGCACTTATGTGGATACTGATCCACAAGGCTTACTCAAGCTATTGATTGTCAGCATTCTGAGCCAGCAGAGGAGAAATGCATTGATCTGAAGCATGGTTGGAGCCACTGTATCACATTGATCATCTGCACACAGTGTCATAGTCTAATTTGGGTCAGAGCCCAGCTTGGGATGCTTCCAAGTGCATTTAATCCAAGAAGAGCTCATACAAATATTCACCTGCTGGAATGGCCTATTTTTGTCTGTCTTTGCTTAGCTTTACAACACGTGCTTGCCTGATTCAAAAGCTGATGGAAACTCTGGTCAGTGTAAAGCAAGAATTGTTTCTGCAGCAGACTTTCTTCTTTCTCCCCTTTGTTCCTCTACACTCTCCTATTTTTATTTGAGCTGTGCTCATCCCTTCTATCACCTCAGTGAGGTAATGTTTCTCCAAATTTGCTTGTACTTCAGTATCAGATGCTTACCCTGTCTCCTTCATTTCATCAGCTGCCTCTGTCCATGATACCATGTGACACAGTGCCTGACAACAGAGCTCTTACTGACAGTTGCATCAGAAAAGGCTTGTGACACCTGCTGCATGGTAATGAAAAATGAGTGAGCTCACACCAGAGGTGACTCAGCAACGCTTCTTTGCTGCTTATTACAAAAGAGGCAGACACGCTTTTATCAGTACAAATGCATTACTCCTCCACAGATTTTACTGTAAGAGGATTTAAAGAACCTTTACATGAGTCAAATGGCAGAAACAGCATCAGCTTATGTAGGCTCAGGGTATTTCTGTCTGCACATGCTTTTATTCCCAGTGCTTGATGAGTCTTTCAGTTTCTCTTCCAGCCAAGGTAGAATCTGAAAGAGCCTGAAATGTCTGATACATTATTCATCTTTCCAGTTAACCGATATCCAGAACAGGTGGGAAGGAAGAGGTTACCGAAGGCTAGCTCTGCTTTTGAACTCCAAACAGTACGTTGCTATCCAGTTGCTTGAGATTTACAGACAACAAAGGCAGTAGTTAATTTCCTTTATTTTCTGTTAATCTTGGTACAATAAAATGAAGAAATCAGCTCAGAAATTGTTTCATATCCAGCTCATTACTGCAATTCCCATTGTTTGCATGAATGAAAATGATGTGAGATTACAGTGCCCTTTATCCGATCTGAACCTTATGTTATCCCTACTCCTTTACTTGAGTTCAACGGAGGCTGCTCCACAACTGATGCAACAAACCACCAAATTGCAGCATGTTTTGATCGCAGTACTTGTTACACTCAGTCCCAGCTCTCAAGTATTTCCTTTTACAGCACTGTAGAGGGACTTCTCATAGAATCTGGGAGGGCTTGGCACGATGCTTCATCATATGACGTTTGAAGAGTTCCATTTTAACTGAGCATGCTGCCCTCTGTATTCCAACACTGCATCTTCTCCTCAGTGAACCTACCTAACACACAGGTGTTGAGTCTCAGCAATCTGGCGCATAAATCAGTGTGTAGACTTAAACTTAAGCATATGTCTGAAATTCTGAAATAGATGCAAGAAAGCAAGAGAGAGGGAAACATATTTTCTGCTTTTGATCTCTAGTGCCATGAACAGAACTGGCTAATAGGCCTGCAAATTGGCGACTCTACCCTGTTATGGAGAGAAGGATGCATGGGAAGAAATATCTATTTTATACACTGTCTCCATATCCTGCCTACCACTGTATGGACAAGATAAGACCAATTCTGCCACATCTTATTCTTCATGCGTAAGAGATGAATGTGACCCTCCTACCTTATTCTTTACTATGACTCACACCTCTATGCTTCATTGTACAAATTAATAAAACAAGGATGAATTAAAACTAATTAAAGTCTCAACTTTTGTAGCTATAACCTATTGCTATATGTTAATAGCTGGTCTCTTAGAAAAGCCCAGCTTCTAGAATGTCCATATCCTCATAAATTAAGCAGGCAATATCACAATGACAAGTCAAGACAAAATATTTCCCAGCCTTCTTGTGACTGTATGACTAATGTTACTGCTGTCATGGAAAGACTGGAGAAAAGGTGAGTAAAAATATATATATCATATTTATGTCTTTCAGTCATGTCTTATTTATTTTCTCTTTATCGTGTATTGTATTAATGAGTAGGATAATCATTATTTAATATCCTATTCCAAAAAAGGCACTCAACCAAAGCACATGAGGGCTTGAAATAATTAGGACGATATAATTGGGTACATTATAGAGGGCATGAAATTAACTGTAGTTAAATTAACTCTTCTTTCTCAAATGAGCATAAAGGAGAAATCACTGTGAGCACGTCTTTCTCATACTAATTGGAAGCAGAGGAATGCAGTATTTTATCTGCATAAGCCTTAATTCTGAACCATATTTGTGCTTGTACACTTTTCCATACTCCACTTATAATTGTGGTCAGTCCTTGGTTCAATCTGCTGGAGTTCCTTCTGTCTTTAAGTAGCACTGAATATATATGTCATGCTATAATCCAGTCTAGGTCAGCAGCTGCATGGGAGATTTCCAAGAACATTTAAATATGTCATTGTTTTATTAAATCAGGATTGGACAAATGTTCTGTTGTTGTGAGAGAGAACACTGGAGACTATTTTTCATGGAAGATATAGAAACACTGGTCATTGATTTCTCTGCATTCACTGCCTTACCTGCAAAAACCTGCATGCCAGTGATAGGTGTCTGACTCCTGTTCCCTGTGAACTCTACATTTGGACTGACATCCTGGTGTGACCTCAGCTATTCTCCATTCCCTAGGATAAACCTGATTAAAAATTTAAGGTTAATTTGCTATACAGATAGAGATCTGAAAGCAGCTGTTTAATATGAAAGCAGTTATTGGCTCATTTGGAATTAGTCTGTTTGGAAATAACATACTGTGGTTGTACAGGAAGGCACAAAACATAATCCAGAGCAAACTGCTGAAACTGAGCCATCTTGGACTCATCCTAAACCCAACAGGAATTTAACAGTTGGAGATAGAGTGTTGGAGGTTATAAAGAGGCAGAACTGTCTTCAGTGAGGAAGAGATCAACATCGTAAAGTACTGTGTTTCAACTTGACAAGATGCCAATGTTTTACCACACTGAGGTAGTGTTGGTGGCTTCAACACAGGACTGGAAATCAAATGAACAAGTCTCAAACTTTGTGTCAACCTTACACCAACTGCAGCATCTCAGGTAAATCTCTATTCATACACATATTTCAAAGGAGAGGGGTAAAGATAATGTTGAACCTTTGTGCTTCTTCTACTACCCACTTATCTTCTGGGTAGCACAGACAGTCTACAAGAGGTAGAGATGTATATATTCTCCCTCTCCTTTCCTCATTTAAATTATAGTTGTCTTCACATCCTTTGAACCTTTATTCTTCCTCATTACTCTTATTGCAGATATACCTTCCTGGAAATGTTAGTCAGTTAAGTCATGGTACTGCAGAAGTGCCTAAAAGATGGATTGAGTCCATCCTGGGTGTCACTACTAAAAGTAGTCTGAAGTCAAATGGTAGTAAAGAGGAACCAGAAGAACTCAGATGAATTTAAATGGATCTCAGTCATTGCGCTTACATTTATGCAACATGAAGTCTGTTTTGCAAGAAAAGGGAATGTAGTGAATACGGATGGAGAAGACAGCAGCAAAACATATACATATCCAAAAATGAGACTTAGGTGAGTCAGCTTATCTTAAATTCAGATCATTCAAGCACTGTTTTATCTTTTTCCCATGAATGATGTAGGATATAACAACACATCTTCAACTGATGTAAACTGGTGTAATTCTCCTAAAGACAATGGAACACCACCAGCTTACATCAACTGTAAACCCATGGTTAATTTAGGGAGGAGCTGAAACTATGTACATGTAGAGCTTATTTTGGTTTTTGATCAGGCTGACTGAAATCAGTTTCCCTGCTCAGGTTTTGAGATGTGGAAAAATGGGTTGACATGTTCTTAACAGTGGGACAGCCCAGCCAACCCATAAAAGGAGGCAAATGTGAAATAGAATAAATAGAAAGCATTAGGTAAAAAGGTCAGGGAGAGAAGGAAAAGGTAGACGATGGAAATGATTGTAATTAGCGCAAGAGGAAATAAAAAACAAAGGAAATCTTGAAAGGGGAAGAAATAGAGGGACAAAATTAGAAACTTGGGCATCCTCAAAAGCAGCTGAGCTGTACAGAGGAAGAACAGATAAAGGAGGTGAACATGTGCAATTTCTAAGTTTGCTTTACAAAACAATAATTATGCAGAGGTGTTTTTGTATGCAGTATTTCCATGTGAAGGGATGACAACAGATAATGTTCTTTCCTTGCTCTAAAGAAGCAACAGTGTGTATTACTTCATATAGTTGAAATGGTTTCTTTGAATGTTTTTGGTTGTTGGTTTCTTTTTTTGGTATGTGTGTATGTTTGTTGTTGTTTTCATTTGTTTTAAGATAGATAAAGAGGAAAGTGATGAGTGTATTACTATACCACAATCTCAGATTTTGAGACACATATCAAGCATTCCTTTTTTCCCCCCCTGCTAGCCGGTTACAATATGAATGCTATTAATATTTAGGTCTTGACCCGTTAGGAATGAAGCTCTGATTCCTTCAGGTCTTAAAGGTACTCCCTGTTTCCTTTTTCTAATCCAAAAACATCAACATATGTGAAAGTGTCTGGCAGGGGTAAATCTGAGACGTACATGGCAGCATTACCATTCTCAGTCAATCAATATGATTATTTATATTTGCAGGAAGTAAGCAGTGCCAGCAAACATGTCCTTCTTCAGTATGTGTAATTTGTCCATAGGAAATTATCTAGTAGACACAAATACTTCATCAGATGTCACTGCTAAACTGTTCTGGGCCTTTTTATTTTCATATTTAAATCTTAGAGTGCATTCCAGAAAGAATAAGCTTTACTATGATTCTATTGCCATTTTCCAGGAAGATAACACAAAACATGGGGCTATGAAGTAACACATGCAAAGTTTTCAGGAGAGAAAAGAACCACTGGCAAAGACATCTCAGAATCTCAGTTTAGCATCAGTAGGAAAATATGTAGCCTTGTAAAGTAAGTACAGCCATATTACAATATGATGATTTTAATTCCTCTTATTCCAATACAAGATCTGAGAACAGTATTCTGCTTTCCTGGAAGAAGTGTCACAGCTGACAACAGAACTGATACTTGTGAGAAAAATGTGATTGCTGTGGAGCTGCACAGAGTACAGCTGCTAACAGGCTAAAGAAACTCCAGGGCTTGGAAGAGAGGATGTGAGAAGAAGACAGATAGGAGTCCTTACCTCACCCATACTGGGTAGGGAGCACACTGATGCTTCACAAAGCACTATTAAAACAGACATTGATACACAATAATCATAACATAATCCTGAGTAACACTCATTCATTGCTATTAATTCCATTAAATTTACTATTAATTAACTAGAAATGAGTTTATGGGACTTACATGCCTTAACCATCTTTCATGACTCTGAAATGAGTCAGTGAGCATTTCAAACACATGCCAAATAAAGAGAAGATATCCCAAGCTGAAGTCCAATCATAAGACTGAGGAACGAATGTACCAACGAATTTTATTTATATTTCAGTTATTATTTGAGATTCCCAGACTCCATGAAATGGCAAAATAAATTCATATTTACATAGAATAGAAGTTATCCTTGGACAACTTACCCTAAAGACTGACAGACTGATGTGTAACGTATATTTATATTTTATAGGAATTGAAAGCACATTCATCTCTGTCATTGCTGTTATGTTCTCTGACAGCTTTTGAAAATTGCCAGACTAGGCTTTTGTGTTTGATCTTTTGACATTATTGGAGGTTGTATAAACAGGAAACAATGAATAGTTTCAGCATCAATTAGGATAATTCTAAACAAAAGTGCTGTCACGGCACTGTCAGTTCCAAGTTGTAGGCACGCTCATGGATGTGTTAAGATCACAGTGCAAACTCACATACAGTGGAAATGGCAGTTCTGGTGTTTCTCCATTGTAAATTGTGCAGCTCTGCTATACTAATAACTAATACTAATAACCTTCAAGTAATGTGATCTTGAATACTACTCAGTGTGATCCATACAGATAATAGTTATTGAATTATCTGGAATAGTGGAAAGAGAGTTTTAGCCACCTGTCTTTAGGGTTGGAGAGTGAGTCTTGACTGATTTCATCGAGTAGTGGCCTATGACTCCTGTTCAGCTATCAATTACTGCAGGACACACCATGTAAAGCAGATGAACTGTTGGCCAAACAGTCTTTAGCTTCAGAACTTCCATGGTCATTGTTGGGTTTATCTGTATGTATCAAATAATGAGCAGCACAAGAAAATCAGGTTGG
This sequence comes from Odontophorus gujanensis, assembly GCA_013399175.1. Lineage (NCBI taxonomy): Eukaryota > Metazoa > Chordata > Aves > Galliformes > Odontophoridae > Odontophorus > Odontophorus gujanensis. The sequence goes on along the minus strand of VXAB01004210.1, from coordinate 482,487 downwards.
GGTAGAAACTGGTGATCCTCAGGTCAATGGCATAAGGAACTGGATTTATTAAGGAATGCATTTTAAATATCTTTGAAGAAGAAAGTTGCCCAGATGGTCTGGTTGTCAGTCTGACAAATAAAAATGGATGAATTGTGTGTGAAAAGACCTATTCAGTTTCTGTGCAGAGATTGTAAACCCTTTCTAATCATTAATTCCTTCCACTGTTTCAAATCAGAAATATCTTTAATATTTTGGCTGTGAAGTTGGTGGGAAGTTTTCTACTATATTCAATGAGCTTTTGATTAGACTATTCTTCTAACTGGTCAGGTCCTGCATACCTAAAATGACTTCAAGCATGTAGCACTGGTTTTCTGTTATTCATCTGGAGGAGAAACTTTCTTTTCAAGGCATTAATTCTAAGTGTCAAACTGAGATCTTCTTATGCCCTCCCCTACTAGGGCATTATAAGTGGATAAACATGATTTTATCAATAATTTCCATGGCATGGCTCTCAACAGCGTTGAGCAGAGTGACTTCATAGGTGCTTACCTTCCAAGAAAATAAATAGTCCTTCAAAGCTGAATAGAAGACTGAAAGAGAACTCTGTATGGGCTCCATGAAAGCTTCCTAAAAAGTTTTGAAAGGACATGAAGAGGTAGAGTGCATTTTCTGCTGCCCGTAAATCCTGGGCAGNGAAACTTTAGAAAAGCAGATGGCTTTGAAGATTGTCTAAGATTTCTCACATAAATATCTGTTTACATACACATGCATGAACACCTTTCTAAGTATTTTTTTAGCAGGATGAAAAATAGATATCTTGGATGTTTTGGCAAGTAGAAAGTGAATGTCCCAAAGAGAGAAACAGGGAAAAGTTAGCAGCCTTATGTAACCTCGTATATTCCTTTCAAAAGCAATGTGTTTTTGGTTTTTTGTTCCATCTTGAAACCCATATAGACTTCAGAGCTCATTTACTCAGTCCAATTTCCCATCAGTAATGTTTGTTCAGATTTTTATAATAATTTCACAGTAAAAGTTTTTATTATAGGTCTTTAAAAGTATACAAATGCGTACACACCCTTCGTAATGAATTTGATAATTCTTTTTTTTTGGTTGCTTAAAGTCAGCATCAGAATAGAGAATTGTTAGAAACTAGAGATGAGGAGAAAAGACTCTTATTTGTATGACCTAGATATAAAATGATAGACTAGCTAGTCCAGCCTGGAATGAGAGCCATTGCTTCCCTTAAAAGAACTGGACTAAATACCAACCAATCTCTGTTTGTTTTTCCTGGCTTCCCATGAAAACTTAAAAATAAGCCACTTGAGCCTAGAACTTACCCACACAAACATCCTTGCATACATACTTACATGATTGCTATCTTAAAATTCAATAGCTGGTCATGGGAATTAACTATTTGCTGGATTAGCATCTTTACTACTCTGGTTTATTACATACTCCTGTTTCACTAGCACGGTAAAAACACCATCTGAATTGCCACGGTGCCCTAGAAATACAAGAGAAAAAGGCATCCTCTGCCCCAAAAATGTTACAGACTGTTCTTAAATTGCTGATTTGCCAGTTTCCAAATTTTAAATTAGCATGTAAAGCTTCTTTGAATTTTCTCCCTGGTTATACATTATTTATGTTTTTTTCCTATGTGGAGAACAGAAACCCACACAGTTTACCTTGAACAGCTTCTTCATGAACACGTGATTTAGCTTTTGTATGCAGTATCACAGCAGTTCCCAAGGGAATGTTTGTATACATAATAGTAGTTATCTATAATCCCAATAGCAATTATTATCAAATCAGTGCAGAGCATTTCCATAAGATGTCTGCTATAATATTATCTATATCTCTACACAATTCTACCTAAGGAAATTTGTTTCTTCGGATTAAATGAAACAGCAGTTTTGCATTCTAAACAATGTAATCTTGTAAGAGATTTATGCATCAAAATCCCATTAGTGTGACTGAGAGTAACACAAATGAATGCACATGTATCAATCATTACTATAATTGTTATTATTATTCAGGTTGATTTATAGAGGATTATTGCTTTTGTCTAGGATCTAAGTACTCAATCAGGTGTGCTAGACAAATAAGAGGGCTTCAGTTTGATGACTTCAGTGGCTAATGAACAAATTCTTCTACCGTGGCTGTAAAGAGATAGGTTACATCATTATGTTTACATTGATATGGTATTTTCAGCATGGGCCAAATCCCTCACTGTCTGCTTGTTTTTTATAATTATCTTAACTCTTTCAGCCTTATACAGAAATCTAAGCCGCCAGATACAAATGGTATAAAAGCATTTAGCAATGGACAGTTGACACTCTATGAGGTTCAACAGAAACAGAAACAGACCAATCCCATCAAATATTGCTCTTCAGAATTTCAGTAGATAGGGAATAGGTTAGGTTCACATGAGGTGTCTGTAGTAAGGCTAGTAATTCAGCTCCATACATTAAAATGTGCTGAAGGAGAATGATGTCAAATCAGAAATGGATAGCGTTTTCAGAGATGAGAATATATGCCTATGAAGAGAGGAAGTGAATGCAAGATGTTGTCTGTATTTACCAGTGTTAAAACAATTATTGCAACAAACAACACACAATAGATTTGTATGAGTATGCAGGAGGAATAAAACTCTACTACAAAACTCTATCAGAAAAAAAAATAACGGATTAAATGGCTTACAGTTGTAATACTGATATTGATTTTCTAGTAGTTCTATTAAGATGACACTTCACATAAACACTCTATCATCCCAAACATTTTGGAAGTGTAAATAATTACACTGCTGTAATCCTAGATGACAAATCTTACATCTCTCCTGTATGGCCATGAGTCAGTATGTATCAATCAAAGATGATGTGTATTTTGACATGGGAGGCTCTTAGATGCAGCACATCTTCCATATGTTTACTGCCACCACATTCTGCAACATTATAATAGCCAGTTGAATCAGTCTTGAGATGCAAGCGTGGGGCATGAATCATAACATTCTTTCATCCTGCTATACAATTTCTGAAATGTATCAACAATCCATATCTGAACTTGGGTGGAGTTCTTTTGAAGGAAGAAATAATTGATTGCCTTGTTCTGTCACAAATGTAAAACAACTTTTAATTTATTTTTTTTTATTTAACTGTCTTTCACTTCATGGTACAATAAGAATGTTACAACCTGCATTTGAGAGTTACAGAAGTGAACACAACAAAAAATAAATAAATAAAAATTAAAAAAGCACAGTTCAGGGCAAGAAATCAGGTAAAACACAGTGTCTTAACCCTACTAGTGCCTTCATTTGTTTTTGAAAGGAAAGACTGGTCTGTCAGAATGAGATCTGAAATCATCTGCTATTACACAAAAAGGATTTTCAGATGAAAAGAATGATCCTAGCGTCACTGAATTTGGTTGATAGACTGAAAATCTATGGGAAGATGTATTTGTCTGCTAAATTATATGGAATTGTTCCAAGTGGGATACTCTTTGGAATCTCTAATTTTTCCAAAATATTCAGTGGTAAATATACTACTTTTTTTTTTTTTCCTTTAATAAATAATAAATAACCTCAAGAACCTGGAAATAAAGGCCTGAATTTAGAGGCAGACTCACAAACTGCTGGGAGCTGAGGCTCTCAATAGCTAGGTCTGTTCCATGTTATAGCGGAGATAAAGTTTCAACCAATTCCTGTAATCTTTTGATTGAAGGACGGAGATTTGAAACACTCTTCTACCTTCAGGTATTGACAGGTATGGCTTTCCCTCTCATAGCAGTTGAATCTTCTGAGTTTCTCTTCCAAAACCATATAAGAAATGTCCATTTATCTTGATGGTTAGGACAATTCCTACTTTAAATCCAGCAGAGCAAAGATATGATTTAAAACCCAGCCTATTTCTCAAACAAGCAATCTTACAACTGGGTACCAGAATATAACATGGACCACATTTCTGGCTCCTCTTAACAAATTAAGGGTATTAGTATAAAAGGCAGGGATGAGTACTCAAGGCTTCACTGAAGTATTCCCCTTCTGTAGCCTAATCCTTTTTTGTACAGTTCTAACAGGAAGGATATAAAAAAAGCTTATTTTAAGACACCTGTGACAAAGCAAAGCAACCACTTCCAATTCTAGCAAGGCAAGGACACTCACACCTTGTTTGACACCGGTTAGACAGAAAATATATAATACACTAAAGGGCAGAAGACAACAGCTTCCCTTCCTCTCCATCCCACTGTCTTTCTCAGCTAAGGGGACTGTGGCTGCCAGTCTTCACAACTCCTGATGGGCTCCTTACCTCTAGGGCCTTGGAGGGAGTCTGAGTTTTGCTCTTCACATCTCTAAACTGGCAGCTGAGTGCAGGAAGAAACCAGGTACTTTGCTTTTCAGCCCATGATGACATCAGTGAACTTAGTTTTCAACAACTGAGGTACTAAGAGATTAAAAAAAAAAAAAAAAAACGAGAAATTGTTCAATGTAAAGGGCTTCACAGTTAGCTGATATTGGTAGGAAGTCTGTCAGAATTTTATCCTACATTTAAGCATTTAATCCTGCAATGTGAATCTCAGACTATTTTTTTTTCTATCTTATCCATAAAAACTCAAATATACTAGATAGAAGTAAAGCAACACTACATTGGATTATTTGTGATAGTCAGAAAATCTTTACTTGAAATACAGTTGAGTCCACTTAAATCAATACATGTTAAGGGAATGTAGCTATTAAAAGACAAAAGTTGAATTACAAGGATAATTCAACTTTTATAAAGGAATAGCACCACTAAAAGAATTTTAGTTTAAGTCAATAATCTTGGTGATGATCATAACTATAACAAATCTTTCCAAGATGATAATTTTTAGCGGCAAAATAAAGAAAAAGTTAAAATACACTTTATGTGAACAAAGGTTAAACACTCAGCCAATTTTAAATGTGTTCCTGATGGCTGGAAATCAGTGTATACCTTCAGGCAGATATTGTGTATAAACATACATAAAAGCAATGACTAACATTATATTATAACTTGAAAGTGCCCAGTAGGTGTGTCTTATCTACAATGTTATCCTACTGTAAAATCACATGCTCAATTTGTTGACTAGGCATCAACTGTAGAGCAGCAGAATTGCTCAACAGTGAGGTGTTAAACAGGGTTCAAGTCCTGAAGGTTTCAAATAAGATACTGACACTGAACTCAGTGAGAAACAATGCCAAAGGGTGTGGGGTTCTCCTTTTCTGCTGCCTCTGTGAACATAGAATAAGAAACTGAATCTACCCCACTGTCTCCAATAACACCTAAGTGACATTTTTTATTCTCTGTTTCCAAAGTATCTTACTGTATTAATCTCCTTTTCAGGTGTACATGCAATTGAATTTCTGAGAAATCTATCTCCTTGTCTTCAGAGTAATTAAAAATGGATTGGTTTAGTAGCTGCAGACAAATTCATTAAGAGTTGATGTTGCCAGAGCCCACAGATGTAGTCAGCCTTCTATGGAAAGGAAGGTCATACTAGCAGGACAAATATATTCAGAGTTATGTGAGAGGAAAAAAAGAGAACAAGGATGTCTGATGCTAGGAAGAAATTCATGTTTGAATTAAAAAGTGAGATGCTTATGTGGGAAAAATTGGAGTTTGGAAAGCAGATCTGTTGTTTCTGAAGTGAGGGTAAAATGCTAGTGGCACTTTAACAGTTCTTTCACTTGACTAGCTCATGAGTATGGGTCATTTCTTACATCAGTGAATAAATACAACTCTAAAGCTCGAGGTGCCTCTGGGAAAAGAATTATCACAGGAACTCCTGCTACTACTCCCTAAGGGCACGTCAAAAAAATTTTCAAATTCTTGATGGTCCTGTCACAAAGGAAATGGACATATCTGGTACTCCTGCTGTTTTCTTATCCTTTTTAAACATCACACTGCAAATTTAAAAGAAAAAATGTTGCACACACACACACACACACAAAAAATACTCTTCTAGACCTGATTTTATAACATTAATTCTTTTATCTTGGGAATGAAGATGGTACTCAAATATTTTGAGTATATATTTTGATCAAATAAGTCATTTTCTTCACTGGAGAGGAATTACATCTATTTACAGTGCTCCTGCATTTGCTAGCTTGTTTTGATAAATGTTCGATGAACACTTCCTACAAGACTGAATTCATTAAGTGACATATCGTACTTTCCACAGAACTGGAAAGACATCATGGAAGTGCCTACCACTAAACTATATAAATAAGTCTACATAGTGGTATAAGAACAGAAAGTAAAGAAGTAAATACTCACTATATTGAATGATAACAATAATCCTACTAAGACACAGCTGCAGAAGTACCAATATCCTTGGTTAAAAAAAATCTTGTTTCAGAGGGTGATGAGGATTTTGGTGGGATAAGCTATCAAGAGTCTGACAAACTCACCAAGTGTCAGACTCAGAACGGGTATGAAAGACAAGTAAACTACATTCCCTACTTTTGACCTGAATCCTTGTGTCATCCCTCAAGATCACTGCTAACATCTACCTGATCAATGAGCAGGGGAGCCTAAATGGATGCAATTTGAAGCTGTCTAGAAAAGTTTCAGTCGTCTGTGGTTGTGTGGATTATCTGCTGTCTTCTCAGTATGAAAGTTACAGTATTTTGCACTTCATTATACAGCGACAGAGTAAGCATGAGAGAGGTTTTAGAGTTAGATCATCAGGAAATCTGAAATCAGCCGAAATGCATCAAACTTGCTTCTACCTCCGTTTCTTTGCCTGGAGAGGATATAACTTTCCACACTTTCAGCACCAATAACTTGGAAAGCATACAGATAGCTAAGCTCTGGGGAGAGCAGAGGTATTTCCATTTGTTTATAAAACTGTCAAGCACCACCCACACTCTGTCCTCAAATGACCCAGTTATATTATGCTGTGTTAAGATGAAGCGCTGAGATATCTACTAGTACACAGAGTGCAAAATATGTTCTATGCTCCAACAGGATAGGCAAGCAATCAGTACAGAATTATAGTAATAAACACACAATACATAATAAGACCCTTGGTGTCCTCTTCTACTGAAAAGGATCAAGCAATGTATAATGTTGTAAAATTTTATAATTTGATTGATGTTTTGTTTTTTTGATAATTTTTTTTTGGGCTTATTCTGTGAAGCAGAAAAGACAAAAACTGCAACATTTGATTACAAGGATGAAACAGTGGACTAACTAAAGATCAGCATATGAAATAGGCAGAAAAACTGTTCTTTAGGCAATGGTGGAAAATAGAAATGTCAGTGGTTTTAGTGACAGTCAGGCCAGCTATGTCCCAGCTGAGCAGGTTCAAATGGTTCAGGTCAACACTGAAGAAACAAGACAAACAGGATAGACATCCATTGAAGCACAATTCAGAAAACTTGAACTTTACTCTTAGCTGTGACATAATTTGCCATGTGACTTTGAACCAGATTGGCGGGATTATTTTTGCCTCACTGAAGCCATTTGGAAGAGTCATTATCTTTTTTGAACCATTTGAATGCTCATTTTCTAGTCAAAGTTATGTAAAGAGACTATATCTGTAATCAACTGAGAGAGTTTGACACCTTCTAGTCTTCTCTACATAAGACAGACAAGTGAGATAAATGAGACCTACTTTCTGTAATGCTATTACTTTTCATGACTGTATGTCTTAAACAGGTAAAGTTTGATGAGAGAAATCTCATTTTCCCTTCTTTCTGTCTTTCTTCTTCCTAATGTTAGTATGTGCTTATGCCAAAGATAATCTGGTTCAATGTATTTCTAGCAAAACCTCATTTAGAACTGGATGCCTATTGAAATGCAGATATTTGAAAGTGTCAGATAAATAGTATTGCTTTTACAAAATGAATCTGATATTTTCCCTATCTCCAGTCTGAACTTTATTTCTGCTTTCATGAAAGCAACAGGTTTGTCTGTCTGACTACAAACAACACAAGAGTTGAATGAACCTCCTGAGAACCTAAAGGTGCATGATGGAAAGCAAAAAATTCAGATGCTGGAAATTGTCTTCAGGCTTGTGTAACAATTGTTTCCATTCTACACTTACAACAGAAGCAAGGTGAGACGAGGTGACAACAGAGTCAAAACAGATGCCTGAAAGAATAAACAAGGGAAAATATATATATGCATCAAATTCCATGTAAGAAAAGTCTACTGCATTTTTTGGACGAAAGTCAAATGGGAATATTTTGTTTGAGTGTGAAAAAATGCTGTGCAAATGGTGCACCAGAAAAGCAAACAGTTTACACAGCGCTTGCAGTCCAGAACAGGAGGAGCTGAGTAAGATTGGACTAAAGCAGGTCACACAGCAGTGATTAATGAGTGTTAGAATTTCAAATACCATAATATACCTGAACAACACAACCTGATGGATTGCCAAATGATCTGTGAGAAACTAGAGCTGGGGGAAAGTATGTTTCAATGTGACACATTCATTCCAATAGAGGAGAAACTGATTTCTGAATTTCACCTATTGTAGGATGGGAGAATATTGCTCCTTAGGGAAGAAGTACATTATCTACAATTTAATAATGCTTTAATCTGTCACTGTTATACTGACTTAGAACTTCTAATCTCTTCCAATTGTATTTTCTTTCCAAATTTTTAATTCGTCTATAAATTATGGAAAATGACAAACTTAAAATCTTCGGTAACAAGATTTTAATAACAAGAATGGATGATTTCATTGCATATGAAAGAGTGATGCTTTTTTTTTTTTTCTGATTAAACTATAACATTAATTTTTAATCTACCAGAAACACAAGTTTTACATAGCCCTGTGAATAACTTTAGCTTTATTCTAACTCTAAGGCAACTGATGCTAATAAGCCATGGACGTAAATAGAATGCTAGTGATACATATGAAAATTTCAAATGAACTTGTTACCAAATTTAAGTTTATTCGATGAAAAAATGTCATTAACGAACAGATATTAAATAATAAATCCATATAATAGTCTTGTCTTTCCAAAAGAGCTAAGAGAACTAGAAATAGACTCCCCAAAAATAATAATACTCTTGGAAAACATGATATTGTCTGTATCTTTTTTGCCAAAATTAAGTACTCTCAATCTACACTCCATGTTTATCCCATCCTAAGACAATGGAACTGAACCACAGAGTGTCAAACCTGATTCCTGGTATCAAGTAATAGATTCAGAATCCCAACTTCCTTCTTTTTCTGTTCTTAAAATAAATAAATAAATAAATAAACACTCCTGATAATCATTTTATTTGTAGCCATTGCACTCACAAATGAATTTAATTAAACTATAATTAAAAAAAAAAAAAAAAGAAGAAAGAAAAGATACCTGATATAATCAGGAATCATGTAACATGATATTCCTGGGAGGTGTGAGCATCTGTTTTCAATCCTGATGGTCTTGTGAGTAGTAATAATACCAAAGTTCTAGGCATCTAGCTGTTTAGGAGTTGAATCAGATGACCTCCACAGATCCCATCCAACCTCAACCATTTTGTGATTCTTTGTGTGCAAACACTTCGTGTTCCTGTGCATGCACCTATCTCAGCTGAACATAGTGAAAGGTGAAAGCTAAAATCACTTAGCCAGAAAAGGCTCTTTCCTCTCTGAAAGCTGCATAAAAGGAGAAAAATGTGCAGTGACTGGGAGAACCAGTCCTACTTATGCACAAGACAAAGCAGTGGGCACTAGAAACATTTGGAGTTGAATAAGACAAAACCACTCATGGAGTTGGCAAACCTTAGATTACCTCCTGGTCTTATTCTATTTTTAGTCAAGAGTAGCTTAACTGATGCTAGAGACAGCATCATCGACCTTCCTTGCTTTCCAGTAAGTTCAGGTCACTACATTGTAGTGACCAATTTGCAACTTTTCTTTCCACACTAAGAATCCAGAAGTGCTTCACAGAGAACTCAGATGTTTATAGCATAAGAGGGCAAATGATGCTGGATACACTGTGTTTAAGGAGACTAGCTGTGGCATACAAAAGGGAAGGGAAAACAGATATGATGGGGCTCAGTGAATTTCTCTACAGATTTAAATGATTGAATGTGGGCATCCAAGACTAAAATTGTTTCTATGTGACAGTAAGACAATTTAATGTTCCATTTTGTTGCTGGCATAGACAGACAGAATCACATGCAATATTTGCTGCAGGGTTTGTTTGGCTTCCTTTCCCTTTTTTTAACAATCCATTTTACAGGGCTAGGAGATGCCTGCAAGCATGCCAGAGAGGTACTATATCAAAACAAAGTACACCTGATTAATTATCTAACAAGGGAGATGTTTGCACTGCCAGTACCATTCATTTTTCATGTGACAACACAGGCCTTAAGCGTTAGTCCCATACTGCCAGAAAGGATACAGTTGCCCTCTACACTATCTTCCCTCTCTGTTTCGTGCAAGTCATTGTACTGTCAGGGATGACTGAAGTTCCCTAATCTTCCTTTATACTCGTCCCAGTGACTTGTGAGTTATTTCAAATAATGGTATGGATTTCATCAATGACATAAAATAGTGGTTCAAAAAAATGTAGTTAGAATCATTTAAAGATGTTTCTAAGTTGCTATGTTGGGGAACAGATTCCCTTTTCTCTCACGTTCATTAGATTCATTCCCCACTAATGAATACAGAGAAGAATGAATCTCCAAAGAATTTAGACTTGAGTTTTAAAGGAGGTTTAACATTTGGATTTGGCTATAACTTCAATTTCCTTTCATGAATATTTTATTTAAATCCTGTGTTAATCACCGAGTCACAAAGATAGCCTGCCTCCTTCTGCTAGCTCTCACTGTCTATCACAAAAGCACTTTCTCTCAGCCTTAAATATCTCTAATTAAAAATTTCCCTGAAGCCAACTGATACCTGTGTGATTAATGGGCTGGCTAATAAATAAAATGCACCATACTGCTTTAAGATCATTGTACCGTAGAAGCACAGAAAGGGTACCAGTGGCCACATCATTTTTGGAAGATGTTTATTAAAGCAACAGCAAAGAGGTCCTAAGGGTACTGAAGTTCTCCACATCATTAATAACCAGATAAACTGAGAAACCTGCTTCACAGACATTCATTATTCTTTGTGAGGAAGTTACGCAAACAGGAAGAAAAAATATTCAGGAGAGTGAGGAGAATCACAGGAATATTTTCTATAACAGTCGAATATCCATCTCCTTCGTCTAAGTGCTGCTAATAATAGTGAAGTGCTGGATACTACTGGGTTGAAGGCTCTTATTCCTGGATTTTGGGTTCAAATGAAAGCTGGTTTACTGAACACACTAGTTGAGCACTCTTGGTAGAGGTTTCAGAGAGCCTGAAGCTCATACTCAAAATTAGCATAGCTTCCACAAAGGGAGGCATGAGTACTCAACTACGGCCTCATCTGCCCATATGGGACAATCTCTTTCAGTGAAAGGAGGTCAGACCAGGTAACTGCACTGGTGTCAACTTAATCTGACAGTCAAAGAGGTATACAGACATTTCCCAGCACAGTGGTAGGATCCACCCTATGATAATATACATCGCATCACTCTGACAGCTCATCTTTGGCTAGTTCATGAGATGGCAACAAGATCTACTCTGGCACAGATCATAGAGAAGAAACATCACCTGAAGCCAGAAAAAAACACACATTCATACTCTGAAAGAGTGCAACTCAGTGCTAAATTGAGTTTGTCGCATACAGTCTCTTGTTAAACCAGTAAGAGATTGTTAAGTTTGTAAGAAATAATGGAATTAAACCTTGACAAGACAAGCAATCATGTCCTGTTTTCATTATATTTGTGCATATTTCGCATTTCCTCACCCCCATTTCTGTCACCGTGAACACTGGTTAATGGGTAAGTGGCTCACTGCTTGTATAGCCCAGGCTTCTCACAAGAGCAGTGTAAACCACTAATATATACCATGAGAACATACCCAGGTTACGTATCCATAGGAAAAACATCAAAATCCTTTTTCTTGCACCCAACCTTGGACAGTGAGATAGGCGCAGAATGTCCTGTCTCCTGTGGTGCTCTTAGTTTGGCACTGATCTGTAAAAAAAAAAAAAGGAAGGAAATCCAAAGCTGAAAATGTGATTCTACTGCTTCTGCCATGGTATTAACAGTGCACAACAACAGCTAGTCAAATAATTTATGGTAAAAATTCAGTATCCCAGAAAGCAAACCTGCAAAAGCAGTTTTTTACCATAGTGGCCATGTCTGACAACTAAACTCTTGGGACAGCTATAATTAGTTGACAACCACTATCAGTAGCCCCTGTAGTAGATGGGAGCAAGAGGTCAAGTGGTATCTCTGATCATTCCTGTTTTGTTCTAGGCACTGAAGAGAAGGTTATTTCATTCAAAAGGGCAAAATGAGGGTCAGCAATCCAGATGATGTGTCAGTTTACTGTCAGCACTGAATCCAAATGTAGTCCCTGACTGTAGATAAAACAGACCCCATATCTACTCTTCATCTGAACACATTTCATTTTCCTATCCTTGGTTTCCTCTGCCTTACTGAAGAATCTTTCTTTTCAAAAGTTGTTAAGACTCTTTGTGAGGTCAAAGGGAATGGTCGAATTCATCCATGGATACATAGAACAGGATTCACAGTGGTCCAAATTAAGTCGCATTCAACAAAATGTATTTTATCTAAATTCAGCCACACTTACTCAAGGTTTGGGGTATTTCTCAACGTGTTTGAGATATAAGCATCTATATCTGAGACAGCTGTCTAAATGTCTGTTGTTACCAATGGAAACCTAACCAATAGAGTCATGATATTCACAATGAATTGAAACGTCTATTTTTACTGGAATTAATGCAGTGCTACCGTGACTGGCTCTGACTCTCCTCTATAGATGTCTATATGCTCAAAGCACATATTTTCTTAGATGAATCCCACTCTGGATTAATTGTTAATTTACTTAATTGTTCCACTGAAATGACTAGCAATGATCACAGTCAAACTCATAGACCATAGATTGCTGAGATAATGATTTAAAATCTGGCTTGTTTACACCATCCAGAGTCGATCAAAACTGTAATATAAATAACTCCCACCTGTTTGCACTTTTGCAGGAGGCCATACAAACCTCCAGTGGCATATAAACTACATACATTTTTACTGACCTCATATCAGTTATGTCATCGAGATTTCAAATGTCAGCTGCATTTCACCAGCCCAACACACATAATTGCATGAGACGCATCTTTAAATACAAGTCATTTACATTGCATAAACATGTGCTGCAGCTGACGCTCACTTAATATTCATATAGCAGATTTATGTCTTCTCAGTGGTATGTAGAGCTAATAATGTAACTAACCACATTCCACACCAGTAAACAGTATTGTGATGGCTGCTGTTAAGTGTGCCAAAGGTTTTCCTTGGTTCTTCAGAGTGGTTACGGTGTTGTAGACCTGGCAAGAGAGAAAAGACACAATATTAAGCATTTGTGACTATCCCTAGAACCTGTGAAATCTGGAATAATTTGCGGTTGTCTGTGATGAAAATATTTTCAAAAATAGGTGTAATTACAAAGCTGCAAGATGCTCAGTACATTTCCAGACATGATTTTGACAAGGATGAACACCTTCTTCTCATGAAGAATTTGCTAACTTTTATTTTCAATAAACGTATTTTTTATTTTTTTTTAAACATCAAGGAAATAGTTCCAGCAACTGACTCCATACTGCAACTTCCACTTCAGGTTCAATCCTCAATCTCAACTCCTTTATCATTCAGAGTACATGGAGTGTATCGCAGAATCACAGCATAGCCTGGGTTGGAAGGGATCTCAAGAATCATGAATCTCCAACTCCACTACCACAGGCAGTGCCACCAACCTCCCAATTCATTACTAGACCAGGCTGCCCAGGGCCCCATCCAATCTGGCCTTGAATACCTCTAGGGATGGGGCATCCATAACCTCTCTGGGCAGCCCGTTCCAGCACCTCACTACTCATTGTAAAGAACTTCCCTCTGTCATCCAACCTAAATCTTCCCTCCCTCAACTTTTCCTCTTTTCCTGCTGTTATCTACCCTTTCAAAGAGTTTACTCCCCTCCTGTTTATAGGCTCCCTTCAAGTACTGAATGGTTGCAATTATGTCACCCCTCAGCCTTCTTTTCTCCAGACTAAACAAGCCCAGCTACCTCAGCCTGTCTTCGTAGGGGAGGTGCTCCAGCCCCCTGATCATCTTCGTGGCTCTCCTCTGGACCCTCTCCAACAGCTCTCTATCTTTCCTGAACTGGGGGCTCCACACCTGAACACAGTACTCCAGATGGGGCCTCACAAGAGCAGAGTACAGAGGGACAATCACCTCCCTGTCCTGCTGGCCACCCCTCTCCTGATGGAGCCCAGGATGCCATTTGCTTTTTGAGCTGCAAGAGCACACTGCTGACTCATGTTAAGTTTTTCATCCATCAGGACATGCAGGTCCCTCTCTGCAGGGCTGCTCTCAAGGATTGCTCCTTCCAATTTGTATAGATCCCTGGGATTCCTCTGGCCCTAGTGCAAAACCTTGCACTTTGCCATGTTGAACCTCATTTGGTTCACCCAGGCCTAACTTTCAAGTCTGTAGAGGTCCCTCTGAATGGCATGTGTATCTAATATTTCTTTTCTAATTCAGCTCAACAGATGATTATGTGAAACTGAGAAAGAAAAAAATCTTAGTTCTAATAATACCTGCTAAGATCTACTAAGGGTCCAGTCCTGTTTTCCACCTTAATTAAGGGTCTGCCCTCCCAGTAAATTTGCAGGTGATGTGAAACTGAGGGTCTTATTCTGAAAATGATCACAGCCAAATTATGTTCCTTACATTGCTGCTTCATTGCAGATGGAAATATGGGAAAAAATGTTGTAGCTTATGCTACCGAGACATATTTTTCTAACATATCCTGGTTGCACAAAATGCCTAAGATCGTATTTAATGAATGAATGACATCATCAACTTGAATCAAGCACTGCCAGGAGTGCAGGAGTGTTGATTTATTTATTTATTTATTTTTATGATTCCTCAAATACAGATGTTAAATGGGGAACATTAGTATTACCGTCACGTTGTATTTTGTGTAATACTTCAGAAATCATCTGGAGCAAGGCAGTCAACATCTACTCACACATATTGTGCCTGATTTGCTGTTTCACCAAGTGTTTTAACTCTAATCTGCAGTCTAATATTACTGCAATTTCTTTAAGATAAATATTCTGATCCTGGCATCTGAGACTGCACTGTATTCAAAGGATGAAAGCCTGAGCTCATTTTCATTTTTCTCTGTTTATAGGTGTTAGTTACCTCATGGAGTTCTCAAGAGGCTGGCTGTTCAGCAAGGAAGGAATTAGTTTTCATGGAATCATAGAATTGTATGATTTGGAGGGGACACATAAAAGCCACCTAATTCAAGTCCCCTGCAATGAACAGAGACATCTACAGTTAGATCAGGTTGGTCAGAGCCTAGTCTAGCCTGACCTTTAGCATATCCAGGGAAGGGGCATCTACCATCTTTCTGGGGTAACCTGTTCCTGTGCTTTACCACCGTTAACATTAAAAAAAAAAAAAAAATCTTTCTATCAAATCAAACTGTCCCTCTTTTTG
>VXAB01004210.1:401227-466785 GCA_013399175.1 Odontophorus gujanensis | reverse complement strand
TTGGGTAATCTGTTCCTGTCATTTACCACCTTAAACATAAAAAAAAAAAAAAAAATCCTTCTATCCAATCTAAATCTCCCCTCTTTTAGTTTGAAATCATTTCCCCTTGTCCAGTCACCACAGACCTTGATAAACAGTCCGTCCCCTGCTTACCTACAGCCCCCTTTAGATATTGAAAGGTCATTATCAGGTCTGCCCAGAGCGTTCTCTTCTTGAGGCTGAACAGCCCC
The DNA here is from genome assembly GCA_013399175.1 of Odontophorus gujanensis. Lineage (NCBI taxonomy): Eukaryota > Metazoa > Chordata > Aves > Galliformes > Odontophoridae > Odontophorus > Odontophorus gujanensis. Next base: position 466,555 of record VXAB01004210.1, on the reverse strand, counting down.
AGCTCTCTCATCCCGTCCTCACAGGGAAGATGTTCCAAGCCTTGGATCATTTCTGTGGACCTCCTTTTGACACACTCTAATCGATCCACATATCTCCTGTACTGAGGACTTCGTATCTGGATGCAGTACTCCAGGTGAGGTTTCACAAGAGCAGAGAGGGCCAGAATCACCTCCCTTGACCTGCCGGTCACATTTTTTTTGATGCAGCTCAAGATACAGTTGGTTTTCTGGGTTGTGAGGTCACATGGCTGGTTCATGTCCAGCTTCCTTCCACCAGTACTCTTTTTCTGCAGTGCTGTGCTCCATTATAACATCCTCCAGCTTGTATTGACAGTGGGAGTTGCCTTGACCCTGGTGCAAGATACTGCACTTGGATTTACTGAACATCACGAGGTTTTCCTGTGCCCACTACTCAAGCCTGCCTAGAGATCTCCGGATGTGCCTTGAGTGTATTGATTGCCTGGTGTCATCCGTAAACTTCCTTAGGGTACACTCAAGCCAACTGTTGATGAAAATGTTGAAGATGAAAATATTGAAGAGCATCAGTTTCTCTACTGATCCCAGACGGATGCAAGTCATCACAGATCTCCATTTGGACATGGATCCACTGATCACTTTCTGGCTAAAATCTTTCAACTACTTCCTCATCCATTGAGCCATCCCCCTATTAAATCCATCTTTCCGATTTAGAGAGAAGGGGGACCATGTCAAAGACCTTAGTGAAGTCCAGATAGATGACATCAGTGGCTCTTCTGTTGTCCAGAAATGCTGCTGTGCCATCATAGAAGGCCACTAGGTTGATCAGGCAGGACTTGCCCTTGGTGAACCCATGCTGGCTGTCTCATATCATCTTCCTCTCCTCCACGTTTTAGTGTAGTTTCCAGGAAGATGTGCTCCATGATCTTTAGCACTGAGGTGAGGCTAACAGGTCAGTAATTCCCTAGGTCATCCTCTCTACACTTCTTAAAAGTGGGTGTGATATTACCTTTTTTCCAGTCACCAGGGACTTAACTTGACTGCCATGACTTTTAAAATACTGAGAATGACAACTCTGTCAGACAATTCCCTGAGGGCTGTAAGGATATATCTCCTCAGGACTTAACAGATTTTCAGGTTCCCCTGGTGGTCACGAACCTGAGAGGGACACTGGTTTCCCAGTCCCTACCTTTCATGATTTCCATTGGAGGGGTATGTGAAGAGCAGCTGTCAGTGAAGACTGAGGCAAAAATTTGTTGAGTACCTCAGCCTTCTTCTTGTGACCGGTGTGACTATATTGCCCACTGGGTGATATGTCTTCCTTTCTCTTACTCTTTGATGTACCTGTAGATGCTTTTCATCTTCTTATTTCTACCTCTTGCCAAATCCAGTTCCAGTTGGACCTTGGCTTTCTTGACCTCATCCTTACACAGTCTTGCACCTCTAAGATCATGTAGATCAACAGTCCACCTGTCCCATGTCCCTTAGTCCAACATCTAAATGTTTCTTGAACACCTCCAGGGATACTAACTCCACAGCCTCCCTGAGAAGCCCATTCTAGCAGCTGACCACTCTTTTAGAGAAGAAATTTTTCCTAATATGCAATCAGAACCTCCTCCAGCTCAACTTGAAGCCATTCCCTCTAGTTGTACTGCCATTATCAGGGAGAAAAGGGTGACCCTCACTTCACCACTCCTTCCAGAGAGTTGTGAGAGCTACAGGTTCTTCCCTGAGCTTTTTCTTCTCCAGACTGAAGAATACCAGATCTCTCAGCCACTTGTATTCCAGAAAATTCACAGCTCCATCGCACTTCTCTGGTCACACTCAATGTCTTTCTTGTAGAGAGGGGCCCAAAACTGAACGAAGTACTTGAGATATAGCCTCACCAGTGATGATTACAGAGGGATAATCACTTCTGTGCTCCTACTGGCAACACTACTTCTGATACAAGCCAGGATGCTATTGGCCTTCTTGGCCACCTGGGCACACTGCTTGTTCATGTTCAGACATCTGACAGCTAATACTCCCTTTTCCTCTCTACAACTTTCCAGTCACTCTGCCCCAAGCCTGTGGTGTTGCATGGAGTCCTTATGACCAAAATGCAGGACAACGGCACTTAGTCTTGTTGAACCTCATAAACTGGCCTCAGTCCATCGATTTGGAATGACCAAGTGACCTGCCTTTATTGCTTTTTCCAATTGGAGTTAATTGAAGGTCAAAATCAGACTTCTGTATCTGGAAATTCTTTACATTCCAGTAAAGAGTACAGCAGCATTAGCCCCTCCTTGAACAGCAGAGATAATGTGATGTTTTGTCTGGTCTCTGGACTCTGTGAATTCCACATCACTGTTTTCATGGTCACCAGTTTGTCCTCACTGAGATGCTGGCTAAGCTCTACCAGAGCTTCTTTCTGGCCTGCAAATCCACAATTCCTTCCCATGATATCCAGTGCACTAACTTCAGCAGAATACAGAGACACAGTGCTGTGCACTTCAGTTTTGTTCTAATTCGACATCAAGCTCTACAACATATATAATATTAAAATATGATAATATCTTCTGTCATTTTCAATACAGTACCACTGTTTGCATGCATTTACCCATATAACTGCTTGTGCTCTTCAACCTGGTTAACAGCAGCCAATTAGGAAACAGATAGCATAGGAGGAGCTGATATATTACAGTATAATAGAAGAGCACAGAGCTATTCATGTTACCTGTTGAAAGAAGAAGCAAGGTGCAACAGGAAAAGAAAGATTCTGTTTGCCCATAGGGCAGTGGAATAAGGGCATTTTTAAATGAAACAGCTAATATTGGAATACCTCTTCACTTCATGGGGAAAAAAAAAAAAGAATTGAGTGATTTTTTTTCCTTGCTGGAAGAATTTATAATCTACAGAGACAAACATATTTTATCCCAGGTTTTGAATAGGGAAACTTGAGTCATAATTACCATTAAATGACTTAATTCACTATATTTACTGAAGGAAGGAGGATAAACAGAAAATTGAAAGCAGTGTATTTCAAGAGACAAGAATTCAATAAACACTGTAAATTGGTGGGCAAGATCTCCTCGGAAACAAGTTGAAGTGACAAAGGAGTGCAGTAGAGTTGGCAATTCTTTAAAGAAATGACAGTGAGGATACAATCAGAAGCCATGCCAACATGAAGGAAGGATAGGAAGTGTAATCAGAAAACAATTTGGCTAAACCATGAGCTCTTCAATGACCTGGAGCTAAATAAAATGTACAGGAAGTGAAAACTACATTGAAATACTAAAGGCAAATACGAATGAATAGCATAAATATGTGGGGGAAAAAATCAGGAAGGCAAAGGTACAAAAAGAGAGGAAATTAGCAAAGGAAGCAAAAAGCTTTCTGTAAGCACATTTGTGTTTAGTCCAAGGAAAACATTGGTTCACGGCTAAACAGAGAGAACAAACTCCTGCCAGATGAGTCTGAGAAAAGTGAAATGTTTGTGCCTTTTCCATTTCAGCTTTCACGGGAAAGGTCAACTATGACCAGCTGATATAACTAAGGGCAATAACTCAGAAAGATCGGATTAGAAAATACTTAGACAAGATAGATGTCTTGAGTTCAGTGAGGCAGTGGGAAATATATCCCAGGATACTTACGCTACAGGCAGAAACAATTTGACAGCCACTAGTAGACATTTTAGGGAACTCACAGGAGATGTATAGGTACAGAGAACTGAAGAAGAGCTGGCAGACCACCTACCTCTTGGAAGAGCAAAAGAGGAGACACAGAATTAACAGTCTGACTATCTAACTGATTCGTGGAAAAAATACTAGAACAAGTAATCTAAATACTTCTAAGCACCTGGATAAGGATAAGGAGAGGAGTAGCAGCCAGTATTAGTTTGTAAAGAACTAATCATGTCAAACCAATCTTTCTTCACTCTATAACAGCATAGCAAGCCTTTTGGGAAGAGCAAGAAAAGTTAATCCCATACTTCTTGACTATAGTGAGGCTTTTGACATCATCCCACATAATATTCTCATAAGTAAGCCAAGAAAACATGGTCAAGATTAAACTACAGAGAAAGGGTGTGCAAAGATGGCTAGAAGTCTGCACTTTAAGAGTAACATATCAATGTTTCATTGACAAAATGTAGGATTGTATCAAGTGGGAATTACAGAGATCTGTCCTAGGTCTGATAAAATTCAATAATCTCATGAATGATGAGAAGAAGGGATAACTGTGTCTTTGATATTTTTGTGGATAAAATCAGCCTTAAGAAGGTAGCATGTAAACAAAAAATGATAGGGCAGGAATCAGAAAAATCATGACATATGAGGGAGTTTATACAGAAAGATGATGACTTTCTGAGTAAGGACAAAAGTTTTAAAATTTTAAAAATAGATTATATGTAAAAGACCCCTCTTGTTCTAGCCAGTGTTGTAATACTGCATCCATCCTCAGGAAGGACTGATTACATCAGGAACGGTATAACAGTGAGAAAAATGAGATGCAGCCGGAGGGAACTGTGTATTTCTTGGGCTAAGGGAAGTCCAAGGGAAGACATGAAAACCATCTCAAGGTACTATGGAGACAAGGGGAATAAGTTCTCACGTTTTGAGGATAGAAAAAAAATACAAGGATTTTAACACTAGCAAGAAATCCAACATGAAAAGTTACGTCTGCAAATAATATGTCAGGAATAACTAACACTGAATAGAAGGGCAGTCTAAAAAAGCTGAGAATATTCCTTTTCTCTAAGTTTTATTTCTATGACACAGGATGGGTTTCAGGAATGCAAGTCATGGGTTATTAACCAAAGTTCACATGGAACAGCTAAAACCAAGCAGAAAGTTGAAGTCTGACCTTAACAGTGGTCAAGTTCAAGTGACCTCACAACAACTTTCCTCCTTTCCTCTCACTTCCTCCTTCTCTTGATAAACAGATGACACACTTTAGTCAACAATGATTCTACAATTAAAACCTTTTCATATACAAAAGGAAACAGCATTCAGGTTGATGTTTGTTTCTATTTTTGCTGTCTCTGTTACCCCAAAGTAAATGAAAAGCATGTGATGTGGAAGCACAGATTTTTATGGAAAAAAACACGTACAGGTACATGAGGATACCACTGAATGTCTGCATAATCAGATGTTGGTTGATCAAAGGTCACTAACAAAAAGCTCTTTGAGACTGTCTTAAAAAAGGTGTTTCCTCATGTAGCATGTATCCGTACAGTACAGATAAATGACACTCACAGTTTATTCTTGCAATTTAGGATGGATTATTACTGACATGGCTTCTTTTATAGAAATAGCAGATGATAATTTTTTATTAGAAATGCAGTACACAGTAATTAAGAGCTTCTTTTGTTGTGTTAATAATATACTTCTTCCCAGTAAATATTGGCTAAATAATTAAGTGAAGGATTTTTTCTTTCCAGTGCTCTGTGCAATTTGCTTAACTTGATAGATTTGAAATGGAAAAGGGAAGACCTGGTTAATATTTAGAAAATATTCATTTGCACTCCTTGTCCGTACCAGTTCCATTACAAAAAGTGTGCTCTTCCAGAACTCTTTCTAAACTAGCATTAAGGCATCATAGGTACCTAGAGGTATCTTTGAAACGTGGACTTCTTAAAATGCACATAAGTGATTTTCTTCTCAAATGATTTACTCTTGTTTGATGCACTGGATCTAAAATACTCTCAATTCCCAACACATTCCTTGCACACATTTTTGACACATATATTCTCTGAAATTGAACATCTATTTAGATGCCTTTAACAATTTCACTATGTGCTTAAATAACACAGTGAAGTTCGTCTGATTTAATAATTGCTGATTATGGCTCAAGTGGATAAAGGAAATCAGACAGAGATTGCTATATATGTATACACTATTTCCGTTTAGAGGTTTCCTGAATTATTTAGTACTCTCCTTTTAATCTAGAGTAGTTCAGTTTAAATCTGAAATTGTAGTTATCAGTAGCTCCCATAAATCATTTTCTACAAACAGCAGTGGCAGAGAAAGGTGTTTTCAGTCCTTTGTAGGTTTGTCAAAATATTTGTAGAAGTAACTCACACTTGCACAAACTGAACTTATGAAAGCACTGTCATTCAGTTCAAATAAAATACCTGTAAGTGAAAGGCTAACTCCTACCCTCATTTTTTTTTTTCTCTTGTGCAGTCATTACAGGCAATAGGCTTGTATTACGGAAGAGACAATAAAACTAAACCCAGTTAGCTATTATGAACTCCATGTTTTTTAACCTGAGATTTGAACATTTCACTCCCATTAACGGTAAGAGAAACTGAGTTTTCAAAGCGTCTTGATGACTTTGAATTTTTCAGCCAGCCTGTTTGAATTCTGCTGGGGGACTGTCTACAAGTTCAAGCAAATCCTATTAAAGTCGATGGAAGTCACAAGCACGTCTCTGGGGCAGAGTGAGACCCCCTGCTATCTAGTCAGTGCAAATTAACAGCTGGGAGTGGAAGGAATGTAAAAAAGCAAAATCTCTTCACAGGGTTGCATTGATATGCAAGGGATTTGCTTGTCGGAGAAGGATGTGTGATATGAAGTGAATGTTTATTGCACACTGCAGGGAGCTTCCAATAGTAGCCAAAAGGAGATATCTATAATAGATCTGGATCGGAAGCCATCTAAAAGCCATGGCAGAGTGAAAGGCCTTCAGATACAGAATGCCTTTGTGACAGTGCTTACTCTACAATAGAGGAAAAAACATCACCAGTGTTTACAGAGTGACAGAGAGGAAGTCAGGGATCAGGACATTTTAACAGTACCTGAAACCTGACCATTCTGCTGTATTTTGAAGCATGCATAACTACAGCCATGGGTTGGTGCACAAAAGCTGTTAACTCCAGTAATGTTTCCATAGTAACTCCGGGAGTGAGAAGGACATTTTCAACAGAAATTTTGTGCACTTTAGTCTGAGCAGGTGAGTAAAATATCATGGATCCTGGCCACAAACACAGGATCAGTTGATACAGATACTCACAATCACTACCTCCCTTACTTTAACACTTTCTTTTACTTACCTGTCCTCTTGTAATATGTGTTGTATTTGGGAGAATCTACCACAGATTTTCTCCAGAAAAGCAAAGAGAAGAACTTCATCGCCTCTTCCAGCAGGGACCAGAGGCAGCAAATCACTCATGTTTTATTATGTTCTGCTTCATTCACGTGCATGGTATGATGATAAAGGCTATTGCAGCTTGTCATCACAACACTACATGATCCCCAACCTCCAGGGAGACAAAGCATGAGGGCAGGTCCTTACTCTGGCATGAAGAGGACATGGAGTGCTGGTTTCCTGAGGATTCACTTGTTTGTTGTGATTCCTCCTGCAGATCAAACAGGCAGCCAGGTGACCAGTACAGGACTGGTTGCACATTCTGTAATTAGCTATGGTACTCATAAACAAAATGCTTTGATAAATTAATCAGTTAATTAGTAACATATGTTAATCGCAAAAGTTATCTATGTTATAGCACAAACGATATCCCCAGTAAATGTATGAACAACAATTTGATTTGCTGCATGTAGAGAATTATTTTTCAGGAGAAATTTTCAAATTATTTTTTTTTCTAATGACTACATCAGAGGACTTCACACTCTATTCATGGTTCATTTGTGAACAGGAAATGAGAAAACTATCAAACAAATCACTCATTTTGATTTTCTTGTCATACTCTCACTATGAGCAGCACTGAATTCAGCTTTGGTGCTGAAGAAATTTGGAAAATCTGAGCTTAATGTACTGAAGGCAGAGAACTGCATTATTCCGTATACCACACGGTATCAAATGAAGACAAAGCCTGATTGCAGATCAATTAGCAAACTCACAAGGTCATCAATGGACACTGACAGATATTTGCAAAGTACTTCAAACATAAGCACGCGGGCAGATGTGAAGTGTTATGTCTACAGTGAAGCTTCATGCAAACTTTGCTGCTTCCAACACAACAGGTCCCACCTTTTCAGTCCCTTTTCTTGCTTCAGTCCCCTTCCAGCTCCTTGTGCCCCCCGGCCCCCTCGATGGCAGGACAGTTCCAGAAGCTGAAACATCCTTGGTGCTGTGCAGCACTGCTCAGCAACAGTTAAAATGTCAGCGTGTTATTAATACTGTTTTTCTCTTAAATTCAAAACACAGCATTATACTAGGTACTATAAAGAAAATCAACTCTGTTCCAGCTGAAACCAGGATGCAGCCCCATTAGACCTTTTGGTAAAGTCCACATTTTCAAGTGCAGTTATTTGCCAGGGTTAATGGGAATTAGTGAAGCTATCTGAATTATCAGCTATCTGTATGGTGCCAAAGTTCCAGAATAAAGGTTCTGGTCTGCTGTCTGTTCCTGTGTGGAAACTCAGAAGGCTTGACTTATTTTATGCTCCATCTTTCTCTTCTTTCATAATAAAAATTCCTTTTTCTCCATTAAAATCTGGTACAGGATTATACCAAACCTGCATCATCAATTTAATTCTAGTTCTTTCTGTCCCACTAAACATCTGCACTTGGGGTTTCCTTCCTCCAGTTGAGCTGGGTAATGTTTTTCCAGTCTGTCTCAGTTTGGGTTCATGTTTGCATAGATGGTGAGGGATGGTGGAAACTTTTGTCATCAGCAGATCATTTCCCCACTGATCTCAAGTCTGCTAGCTCAGACTTGGAAATCACAAGTTGTCAGCCAGAAGCTCTCAGTCTCCAGCACCAGTTCTCTTTCCTACCTTCAGCTGGCACTGAGTTCAAAGCACAACTTAGCAACAAATTACAGCTATGTCCCTCGAGTCCCATGACTCGGCGCTGGCATATCAGGCTTCCATGTGAATAACTGCAATGAAAAAAATTCCTTCCTGGAGTCTTCTGCCAAATACTGGAAAGCACTGATGCACTCTGGCTCCAGGGAGAGGTAAAAAGTTGATTGCTGCCCACTCAATAACCATTTCCTTCAGGGTGATCGATGGAGCGTCGTCGAAGAGTGGTCTGGTGACAGATGCCTGTTAGCTGTCAGAGGCAGAGGATAAGAATGACTCCATGATAGATGCTTCTGGAGGGGGAAACAGTAAAGAGCACAGGAGCAGTAAAAGGACTGAAATAGGAGGAGCAGACAGCAGTACAAGCAAAGGGACACTGATTGAATCGGAGCATTTCTTTAAATTCAGAGCCTTGACTGCAGCACTCGCATCAGGCTGCATAAAGTTTCTTCCAACATGTGCCTGGTGACATCTTGACACACTGATTTGAGTATTGCTCTCTCTATAATCCCTAGGGGAAGATATCTGAGCTATGAACAGTGCTTTTGAGTCATACCTTCCCACTAAACCCATTTTCCAGTTCCCTCCTTGCCAAGGTCACTGAGTTTCTGATCTCACAGGTGAAAACTTTATAAAATAGATGAGTCGAAAGAGGAATGAATGCTTCTGCTGCTCCTCTGGGGCACCATCCACTACAGCTCAGCCAGTGCAGTCAGGGGGCAGCATTAACTGACTACACATTAATGCTCTCCAGTGCAGGTAGAGGGGATGGCAGGGATCAAGGCTAAGTCAGGGACGTATTCTGCCATGTTTTGCTTTGGAGATTGCATGGTGAGGAAATATTCACACTGGGCTATGTGTAAAAATCAAGTCATTCTTATATCTACAGGAAAGACAACAGAGCCCTGGTGGGCTGGAATAATTGATGGTAGGGCTGCAGGTGAGATGTGAGTGTTTCTGTGCTGTGCATCTCTGGCCATGCATGTGGTGTTTGCACTGGATGCAGGACCTGCCCTCTCAAGTTGTTGCTGCAGCGTTAGAACATGGGAGAGGACCCAAAGCAAAAATAGTTGGGTGTGGTGAAGAAGATCTTTCCCTCCCTTGACTCAGGTAAGCTGTGTTACAGCAAGGACAAAGAGAGAGTAGTGGGGACTTCAAATGGACCTACAAATATCCTGGACTGCTATTTTCCTTGTACATTCATACACAGATGTGTGCAACTTATCAGTGCAGATTAAACCTGCTGGAAGAGCCACTGGTGTGATGGTGCACAGGCCTGAATGTGAGAGCCAGCTAACTTCAGCTCCTCCCCAGGGCAGTTTTATGGCTCACTTTCTTTCATGGTATCCACACTGCAAAGTGTGAACAAGTGGAATGGCTGGGGTTTAGGAGTCCGTGTGCACTAACAGCACATTCTCATGGAGGAGAGTTTTATCTCTAAGCCTGAGCACAGATCCTTGGAAACATTCATCAAGGAAGATGAAAACACTTCAATTTGATAGGTCCCCATCACAAGGAGGTATATGGAATATAGTGGGGAGCATGTAGAAGACATCATAACCAATTATGAAACTAAAAAGAAAAATCCATCTGTCAATGGGTGGAAAAAACTATGTCAGTTTAGGGTTTTAGGGCATGTATTTCTTTCATGCAAAAATAGAACAAAATATATCCAGTGATGCACCACTATCACAGTTCTGTCTGCTTTTACCACGATGGTAAAGACTAACAGATGTGTAAAATTCAATAAATTTGTTTTTCATAGTTTTAATTTTTTCACAAGCACTGCTTATATATTTTTCTACATCTGTCAAACTGCTGGGAGTAACATGAGACTATGCCATGTTTAATAATACAAGGAAAACTTTGATGCTTCTTCTTCCATATTTTTACTTAAATAAGTATTAACCATCAAACCTAAGTGCTTTTTTAAAGGAAATCTTTTGTTGCTTTATTTTTCAGTGAAATTATTCTATAAATTTAATCCAAGCTGGTAAACAGTTCTCTTCGGACAATTTTTTCTCAGCTGATCTTTTACTCAAAAAGAGAAATTTATCAATTGCCTAGTTTTGATCTTTACTGAATGTTCATTTCTTTTAACTGGAATACTTAGTGGAATGGGCAATAAAGGAGTGGGTTCAAACACTGTGATGGTTGGACTAGATGATCATGTAGGTCCTTTCCAACCTAATGTATCTATGAATGTATCTATGAACTAAAGAACTATGTCTCTTTTATAACTCTGCAGTGATTCAGCATGTCATCAGGATGGGTTTCTGAGCACCAGTTTACCCCTACTCCTTCCAGTGCCTGCGTAGAATCTTTCCAGTAGATAATTAATTTCTCCACTGAAGGATATTTATATAAATACTTTTTTAGTTACATATAGTTACATACTTACAGATCTGTTTTAAAACGAGCTTCTGAATAATTGTTAATTCCTTTAAAATTTATATGTAACTGTAATATGTACTCTCACAGGCATGTACATATGTATCTAAACCATGCACTTTGTGGTTCATCATAAATGTTTTACTGCATGTCTTAAATGTATCAAAATTGCTGTGAGGAGGTAGCTTTGAAGACTATTTTCCTTATTGATATCCTTGGAAAATTCAGAAAATGCTGAGATATGAAGGATACATCAGAGAATTTCATTATAACTCCATATCTCTTTCTTCTTTCTTCTATTTTGTGTGTGTGTGCGTGTGTGAGAGAGAAGGAGATACATGAAAGGTTTTCTTCAAAAGATAGCAACATGTTGTACTGCTTAGTTGAATTGAGATCATATTCTCCTGTCCTTCAAACATCATCTGCCAGACCTGGGAGATGAGGATACCAAACAACGTGTAGGTTCAGCAAGGTGGTTGGAGACCAGATGGTTGTAACAGGTGCACTAATGCTGACCCAAGCACATAACAACCAGGACATGAAGAACCAAGGGATCAATCCAACAGAAAGAGCACAAAACAAATAAAAACACTGAAAGGTTTTACTTCTGAAGTTACACTATGGGCTCCTCCTTATGCATAAAATCCATGAATAATCCACAGAATTTTCTATCTGCTCCACAACCCCAAAAGAACCTTTTGAACCTTTCAGGACGAGAGGGAATGGCCACAAGTTGCGCCGGGGAAGATTTAGATTAGATTTGAGGAAAAACTTTTTCTCTGAAAGAGTGGTCAGGCACTGGAATGGCCTGCCTAGGGAGGTGGTTGAGGCACCATCCCTCGCGCTGTTCAAGAAGCATTTAGATGAGGGGCTAAGGGATTTAGTTTAGTAGTTTAGTGGGAAGGGATGGTGATAGGAGGATGGTTGGACTAGATGATCTTGTAGGGCCTTTCCAACCTAATGTGTCTATGAATCTATGAGTCTATGAACCCTGATGCTCCCTCCTCAGCCATTTCCTCGTATGCAGATAGAAATGCAAGCACAGATCAGTAGCCCTGCATGAGCAGAGTTTGGACCAGAAAGCCTCTTGGGGGTCTCTTCAAGCTTTCTGTTATTTTGTAGCCTGCTAAATTTTCCTAGGAAATTGATACTCAGACTCAGCTCCAGGGGAGACCTTATCAGTCTCAATAACTCCCTGAAAGAAGGTTGTGGCAAAATAGCGTCGGCCCCTTCTCCCTGGTAATGGTAATAGGATGAGAAGTCATGGCCTCCAGTTGTGCCAGGGGAGATTCAGGTTGGATATTAGGAAAAACTTCTCTGAAAGAGTGGTCAGGTGCTAGAATGGGATGCCTAGGAAGGTGGTGGAGTCATCATCCCTGGAGGTTTAAGAAAAATCTAGAATACATAGAGACATGGTTTAGAGGGCAATCTTGGTGGTAGATGGATGACTGGACTAGATGATCTTAGAGGTCTTTTCCAATCTTAATGATTCTATGATAGATCTTCAACCTTGCTTTCTCACCCTTCACATTTCAGCAGTTCAAATGAACTCCATAGATTTGAAGAATTGAAGAGATCATCCAGTCCTCCTTTAGCCTCATCAGCTTGGGGATGGGAAAGGACAAGAGTGGTTGTTGAGATCATCGGCTGCAGTGCAGGAAGTCTTACATAGCTGGAGTCACAGTGATGCATATTAAGTTGTGCAGAAACGACAACTACATGGCACGATGCACACACTCCAACTTGCCTGCCCTCCATCTTGTTGCAAAAGCCCCATAAAAATCAGGTTTTGCAACCACCACCACTCTGAGTCAGTCATGATGGGCAGATAAGGTCCTCCTTTCCTACAAGGTCATGGCCTTTGGGATTCTGCATCTCACTTCCAAACAGTTGTAAAATGAAAATTTTCACTGAAGTAATATCTAAGCCCTTTTTGGGGAGGATACAACATAGCCCACTCTGAGTATCAGCAGGAATGCATCTGGAACCTATCCCCTTCTCAAAATTTACTCTCAAAATCAGTGGGGTATCTTAATGACCTGTGTTTAAAGGATCTGGATTAGTGTTGCACCAAGCAGCTTCAGTGCCCTCCTGGACTGACCTGCCAATCACAAGGTTGTTATGGACCAATGAGGCTGTAAAACAGCCTAAAACAGACTTCTAACTTGTCAGATGATGGCAATGATAATCTATCATAGCCAGTCCTGTAAAATCTCCTTGGGCATATAGAGTGCTTCTCTGATCACTCCTTGCCAAGAAAGATGAATTCACACTGAAAGAGATGCAAAGGGAGGCTATTAAGCTAATCAGGGGAAGGGAAAGCCTGTTTTACAAGAAGAGATAAGATGGCCAAGTTTTGTTTAGCTTTGCAAAATGAAGGCTGGCACAGTAAGTGTGCTGTGTCTAACTATCTCATATTGACAAACACCATGGAAGAACTGCTTGAAGCAGAGTATAACTGTTGGCACAACAACTGGAACATGCCTCCTGTGGATAAACTTTAGATAGAGAATAGGGCATTTCTAACCATCAGAGAAAGGAGTTTTATAATCATTAAAAAATGTTGTGAGATTTTATCATGAGATCCAGTCAAATAAGTCATGGAAAATCTTAATAGTACTTAAGATGGGGAATGGGCTCAGCAAACCTTCCCATCCCTTCCAATTCTATGTCATATAAAGCAAAAGGAAAGTTTGTCATGAGCTTAACTGGACTCATTCTAAAATGTTAACCCCATCACCGTGTGCATTTGGCCTAGTCAATTCTGTGTCTTCAAATCATTCACCACACTTTTGTAAGGCCAACTAGTCACCTTGAACTGAATGAATGCATAAATTATAGCTCCAGCAGCAGGACTGCATGACTGGGTGTGCAGACCTTAGTGCATAAGATAAACTGTGGTGGCCACAGATACAGTTTGTTAATCAATTATCTCTGTTTATTGGGGAGTAAGATCTTCCTGCAGCTGCTAAACTCAATGACATGCAATGACAATTATGTAAACTTTCATGGAACTCCAGAGAAGCTATCAGTGGCTTCCTGGCTGTAATTTTTGAGCTGATCCAATCTGACATATGGTGATTTTTTGAGTCATTTGATAGCATAGAGAGTTAAGCAAACCCCTCTCCAAACAGCCATAAAAAGTGGCTCTTCACTCTTTTCTACTTTTGGAAACTCAGAAGAATGTTACTGCACACAGTCATGCATGAATGCCAGAAGGATTAGATCTTACAGAAGATCTTGACCTTGGATACATCCAACCTTTTAAAAACTAAAATACATTTCAGGTAAACAACCTACGTTAGTAAAAGGAGTTAGTCTTCTACAACTGAACATGATCCTTTATCAGAAAGTGCAAAACCTAACAGCCAAAACTTTTCATTCCAACGTAATTTTTTTGTCAATGATACATTTGCTACCTATGCTCAGTTTTTCAGCCATTGAAAATGAAAACATTTGTAGAGGGGTGAATTTTCAGTGAAAAAGTGATATTAGTCACTCTTCTTCAAATGGTGGAAATCTGGTCTGCAAATCCACACAATTTCCAGAGCATGTTTTGAATACTGACTTAACTGGACTTCTGTATCTTACTTTAGTTTATTTCATTTGATCATCTGAGAAGTGATTGATCCTCTATCTCCACTATCTAGGTATATAATGAACAATAATCTTCAAACTTCAGAGCAGTACTGCATCTCCAGAACTCTCAAACATATGAGAAAGACAAACAGTTAGAAAACCTCAGTTTTACAATTTTTAAATACAGAATGACAGGGACATTTGCTTAAAAATACTTCATTAATTTTTGTTGATCTGCAGAGGTTGCTTGCAAGTAAGGCTATATCTCAGTTCTGTGGAAATTCCAGTTAATTACCTATTTTACACAAAGATAAGCTATACCCAAGGGCACCTACTCGTTCACATCTCTATAGCCTGATTTCTGCAGCACCAGAGCATCTCAAAATCTCTTGTGCGTTTAGCCTGAGAAGGAGAGCACGACTAACTTTCTTGCTTTCTGGGGCAGAAAAATGAAATACATTAAAAGAGTGAATCATGAACAAATGTCCAGAACTGAACTCAGTCTGCTTCACTCCAACAGTATCTTAGTATTACACTGAAAGTAGATGAGATTCCTTGTTTCCACAGAGACAATCTCACTTAAATTTGCTGGAACTGACTCCTAAGTCAGTATGCCCATGCAGATGTATAGGGGAAGGTGCTGGGGGTGTGTGAAGGAATTTGCTCTCACCAGCAGCTGCAGCCGTTGCCTGTGCCATANAAGAGGTGAAGAGAAAAAGGCCTAAGCAAAGAACAGGAAAAAAAGGAGCTGGCATCCTGCCTGTACCCCAGTGTCCTTGAGTGGACACAAGTGTGAGGTTGATTTCGTGACTGTGGCTGAATCAGAAGCGGTGAATTTTAAATGTCAGAAGAAAGTGTATTCCCACTAGCTTTCCAGCCCCTTTTTGCACAGTAGAGAGATCTGGCTGGTTCAGATAAGGGCTGGACAAGAATCCCAGCTTTCAGTTGCTTATTTATCTGTGACACCCCACCCATCAGTAAACATCTCCATTCCCAGTGTGATGCAATTCCCTTGATTAAAACAGTGTGGGCCTTTACCGGAATACCTCATCCCACTGCACTCTGCTTGTCCCACTCCCAGAGAGACATCAGAAAACCTGATTCTGTCCTCCCAAGTTAGCAAAACTCCCACAGACTTCAGTACTACATCTGGGTAACTATCCATCTATACATAGGTTGTATCATCCAATCCTTCACAAGAAAAGAGTATATTAGACACACACACACATTTCTCCAGCTTTCTTCAAGTTTTCCATCAGCTTTGTTCATATAGATATGTATATACATCTTGCATTGAAAGATCTTCCATTCCAGCTGCCAGAATGGCAACAGCTCACAAAATTTGACATTTTCTATCAATAGCTGTCTGCAAAGAGGAAGGACAACCTTGTCACAGCAGTGAGTTTCCTTTCCTTTTGAAAACTTTCATGCTTCTGTCATGTTCTTGTTTCTCACCACCTGTGGGCTCAATCTTTGTAGGTATGCTGCACAAGAAGATCCTGTTTAATCAAAGAGCAAATCGTCACATACTAAATGTGTCTGTAAAGAAAGAACTCCTTTTCTTAGCTATCTCGATTAGTTTCTGTCAACCCATCAGAAGTGTCCTACAGGCTTACTTCAATTATACACATACAGAAAAGCATTCCTGCTCACCAACCTGGCAAAGAATTCATTGAAACACCTCTGATTTTGTGTGATGACACTTATCCATCATAGAGATGGAGAAGCTTTAAGGACAGACGAGTTGCCTGAGCCTCCATTGCCGTTCTGCATCAGGCTAAAAATATGGAATGGGCATAAGTTCAAATGCACATCTAGAATTGTGCCCAGTGTTATTATGTTTGGGTGAAAAACTCCTGAGATTCATCCCACCATCTTTCACACTGAGAGTGGCATTGTCTCACCTTTCTTCTCTCATTTGGCTTTTCCCTCATCTCACTAACACTGTTTAAAAAGCTCTCCTTCTTGTCCAAATATAAGTGAATTAGTTCATCATTTACTCCCAGATTTCTACATCTTTGGACGTGTCACTATCAGAAATATCCTGCTTTTAATGTCTATTTTTATCCCTTCCACTCGCCTGCTATATTTCAACAAATTTAGCCTGAATAATCATTTAGTTTTATTTACTCCATATGTAAATGAGTCTTTTGAGTTATTTGTTTGAAGAAATTTTAGCTATCTGATATACAAGACGTTATATTGTGGAACTTAATAATGTTTATTATAACTTAATAATAAACATTATTAAGTTCCATCCTGTGGCATCAGCAATGTTACATTTCTAGCCTAGTTTGTCTCCTTGACAATTTAGATTCATATACTAAAAAGATACAAATTAACAGGGTAGATATTGGTCATTAGAAATGTATATTCGTGTTTATCAAAAATCAATTGTACAGCTGCAATAGAACAATTCTTTTTTTCTCCACTGCATTTTAGTAGATAATGACATCATATAACTCCAGGAATTTAAAGCATTAACCAACATCTTTCTAAGACTTATAATTATCACAGTGTGCAACACACAGAGGAATTCCCCAGGACACTGTCTGCAGATAACCTACCTCTGTGTATCTCTACACAACCTTAAGAATGACCGAACATGTATGTTATAAACATGATTCCCTGTTTGCTCTACACTCCCATTTAAAATCCTGGCATTTCAGCAGTTTGCAGCTAATTAATAGGTCACTCATAGACTATAATATAGGCGAATATCAACATGTGAAGGGAGTAGCTGACCTCCTTCTATCACTGCACCTTCACAGCAGTGACTTCACTAGGTGAAAAAATATTAACCAGCTCCACCGGGATCTCCATGAGTGAACATCTCACATTCAACAGCCAAACATATCTTGCCTTCTGGAGCACTGCAGAATTAATCTGTCACATATTAAGTACTTCCCCTTCATGTGTTTCACATACCTTGGACTCAGACAAATACCAGCAATTAACAGACTTGTTGAGGAAAGCGAATCAGTTTACTTAAGGCTTGTCTACATATAGAAATATTTTTGGATGGACTTTGTGCTGAGTTGCTCAGGTTTTATTCTCTTAAGCTAGCAGATAGAACAGAATCATAGGATGATTTGAGTTGGAAGGAGCATCTAAAGGCCATCTAGTCCAACTCCCCTGAAATGAACTGGGACACCTACAGCTACAGCAGGGTGCTCAGAGCCCCATCCAGTCCGACCTTGAATGATAGGACATCCACCACTTCTCTGGGCAACCTGCTCCTGTGCCTCATCACCCTTATCATTAAATATATATATATACTTATATCCAATCTAAATCTCTTGTGTTCTATTTTGAAACCATTTGTACTTGTCCTCTCACAACAGGACAGTAGCTACTCTTTAGATACTGAAAGGCCGCTATCAAGTCACCTCATAGCCTTCTCTTCTCCAGGCTGAACAGACCCAGTTTTCTCAGCCTGTCCTCATAGGAGAGGTGTTCCATCCCTTAAAACATTTCTGTGACTCTCCTCAGGATGTGCTCCAACATGTCTATGTCTCTCCTGTACAGAGGACTCCCCATCTGGATGAAGTACTTCAGGTGAGGTCTCACCAACACAGAGCAGAGGAGCAGGATCACCTCCCTCTCACGCAAAGATGGATTGCTTCAAGCTCCCATCTTGCCAATTTTTGGGGTACTAAACTCTGGATCTCGAACTTGACAAGAAAAAAGTAAAGAATCAGTAGCTGTGGGTCATAGTATGTGCTGCAAAACAGGTGCCAATGACTTCATTGCAGATACTCATCCATCTGAGTCAGATTAAAACAAATGTGGCTAGATTGTGTCAGAAGGGTATAGAGCCACCAGAAGTGCTGTCTTTTAGATTAATCATAAAAGCAAAGTTAAATTCTTGCCCCTCCAGGTACATTAAATACAGTTTCATTTTGTGGGCTGCTAACTCTGCTGCTCATCATAAATCCCAGTCCAGTGAATGAAGCTAGATTCCCCAGTAGATATTGGTAGAGTAATGGTAGTTTTTTTCCTAGGAACATGCAATTGTGGTTGCAGGTCCTTGTCTTTGGCATAGATTCTTGTCTTTGACAATGAAAGAGAGATTTTTATTTTTTATTTTTTTAATAAAGTAAAATCAGTTTTCTATAAAATTTCTGGCATTTATCATTTTTGAAACATTTTTCTTGTGGAAGCGCTCAGTGTAACACTGGATGGAGGAAAGAGAAAGGAAAGGGGAAGGAGAGGGAAAGGAAAGAAAGAGAAGGAAAGGAGAGGGAAGGAGAGGGTAGGGAAAGGGATAGAGAAAAGAAAGGGAAGGGGAAGAAAGATTATTTATCATTGATTTACCTTAGCTATAAGCCTAATAAAATATTTTAATTAAAAATGAACCTTCCATAGCTCTCGTCAGAAAAGTAAATTAATTATCAACACATTGCACCTGTGAAGGGACTCTATGCTTTTCAATAGAAACCACCTTTCAATTCATAGACCTTCCTGAACTGGAATGTCCCACTTCGTATTTCTCATTCAACTCAACATTTCTACTACAACTGCAAATTTGAGAGATCTGACCTCTTGTTCCAAATCCTATGAAGTATCTTCTCCGAGTTGACACAGGTAAGATGGGCTTCTAAATACCAAACAGTGCTTACTGACCTCCTGTGGTCCACTTGTATTTGAGGAACTTCCTTTTTGGGGAAGAGAGAGAATCTGGGTATAAAATAAGATGCAAAGAATGCTACAATACTTCAAGATAGGAATGGAGTGTCCTCACTTCTGGAGGTTACCATATTTTTACAACCACACTGGTAAACATCAGGAGGATGGCTTAGCTCAGCCATTTTTTGCAATGAGAGCAGATAAATCTACGGGATTCTCTCCAGAGAGCATAAATCCAGTGACCTTCCAAAAACCACCTAGTTTCCAGAGGCATGTACATAGTCAAGCCTGTAATTATGGCTATGAGAGATAGACCATGTAATGAATGACAAAAATGAGTCAGAAGTGGGAAAGAGCACAGTAACATTCTCTCAGCTCATCATTCAGGCAGCGGGTGTGGCCATCAGCAGGCAAGAGTGAAGGCAACAGATCAAGGAATGCAACCCTTTCTCTATTCCTCACTGTGAGGGGAAGGAAAATTGGACACAAGAGCCAGAAGAGAGATGCAAGTAGGATGCATTTTTAGACCTTTAGATAATTGCATGAAAGGAAGAGCCACTGCTCATTGACCTTTCTGATGGTTATATAGGAAGGAGCAGAGCTTGTTCTTTACTAATTTCTTCCAACCAGAGGCAAGGAAAGTGGCATACATCCCAAGCAGTGATGGGAGAATCTCTCAAGAAACCTTTATGAAGTCATGATGCCAGATCCCAAACTGTGAAGTAAATAGATGTGTAAAGACAAATGGAGATGGCCTCATTTAATGGATGGTAAGGAAAATAGCTTTGGGCTTTGCCATTCTGAACAGTGACAAATCACATGCAATAGTGGTCTCTGCGCTTCATGAGTGACTGAGAGTTTGCAAAAGACACTTCACTTGGGTCCTTTGGGTAAACAGTGAAAACCTCTCTCACACTAGTAGAAAATTCTTTTCCTTCAAGATGAACAATAGCAAGGTTAAAAAATAAGTAAAATAAAATAAAATAAAACAAGGTGAGTGGAGGGGGGAGGAAGGAAAACCCCTTTCAGGAGTATTCCCTTTTTAAAACTACACCCTTCTTCTTCCAAAAATTGTCTAGCTCTCCTCTTTGTAAATTAAACCCCAAGAGAAAATCCTTTGCCTTTTTCATCATAAAATGTGGGTACATGAAAGTACTGACCCTGTGAATCAGGGGTCAATTTTTACTTCTAAGAGTGTGCTCACTGACAGAAATGTAGGCACTGGACAGACCCCAAAAGGCTGTGGACTGTGTTCTCGTTGCCTATTACAGTTATTAAGTAAGTGATTCACTGTCTAATATTTAGGGCTGCCAGACTATGCCTTGCTTTGCAATAAGGAGGGAGAAGTAGTTACAACATCAAAGTCAGGCAGTCATCTCTGGCCACCTTCCTAGAACTTTGGCTTATGTACCTTTATTATACATGGGCAAAGATCTGTGATGCACGCTTACCAACCATCAGCACCACTGCACGTACCTGTGCCTGGTAACCAAGTTCAGTCCTGTCTAAGCAGAGACATGGGCAAAAGCACAGAGGACACAATGGGTGAGATATGAAGGAAGGCCAATGATGCTAAGGAGGGGGATGGTTTCTACATTTTCTGCTGTTTTCACCTGCTGTGACATAGTTTTCAATGGAGCAGCAGTGAGAAGGGAGCTCACTGCAATGCAGAATGTTCTCCCCAGCATCTCTCATGGGCTAACCTCAAAGGGCTTTGCTAAACAGAATGAATGTTACTGATCTGCATTTTCCTAAGGAAATGGAAACAGTGCAACTTCACTGAGGTTGCAAACCCGAAGTGTTGTTCCCAGAGTCTTTGATGAGGGGAGGAAGAGCTGGAGGGCTGCTACCAGCCTCCAAAACACCAATGGAAGTCAGGACTGCACTGCTAATCCTTGCTTAACCCACCCCAGTGCAGCGCAGTAGCAGGCAATTAGCATTTCTTTGTTGCACAAACTCTCCTTCAATGCACTGAGGGCTGTCAAAACCACGTCTGCTGCAAGTCTCTCTATTTGGACCAGGCACTAGCTCTAAAACAGACAGAATAGGAGGAGATGCTTTGACAAACCTGCTCTTCCCTCAAGAGTCATAGCGTGTTGCTTCCTGAACAAGCCTAGCTCCGCTTCCCTGCTTAATTGTAGGGCTGCACGCTCGTGTGTAGCTCTCACTCTTTTCATGGGGCTGCATATGATCTGTCAGGCTCCACACGCCAGCTGTGAGACATGCATTCTGGACTCTCATTTCCCTTCCTCCTTCACGTCAAGCAGCGACAGAGTGATGGGTGAGTCATTCCATGCAGAAAAGCTGCTGTGCATTACTGAAGACCTGAGTGTGACAGACACCGGGAAGGCAGTGCCAATACAGTGCATGCCTTGTGATCCCTCTCAGTTGCCACTGTAAAGGACACGTCCCTGCACACAGACACTGTGACAAATTCAGTGCAGTGTCTGAGCTGTTCCTTGACAGCTACCTGTGAAACTGGTGGCTTCCAAGTGAGCTTGTCATCTTAATGAATCATTGAATTATAGAAAAGTTTGGGTTGGTTCCCTCGTACCCTGAAATGCACCCGGAAATATTACATATATCTGGATGCCTCATTCAGATGGGTAGCTATTCTGCAAATTGTTTCTAAGGAAAGCATTTAGGAAATATTGTTGAGATATTACTGCATTTATTGCTTCTTTCTGATTTGGTAATTTTGAGCCTCCTCTGTTTAACTTTGTTTTTCTCACAAACACGCACAGGCGTAATTCACTGGGCTCACCTAATCCCTTCTGTTCTGCTGCTGTTTATTTGAGATTCACACAGGCAGACAACTCAAAAGGGAGATAAAATCACCCAAGAGGCTTTATCTCACCTATTTGTTCCTCAGAAGTGCCCATTTGACTTGGAAAGGAAGACAATGATTTGATTCCTAACAAGAAGTGTCCTTCTTTGATCTGTTTTTCCTGCAGAACCACCCATTCCCCCAGATTTTTTCTGTGTGATACTTTCCCTTTGTTTTTCTTCATCCTGACTTCATTTTACAGTAACGCATTTGAGATACCCCCTACCCTTCTCCCAGAGAAACACATCTCACCCACTGGTGCACGGGCATAACTGCAAAACTCACAGCACTTCCTTTGTCCCAGATGCATCTTCAGACAATAAAAGCTTATCTGACTGGTCTTGAATTTAAGGCAGCAGATGCTAGTATTGCTACATTTCAAAGGACCTCAATCAATCCGCTTCCTTCATTGTCCCACTCTTGCAAAAACCTAGACAGAGAAGCCTGAGGCTTTGTAGTTTTTGAAGTGCTCTAATCTGGACAGATCTTACCATTGCTGTCATAATTGATTAAGCCATTGCCAGCATCCCCTGCATCTCCTGAGAGCTGTCATGGCTCACATTCATCAGGGCATGCTCCAAAGTTCACACACTTCCACAAGGCACAGCTCAGTGAGGGTTGGGCATCATTAGAATAATAATACTTTGTGCTTGCATCTAGCCTTTCATCTCAGGCTTTTGAGGCACTTTGCAAATACAGAGAGTCCATTTCTGCTCCTCATCGTCACACTCTGTTACACTGCATGGCAATCCCCTCCTCTTCCAAAAATACTCCATGGAACCATTTTCAGAGTGAGATACACTAAGAGTAAGTAAATACTTACCAAATAATTGTCACCATGTTTTTAGAATCATATAATGGTTTCGGTTGGATGGGACCTCAAAAACCATCCAGCTCCAAGCCTGCAGCCACAGGCTGGTTGCCTCCCACCAGATGAGGATACCCAAAGCCCCATCCAACCTGGCCTTCAACACTTTATAAGTGAAAACTGTTATTCTTGTTTTAAAAATGAGGAAACAAGGGCTATGTTTGCACTGGTCTGCTAAGGGTGGGTGAAAGCTCGTCTCTCTCATGGTAGCTTCAATCATCATATCAAGCATGATCAAATCATCCCAAAGCAGGATTTCTGAGCCCCAAAACAAAGACATAATCACACAGTCTGCTTGCAGGCAGAGTGTGAAGGAGCCATGTGGATGGGAGATGGCTGCAAAGGGGAATATACTACATTTACAGGTGGTCTGAAGCATCTCCTTTCAGTCCTCCAGACAGTTTGCAAAAATGAATACAGATGATGCATCCTAGGAGCTATCAGAGAGCACAGCATTCCTAAATTCTGGTTAAATGACTGTAGCTTCCCACCTTTCACTGGTCCATGCATTCATCAGCTATTTATTTACTGGCTGAAAAAGAAGTATATACTAAATGCATTTTTATAAGATTAAAAATAATAATAATAATCAAATTTTCCATGGTCCAAACAACTGGAAGGATACTTATTCCATTTGTGCAAACAGAGAGAAATGCAGAGGTTACATGTTTTTTATAGTTGTTGTTTTTTTTTTTTTTTAATGCACATGCAAAAGCAGGAAACAAAGAACAAGCACATATTGATCTTGGTGTTCATTCTGTAGGAAAGGAGGATGTCTGTGTGTCAAGTGATTTTACAACAGTGCTTTCTCTTCAAAAGGAAGTGTGTATAGAGGGGATTATTCCCCTCCATAAATGGGGCTGTTCTGAGCTCATGCTGCAGATCTGTCAATGAGTGGCCAAGAGGGAACAAGGGAAGAGGCCACCAATGGAGATAAGGAGGCAGGGACAGGCATTGCAGTTTGACTAAGGGACTTGGGGTCTTTACAGGCTGCCAAAAAGCACAAAGGGAAGGAAACACAGCCAACACAGAGCAGAGCCTTGTTGCGGGACACCAAGAAGTCCCATTTCACTAGATCTCTGTTTCTTGGTTGCATTCTAAGATAAAAACTTTGTATTTCTGGTATCTGCTCCCTCCTTTTCTTCTGTCCAGACTGAAAGAGAGAAAAGATAGCAGGTTACTAAGTTAAAAAAAAAAAGCAGATTTCTATAGAGAGGGCAAACTGACTTCAAAAACCAGGAGCCATCTCTACTCCTACCAGCTGGAGTTTCTCCTAGTTCTACAGCCATTAAGGTTATGAAATGTTTGGATGTTTTACTAATTCCATTAAGAACCAGAAAGGCTGTTCCCACCATGACCAGAAAATGAAGCAGCAGCAATCACACGGGAAAATGCTCAGCTTTCCAGACTCAGCAGTTTTAGTAGTGCAAATACCCCCCAGATAGGCAGCCAAACATTTGACTGCTTCTTTTCACTGAACCCTAGTTCAGCCTGCAGGAGCTAACCTGGTGTCATTAGCTCACTTCTCCAGCCTCTTTCATCAGTGAGAAGAAGTGGCCCGCCACTGAGGGCTCTGATCTGTGATTCAGATGAGTATGACTATGGACAAGCTGTTAATGGTGTCTGTTTCCCAGTTCTCCAGCTGTGAAATGAGAATAACAGCACTTCTGTGCTGCAAAATGCTACTAAGAAAGTTACTTTTGAGGCGCCTGGTGTACAGTGCTAATAAACATCTTGGAAGCACTACTCCCTGCCATTCCCAGGCTTGATGCCTAGGCTGGGACAAGTACTTCCCTAGGACTTCTCTAACAGCAGTAAGAGTTAATATGATGGGCTTAGGGCATTTTTTCCTGCGCTTTCTGGTGCTGTGTATGTTTTCTCCTCGATCACTCTTCTCCTGCAGTCCAGTGATTCTGAATAATCTCGATCTTCATTAAAATAAAGCATAATGTTTCACAGTCAGAAGACTGCAGGATAGAGGGCGGTGGAGAAATGAAATGAAAACTTGAAAACGTGAATACAAAAACAGCTGAAACAGCCTAATGTTAATTACTTTAGAACATCATGATTTCTATGGTGATAGAGGGGTTTTTCAGGACAAAAATAATGATTCGTAAGTGCAGCGTTGACAACACTGAGTTTTGCTCTTCCTGTTTTTTCCCCTTCAGGTGCTGTTGCTGTGCAGATCAGATCAGCACAATTCACTCCAACTCACTCTTGCCTGTTCCCAAATTACAAGCCCAGCAGCCTGGTGCTATAAGAAACACTCAGTGAGAAACTGAGTTTGAAGCCAGCTCATGCTACAGCAATCCTGCTCACCAGGCAGCAATGTTACAAGCGTATTAACATTTAGCAAAATTGTACAAAGCCGTGGTCCTGCCTCGAGGAGCTCAGAGCATCACTGTACAGACAGAGGGACGAGAACAGGAAGCCACATTAAAAGCAAAATAATTAAGCAGACATGTTTGTTATGTATTCTTGCAAACACATCAAGCCTAGGCAAAGGGAGGAAGAAACTGTGTCCTTGAATGCGATCCCTGCTCACACATCGAGGTCTTTGCAGTCATGCACAGCTCGGCACAGTTGGGCACAGCTTCCCAGCATCTTTCCCAGGGCCAGACCTGCACTGGGCTGTGCAGAATGCTACAGGGAGGCACGCAGAAGTTTGCTGCAAGCCACACATCTAATTAAATCACGAGCTGGTTCAGCTAGTGAAAGCAGTCACAAGCTTTGTACAACCTGCTAACATTTTCAAACCCTGTGATGAAAAATTCCTCCTTGCAGCCTGTGCCAAATGGAGTGAGTACAGTCTGCAGGTCCCCAGGTCTTCCCAGTGCAAGTTGGCTTCTTTCTTTGGCAGCCCTATTTCTGGCACAGCTGCACAGACCCCAACCCAGCCCAGATCCTTGCCCACCACAGATGGACAAGACTCTACTGGTAACTCTTTCAACACAGGGCTGGGGTAGATTGCGTGCAGTCTCAGTTTGAAAGCAGGGGTAACTGTATCTTGCCTGGGTTTCATCAGAGAGGGCTGATGGAACCTGGTCTTTCTAGGAAGTTGAAATTACCCCTGGCAATGGCACAAAGGAAACAAAATCTTCTCAAGACCCAAAGAAGAGCATTAGACACACAGAACCACGCAAGAACCTGCTCAAGTTCACACAGTGTGTCCCTGCTGGAGCTGAGCAGAGAGGGAAGGACCTTCATTTCCAGGGTTGAACAATATTTCCTTAAATGAAGTCAGGACAAGGTAAAACAGGATTGAAAAAAATTATCAGGCTATAGGAACATTCTCTTTAATAGGGCACCTCCAGATGATGAAGCTGCTAGAAAAAGACTGTTTTGAAAACCAGAACATGAGTTCAACTGTAACAAAGATCACTCCAACTTCTTTGGATACCCCAAGTCCATAATAGCAGTTTTCACAGTTTAAGTCACAAGGAGCAATATAACCCAGTCTTACTGAGCATAAGTGGTCGGTATATACCAGAAACTTAGCATCCCTCTGCAGAAACACATCAGGCTGCTGTGTAGAGCACTGCACATCCTGCTCTCCCTCAGCATAGTTTATTGATTTCTTAGAGAGAAAAATGAGCTGGATCTCTAGCTGACGTAAATCAGTTTCTCCCTCCTGTAGTAGTGGAGCTACCTCAGTGGGCACTAGTTAAAGATGTGGCCCAGCAAGTTTAATGCCATGAGGTTATGAATCACTGCTATTATGTGGAGCTGGATGTTATTGCCTGAACCCTTCTCCCCATCTCCCCAAGGGGTGCAGAGCAGCCCTCCTCTCAATACTGCCAGCAGCAGGGGGAGAAGAGAGTGTAGTGTTCAATTATCTTCTGCATGTTTTTTCCAAGAGTAAATCACAGTGGGGGATGTGACCCCCTGCTAATTGGAAGTCACGTCCTGTGGGGTTCTCTTTTTCCCCTGTGCTCCAGTGTATGTATTTGTATTAAATACTGATAAATGGCACAAATGAGAAGTAGTTATTGTTTTTATGTTTCCCGTGCAGTTATTGTTTTAATGAAGATTTCTTTCACAGGCTTATCTTTACCTAGCTTCAGAACTGTTCAGCCAGCCAGCCTGTTTAGGCTAGGTTTTAGCATGAGAAGGCAAATCTGATGAAGAATCCTTCAGCCAAACCTGACTTAAATCTACTGAACTGTTCCTGTGTTATGAGGGGATTGTGTTTCTTTTGCTGCCATCCACTGCATGATCTGAAATCCCCTCATGACTTTTTGTTTCAGAACAGGCAGAACATAGAGACGGCAACGCAGTACACAGGAAACATTTCTGTGTAGCTCATCTACAATCCAGTTTAAGTTTTCAAAGGGATTTAATCTTGTTGAAATTCAACCCTGTGATCAATAAAGCCCTTACATTCCTCCCAGAGATCAGCAATGAGGCGTGGGCACTGAAGGCTGAGATTAGCAGGCAGAGATATCCCATCCCATAGGGATGACACAAGCTGCGACATTCTGCTGGAACTGTGAAGAGAACAGTGTTCTGCCCCATGTCATCCAGGACCAATGGCACACCTCCCTTGTTTTTGGGCCAGGGTCAAGCCCGTGCTTCGTGCAGAGCTTCTGCTGGTGAGGATCATGCCAGTGCAGAGATGCTGCTTTGGGCACTACACAGAGAGAACACTGCTTTCCCCTTTTCCTGCTAGTTCTGTGTCTCAAGCTTTCACAGCCTTGCAAAGGCCATGGAGCACAAATATCTGGTCATCCTGTTCTTCAGGCTGTCCCCAGAATTTGGCTGCAGCTCTGCAAGAGTCCATGGCACTGGGCCATAAAGAGCAAAACCTCCTAGCGACGTTATCACCAACCTCTTCCTCCACCCTATGCCAACACATCAAATATGCTTTCATTCCATCAACCAACCCAGCCTTGTCTCACACGTAGAAGGATGATACTTGAGAAGCCTCTTACATCACAATGCTGCGAGAAACAATTACGTTTCTTTGAAATGTACCCAGCATCTATTGCATCATGAGAGAAGGATGAAAGTGTTTCTTTAATAGCAAATTAGCCAATGTGTTTAGCAAATGCATTTTCAATGCCAATTGCAGACAGAAAAAGGTGTATTTCAACACACATTAACTGATCAAGGGAAAGCTCGGGAGGAAGTCCAAAGGGAACAAACGAACTTGGCAACCTGGGGAATCCAGCCCATATAATTTAAAGAGAATTAAGACCCTAATTCATCAAAGCACTTAAAGACAGATTTTTAAAAGTAGTTAGTCAGTTAAACATATAAATACCTTCAAAAATCTCATCCACACACATGCAATGATCTCTAAGCTTGTGCTCAGATCCATCACTGTTTATTTCAGCCAAGTAAGCAGTACTAAAATGTTCTGCTGAATCAGACCTCAAATCAAATTCAACAAGATAATCCAAAAATTATCTAAATCCTATGCAAGCTGCTGAAGGAAGATTACTCCTCTCTTTTGTATGTTTTGGAATCCTCTTGTAGAATAACATCTCAATATTTTGTTAAAATCTGTAGCTTGTTACACAAAAAATCCATAGCTAAGTAATCGCTTCATGTCAGATTCTGTCAGACCTCCAGAGACAAGTAGAGTTTTGAGTTTCAAACAGCAGAATCAATAATAACCAACAGTACAACAATATGGAGATTTGCAAAGTGGAAGGATCCACACGACACAGAGAAGTTAGATTTTATAAACAGCTCTTCTCCCTTTTCATGCCTAATTAGGTATACCAGCCACGGTTGCCTCTGAACACTAACCCAGTGGGGGAGGATGTGAGAGGAAGTGGATGCTCAGAAACCGCAGGGATAGGCATTGTCTAAGAGTGGGAGTCAAATAATGAGTCCTATCCCCAGCAAGTGAAAGTGGCAGAGAACTAGGGAGAGGCTGAGGTTGTGAAACCTGTCTCTAATGGATGGCTGGAGAGTGAAGAGGTAAAGACCCTGCACTGAGACCCCCCAGCTCTCACAGGCTGCTCCTAAAAAGATTCCAAAAGCATTTTAAGAAGCAGAGAATGATTATTAGGTTGAAGAAGAGACCCTTGGCACTCTGCAATTCTCTCACTCCTGCAGTGAAAGCAAAAGAAATCTTGGGCAGATCTTGAGAGAGTGAGAAGATCAGATACTGGTGAGATTGCTTTAAAGCATCTCCAAAAGAACTAGCTGACACCACATGCTGCAATGAAAACCTGATAAGCATCAAGCACTCAAGCTTCAAATAGAAATAATGCGCTTCTTTGCACCCCAAGGAGTGAGTCTCTGCCCACAGCTCCAGAACCTGAGGTGCCTTGGGTGCTGGTTGTGCCACATAAGCACTGCACAAATACCCCAGCTTTGCCAGGGCCCCAAGCCACACTCAAGGTGATGTGCACACATGTAGGTGGTGAGAAGGTGTGAACGCATCCCGTCTTCACTGGTCACAGGGACAGCATTTTGACTGCTGCCCTGGTTCTCCTCTTGCAGACCCCACCCTTGCACAGGCTAGTGTCACCCTCAAAACAACCCGAGAGTAATTTTTCAAGTCAGCGTCGAAAATGTCCATACCAAAAAAGTAACTGTTTTAAAAAGAACTCTTCATGCTTGTCAATAGTTTCAAAGGTGCCATTCTCAGTATGTGCAAGTGCAAGAAACTGGAGTACATATATGTTTTACTAAAAATACCCTGTTGGAGAAGGTTTCTGGAAGCCAGGTTTTCTGGTGAAAAAATGGTATTGCTTTTGAAAGACACTTTAAAATGCATTTTTATTTCCCAGGTCAAATTATAATATGCTCTGGATCCTTTCTGGGTTACCAAGTTTGGGTCAAGTACAGGCAGACATGTGGAAGTGTCAAGGCCATAAACAAAGTTGTGCAGCTAAAACTAGGCTGTCCTGATTGATAAGTTTTCTAAAAAACTCATCAGAAGGGGTCTTGGTGTGAGTTTGGTGCTTTCACAGTGAAGGAGAATAGCTGCTAGTAGTACTGCAAAACATTTTAGGGTGAGGTGGTACCCTTGCCTCACTAAACAAACTGCAACAAGATAAGACAGTCCCATGGAGACTTCTGTGGATGTTGATACACTAGCACAATATTTAACATAAATCTTACTCTGCAAACAGTGAAGTTGTGACAAGGTTTGTGTCTGCATCATTTCTTCCTTTCAACAGTTTTCCAATGGCTTAACTCCACTGTCCCATGCAGTGGTGAGAAATCCAAGGTAGCTAAGGCTGCAGTAACATTCGGTGTGCAGTGAGTGGACAGCCCTTCATTTGGAGCTGACACTGCTGATTCACCTTGCCCAGGAACTGCAAGCGACCACCTTCCGCTCTGCTGCTATGGAAAAATATGTTGATTCTCCCTCCTCCAACCAAGATCTGCTTCAGTTCAAGTATTTTTGCTTTTTTAATCGATCAGGTGCAAATGAGACAACATCTTTCCTAAAGACCCCTCCCCACCAGTCGCTCATATTGAAGGCTACTTTTATCAGAGGGTTAATGACAAACTGGCAGAGGACATTAATGAGTTTGATCATATAATTTTGAAGCAAGAAGCTTCTGTAGGTGGAAGGATGCTGGTAGTCAAGCTGTGTGCTTAGTGACAGCACAGAAAATCTGTGGAAACTCATTAAAGCTGTGGCTTGCCCTGACGTTCACTTCAGTGTTCAGCACTGGAGGTCTCACCTCTGAGCCACCCATGGGGACTGTTTCCAAGTGGGTAGGAATAAAAAAGCAGTAAGAAGACAGCTTAGTAACAGTCTAGTGACAGAGTTATAAAAGGCTAAGAGCTAATCAAAATCTGGAGAAGTTTTTAAATTTAGGGAAAATGCAATGTTACATTTCAGAAGAAAAATAAAAACATAGAAACATTTCTTAATAAAAACATTTCTTAAGTGCAGAGAAATAAAAACAAACAAGTAAATAAATAAATAGCACTGAAATAATTAAATGTTTTTGACTATTCCTCACTACTTACAGTGATCCTAATTATTCTTCACAAGGAAATCCTATGATCTTTGAAGGCCTGACCAAATCTGGATTTTTAGAATTAGAAAAAGCAGCTACCGATGTCTGGGAGCTGTGAAGGATAGTCTGGGTGTGTCAGTGCCCCAGCAAAAGCAGAGATGAACAGATTTTCCAAACTCCTGGGATCATACTGGTGACACAAGCAGTGGTTCCTTGACCTGAAGACACATCAGCTCCATTTCATTGTGCCTGCTGTGGTTTGATGTTGTTTGTAGAATATGTGTTTCTCTGGACTTTCTCCCTGATGTATGTGCTCTAGAACAGTATTTCCTGGGAGCGTAGGCTTTTAAGTTCAGCAAGCAGAGAGGACAATACACAAATTTTGACTTGCCTCCTTGGTCAACACCTGTGAAGTGAATAACTGATTACAGTTGATTGTTGTTCCTGAATTTTTTCCTCTGAAGACCT
This sequence comes from Odontophorus gujanensis, assembly GCA_013399175.1. Taxonomy (NCBI): domain Eukaryota; kingdom Metazoa; phylum Chordata; class Aves; order Galliformes; family Odontophoridae; genus Odontophorus; species Odontophorus gujanensis. The sequence goes on along the minus strand of VXAB01004210.1, from coordinate 435,136 downwards.
GGAGGATGCAAGTCTCACCCTGCAATCTTCTATCCACTGGATGAGTCCAAAGGAACACTAAGACTCATGTACTGGGAAGATCAGGGTAAAAGACCATCTCTATTACAGGTTTGTTGTACGGCCTTGGGATGCTGATGACATGGCCTTCCCCAAGATTCCACAAAACATTAATACGTCTGATTTACTATCTGTAAAACAGTTTGACAATGTAAAGTACCATATCAGTGTGAAGAAAAACCCACATGAGTTAAGGTTTGCAGTTCTCAGCTTATGGGTAATAGATTGAAAGTGTCCTATGAATTTTACAATAAACTTTTGCAACTGTCCATTGACCATGAAATTGCACTGCACTTCAGTAGGCATTTCTTCTGTTAGAAAAGTGTGAAGGAAATACCTTTTGTTCTCTGATGAGGCAATAATTTATCTGCAAATATTTTTTGGGTTTCCTGTGAATGGGAAAACAAACACCAAGGGGAAAAAATCAAGCTGGTACTTAAAAGAGGCATGAACTTTGATTTTTATCAAAGCATCTCACATTCCTGGTGCTTTACCGCACTGCATATTTGGTGAAATAACTCATCAAATGAGAGTGAAAGGCAACTTATACAAATAAAGCAGTTCACAAAAATGTATTGCATCTGGAACTGGCAGGAAAGAGTCTCCTACTGTGGGCCTAAAGTTTCATAAGTAACTAGTAATTTCAATTCACTAAAGGGCAATACCTGAAAGTCCTTCACTTTCAAAAAGTAGTAAGTTGCCAGAGATTGCTGGAAGATCAAACATTTTCAGAGGCAGACTTACTCTGGACACCAAAAAGAAAATTAGAGTTTATTAGAATTAGATACACAAATAGTGTGGAAGGCCTAGGACTTAACTACTCCAGGCCTCAGTGTCTCAGTGTTTTGGTGGCAAAATCTAGGCTGCCTTCTCACGGAAATACTTCAGGAAGTACAGCCAAGAGGATCTGAAAATGTCATGATACTCCTGCTACTGGAAGAGATATTTAGGATTAGTTGGATACAATTTTATGATTCTAAGAGCACAAGCAGAGGAGTGAAATTAGCAAACCAGTAATATTTAATGACTTTTTTCAATAGCAAATATTATTTCATTCCAAGAATTATAGTAATCATGTGCAATATATTAATTTTTTAAATATAAAAATAGAGTTAAAATGAAGAGTAAAGATCATTGTCATCAGTAGTCCTCGTAAGAAATTCCTGTGATCAGGATTTACTTTTCATTAAACTTGTAAAATTAATGTTCAACAACTCTGTGATATTGTATTAAGGTAAGTACTATTATTATCAGTTACATGAAAAGGGCCAAGGGTTACACAGAGTACCCAGTCTATAGGCATTGTTCATAAAGCACATATAATTTGGATGATCTGGGAATTTTAAAGAAAAAAATATTTGTGTGCTTTTTATTAGTTAGAGGGAAAGCTACGAAGACCTCTAATAACACTTGTTTTTCAGTCTGATGACAAACTGTTAAAACCTCCACGTATTTCTGTTAAGGTTGCACTGAAGAGTAATGAAGGGTGTTTAACTTGTTGTTTATACTAGATGAGCAAACAATACTTCTATAATTTTGAGAAGACCTTTCAGATGACTTTCAGAAAATAGAACCTTACTAAAGAGTGCCCTGCATTCACCTCCATCTTTATTAACAGTATACAATTCAAAAAAGTTTTACAGTAATATATGTAGCATTGCTGATAACTGTGCTAGAATATATAGTTCAGCCATCATATGCATTTTCAAAAAGAATTCTAATAAATGCCAGTTCAGAAAAAAGCTTGAAGAATAATGTGCTTTATCAACTGGATCTGTCAGAATCACGGTTGTAGTATAAGCAAAGAGTTTGAATTAGTTTTAGCAATTAGTTCAGGTATCAGTGTTGATACTTAAGCTAAAATGTGATAACTCCTGTCTGTGCTGATGCTAGCCTGATTACAGACATCTTGAGTGCCTCTGCAGATACCCACAGATGCACTCTAGACTGTCATAGTGACTTTTTAAGCCAAAGCCAGGAAGAGATGCAGCAATATGACCATAGTTCTACACAGTATGTAAACTGTGCAAATGTCAAAGTCAATGGCAATGGAGAAAAAGTGTAAAATTAAAAATGTACTTTGCAGAATCAAGGCTTATAAAATGCACTAGCACTATCAAATGCTTTGTAGATGACCAAAGGTCTATAGGTGTTCTGGGAACTGACTTTGAGGGTATGTCACTACAGCTGAAAAACGTCTGGTCACATAATGACTCTTTTGAGTTCTACATCTGCCCAAAGGGAATTATATTGCCCTGAATGTTCATGTTGCAAAGCTGCTTGCACTCTCACACTTCAAGGTATGCCAAGCTTATGCCACTAGTCATGTAGGACCCTCATGTCTGAACCTAGTGCTCACTTACTAGAAACTTAGCCACACTGACTGAATCTGATCTAGAAAGGTGTGAGGAGTTCATTTGTGATATGACTAGTATTATCAGAATGCGTCTAACTGACATAAGTAATTAATTAAAAATATACTTAACTGTCTCCCAGAGACAGAATATGTTTGAGGGGGTTCAACGTAAATCCATGTTTCTTCTACCAGCAGATGGTAGTGGAATCCTGTTCCTGGAGGACCACGTTCCCTTTCCACTTATTCACACCTTTGTGGTTCTGCTTTGAAAAATACAGAATTGCTGCTGTATAAAAATGAAGCATTTGTCCTTTGGTAATGTATTCATTACAAAGTGCGGAAGGAGAAGAAACAGAGGACCTGACTATTGCTAAGACAGTACTTCCTCCTGATTTTCCAGTAAAAATTTGGGATTAAAAACCAGTTTCTCTACACAGTAGTTTGATTTAGCAGAATTACATGTGCAAAAGTTCTAAAAGTAGAGCAGTTCCACTGAGGATGAAAAGCTGACTAAAAGCCATGGGTTTGCTGGAAAAAAATTGTACATGTTTAGAACATGGATTAATTTCATGTTGATTCTTCGCTTCACAGTTGAATCTGGAGAACCTAACTGTGTTATATCCTTTATTTTATAGTGTGCCAAATGAATGGAGAGGTGAAGGGATTTGACTATGGGGAAATAGCTATTTGGTAGTAATGTAGAAGCCTGTACTGAGAGATGCTAACTAGCGTGACCATTCTTTGTTAGCAACAGCATGTTCTGAATCAGCATGAACACTCTTCCCCTGTTCCAGCATCTTCTTTTGACAAAACTTATTTCTTTGAGACAAACAAAAGCATACTTTGAAACATGTCACAGAATCACAGAATAGCTGGGGTTGAATCATACTGTGTATTCGGTTTGATTCTATGAAAGAGAACAACCTCCTTGCAATGGACAGAGTTGGCCTTGAATAGCTAAAGGGACGGGGTATCCACAACTTCTCTGCGCAACTTGTTCCAGTGCCTCACCACCTGAATAAAGAATTTCCTACTAATGTCAACTGTATCTTCAGTGGGAGAAGTTATTACTGTACCCAGCCCCCAGGTAGTTTCCAATTTATAGATTACTTACTGTTAATCTCAAAAAGAATCTGTAATCTTGACAGTTGGGATAACTTCCACCAGGTTCTGAAGATTTGGCTCTATATGTTTTTAACTTACCAAGTTGTAAAGTAGAAATGAAAATCTTTACCTTCTTCGTTCAGGGAATATGACTTGCTACTTAGTTTGATAGTAGTAATTACACAGAATCAAGAACTCACAGGGATCTTCCAGGCAACATTTGTGCCAATAAATTAGATAAAGCCAAGATACCTCCCAGGCAAGGGAGCTTGATCACTACTTATGGTCCCTGACATAGTTTGGGTTCATGCATTCTCTGAAAAAAAAGCACTCTAGGTACAGTTTAGAGGCTACCGTTGGCCAAAGATCATTCCCAATAGGCAATCTGGATGCAGTCAACCCTTCTGGTATGATAAAGTAGATTAGCTGTAGGAGATGGGACATGTGGGCCCAGTGCCAGATAATGGTCCTACATACTCATGTGGATACACATCCAAAGAGCTGTTCAAGCCCTAAGTGAAGGAAGAACAAGGCAATTTGTTAAAAGTTTTAAAACCATATTAATCACTGTCCTAGTCAGACCCATAAATAAATGCGAAGGATATTGCTGTCATTAAGTATCCCAATGCCAATTCTCCATGGCTGTGTCTATACTAAGCATAAAGGCCAGAAGCAGTCCCAGGATGCGATGGCTGATGCCCGGACAGCTGGACTCCCCCTTCTTCTAGCAGCACCACTGAGTCAGTCTTCCTGTTGCAAAGCTGTTGGCTTGGCCTGCCCATGAACTGTGCCAGAATACTGCCCAGGAGGACTATCTGTGGTAGGCTTTGTAGATGATAATGTGACTGGGATTGACCTCATGCCTTTACAGTAACAGTTTACACACAGTTCTGTACTCTGGAGCTCCCTGAAAAAAGACAGGTCAGAGAGGATGAACAACTAGTAACTTCTGAATATTTGCAGTATATTTTCTTCCCTATTTTCTTCACCTCCATAGCAGCAACAAAGCAGGCTTCCATGAGTTCCTCCCCCTTTACTCTGCCCTGTTGAGACTTCTGAGGAGTATTGTGTCCAGTTCTGGACTCCCTCGTACAAAAAGAGACAGGGATCTCCTCGAAGGAGTCCAGTGGAAGGCCACAAAATGATAAAGGACCTGGAACACCTCTCTTTTGAGGAATGACTGAGACCCCTGAGTCTGTTCAGCCTTGAAAAAAGAAGACTCAGAGGAGATCTGATCCACATCTATAAATATCTAAGGAGCGGGAGCCAAAGGGATGAGGCCAGACTCCTTCCAGTGTTGTGTAGTAGTAGGATGAGGGGAAATGGACACACACTGAAGCATAGGAAGTACTGCACAAATGTGTGTGGGAACTTGTTCACAGCAAGGGTGACAAAACACTGGAACAGGTTGCCCAGAGAGGTGGTGGAGTCTCTTTCTCGGGAGACATTCAAGACACGCCTGGACGCTTACCTGTGCAACCTGTGCTAGGGAGCTGCTTTGGCAGGGGGGTTGGACTAGATGGTCGCTAGAGGTCCCTTCCAACCCCTACAATTCTGTGTCATTCTGTGTGATTCTGTGATTCTGTGAGTTCTGTGCACCTCTACCCCACAGTGAAATTCCTCAGCCTGTGAAAGGTGCAGACAGGAACAGTCCAGTGCTCCAAAGGAAAATCCCTTCTGTGGAAAGCTGGAGGCAGAGGCGCCCAGCCATGGATCATTTTTGTGTTGATTCAGCACTATGAAAGCTATTTCTGTCCTCATTCTAGAGATTCAGAATTTTTTTAGCATCTGTAAGTGCAGAGCTGAAAAGTAGGTCAGGTAGAATAAGTATAACAAGACAGGTCATTCCTGGGGAGGTGGAAAGTTCAGCTATTATAAGGACAGTCGTGACAAGTTTAGCTTTGGCATTCGCTGATCGGGATCTCTCAGACAGCTAATAACTTCAGCCTTCTCCCTGAAGGACAATGTGGCTGTGTTTGTCCTTAAAACATTTTGTGAAGCTAACAGTAGAATGGCGAGGATATATTTTGGGGACTGAATATTCAATTAAATAAGCAATTTCAAGATACTTAGGACAAGATAATAAAGTAGCTTCAGAAATTACACTTTGTATTACACTGTCAGTTATAGGGCATTTCATTTTTAACTACAGTATGTTAATGAGAGGGATCTGATTAACAATGAACCTAACAACTGTGTTTGACATGATCCATGCCTATTAAGATGTATTGAAGTAATGTAATGAATATTTTCTAATCATAACACTATTTATTATGTATAAACTATCTAAACTTAATTTTTGGTACAAAAAATGAGCAATAGTGCTGTTACATGTCATTTTGCTTATAAAATGCTTTCAGAAGGATCTCGTTAACTACTAATTATATAAAATCCTAATTTTAAAGCTTCTTTAATATTCATACCAGTGAAGCTGGAAATCTTATATAATTTATAATATAAGGATATCTACAAAAGTCAATTAAAACTCCAAATTCCAACCATAACAGTTACAAGCTTGACCAGTTAAAATTTAATGAATGTTAATATAGAAGCTGTTCAAATATTTTTGCAGTGTTCGTGCCAGACCCCTCCCACGTTCAGAGCCACACAAATCTGGCTCAGGTCTCACTCGTGGCATAGATCAGCTCTGGTAAGACAGACACAATCTGATGATCCCATTACAAGGCAAAAGTTTGTAGTATCATAGCCACCAAGACTAACGACAGGAGGAAGATTGACTCAGTGGGGCACTAGTGCAAGATTTTGGAGATAGCAGTTCTCACTCCTCCTGAGTTACAGGTTCTGCATCACAGAATTTATTTTATTTATTTATATAAGACTCTCTTGGGGAGTGTGAAGAGAAACAAATGAGGTGCACAGGTGTATGTCAGTGGCAAGGGTCACCCAAATATGCTCAGTGGTTCATTTCTTTTTTGCCAACCTTAAGATGTAACAGAATGCTAACTAGGGTGTTGAACTGCATGTTTTGGGTGGCCTCTAAACAACCTGAAAATTCATTTGAAATGCATAAACTTGTCTACTTAATATATGAAAAGTCTACAAATCACTGGCTGAATTTTCCTCTTTCCCACAAACACCAAAATCCTGTTGTATTTTAAAGTAGTCAGAGATTCTTGCTTTAGAGAGGCACCAGAACAGGTTGCCCAGAGAGACTGTAGATTCTGTAGTCTCCATCCCTGGAGATGCTCAAGATCAGGATGGATGGCACTCTGAGCAATCTAACGTAGCTGTAGATGTCCCTGTTCATTGAAGAGAAGTTGGACTAGATGACCTTCAAGGATCCCTTCCAACTCAAACCAGTCTGTGATTCTGTAACTCCCTTCTAGTACCGCCATGCTGTAGAAAACCCTTATGTGGCATCCCACTGCCACCTCCAGCTTACACCACCACTCATTTTCCTGGAGCAAAAAGGAACCATAGGACTGGTAGCACTTGTTTTGGTTATGCCCAAGCCTTGATAATCTTCAGGGATCAAAACAAGCTTTCAGTCTCATGCATCTACAGGCATATTGTACACAGTTTTAGGTGATGCTCAGAGCCAAGAAACTCTTTGGAACCATTTGTTGGCTTGCTGTTTTTTTGTTTTTTTGTTTGTTTGTTTGTTTTTGGTATGAATTTCCTTACAAGTGCACTGCTTGCACAGGAAACGCAGAAACATGGTAAACTGTGTAGCTAACAAAATTCCTAAAGTTTTTAGAGATTTTTCTTTATTTGCTTTTCTGGTTTTTCAGCTGAAGGAAGTCATCAATAGCTGGGTGGCTCCAAAGTACTTTTCAAATTAGAAAGGTTGCATTTAATATTTCACAGTCACTTGAACATCATTAACCATTGCACTTCATATTCTTCATACTTACTAGTGTATATTAATAACAATCTGATATTCTGAGTTTCTTTTCACAAGGAAAATATGACACATCACGTACAATCATGAAAGTTTGTGAGATACTGCAACATTTGGAATTTCCTAGATTTTCAGTGCTTCATCTCACATGCATCAAATTCAGGAAATACTGGGGGATTTTAAGGGTGGCAGGAGATGAGGGGGTTCTGCTTTTGTTTTAGACTCTTCTTTTGACGTGGAGAATTGTTAATTCTTATTTTGCATGTGATTTCATAAGTATTTTTAAGTACAAAATAAGGAAACAAGAAAATTTGGTTCAGTGTCTAAATTATACTCAGAATTTTTTAATAGGTTTTTTTCTGTACTAACTTAGTGGGTAAATTTCTCTCCTTGTACATAGATAGCCTTATGTTCCTTCTGTTCAAACTGTATTTCAAACTATGATCTTATTTGAGCATCCCAGAATTTTGATTCCTCTGTGAAAGTATTGGTGTATCAATGAGACATGCACACAAGTGACTGCATACGTATGAAGAGTTTGGTGAGTATCTCATATGAAATAGCAGTGAAGCCTGTATGTTATAAAAGTGCCCTAATTTGCTGGAGCTTCACAAGCACAGACACATATTTACCTACAAGGGCTGCTCTTAAAGTAATGTGTCCTATTTTATTATGTTGGCCTACAGCATCAGAGGTGAATGCTGGTGGTACGGTAGTAGAAGTTGGATGTTCTCAACAATATTCTGTTACAATTTTTTTGCAGTGCAACAGACAGCAGCAGAGGGGTACTCTGACAGAACAGCATCTGATGTGGAAGTTCAGATGAAGCAAAGGGTGACACTGAATCCCTCCATGAAGAAAAAAAAATGGCACCCACTGACATGCATCAATCAACTGAACATTTATGGAGATCAAACAGTGGATGTTGATAGTGAGGCGATGGGTGATGCATTTCAACAGTGGCAACATCAACAGCAGGTCGATTTTTGCAAATGTGGTATGCAGGCTCCAGTTTATCGCTGGAGAAAATGTCTAGCTAATAATGGTGACTGTTGAAAAATAGTGTTTTGTAGCTAAGAGTTTGTTCTACCAAATAGCATTATCATTCTCTTTGTATCTGCTGTAGTGTCCACGAAATAAATAGGAGGCATTACTTTTCAGTAACCCACATAACTAAGCATGTGTTTACCAGTGCGTAAGATTCCTTTCCCAGCTAAGTGAAAATGTTTACTGTTGCTGTACCCCAACACTTAATTGTCAATCATCACTCATTAGCATTCAAACATTCACTAGACATGTCCACACCATGAGATAAACAACAGTATAGAGACACCTGAATCAGTAGAGACATCATACAGTATTTGCCTGTTCATAGATAAACTTATCTCCAAAGGCATTTTGGACATTTGCAACCACATACAATGGTGTTAAGACACAGATGTTGACCTCATTCCTGGGGCTGCTGAGGTCATCACAGAGCTCACAGAAACATAGAATTGAGTTGGAAGGGACCTTTAAAGGTCATCCAACCCAACTCCTCTGCAATGAACAGGGACATGTAGAACTAGAGCAGGTCACTCAGAACCCCATTCAGTCTGACCTTGAATGTCTTCAGGGATGGGGCATGCTCCACCTCCCCGGGCAACCTATTCCTGTGCCTCACCACCCTCCCCATAGAAATTGTTTTCCTTCTATCCAATGTAAATCTCCCTTCTTTTGAAAACATTCCCCCTTGTCCTGTCACAACAAACACTGCTGAAGAGTCTCTCTCTCCTTCTTTCTTTTAGTCACCTTTTAGATACTGAAAGACCACTCTCAGGCTTCCTGAGAGCCTACTCTTCTCCAGGCTCAACAGCCCCAGCTTTCTCAGCCTAGCCTCATAAGAGAGTTTTTCCATCTCTTGTATCACTTTTGTGGCCCTCCTCTGGATGTGCTCCAACAGGTCTACGCCTCTTCTGTACTGAGGACTCCACATCTGGATGCAGCACTCCAGGTGAGGTCTCACCAGCACAGAGTAGAGCGGGAGGATCTCCTCCCTCAATCTGCAGACCATGTTTATTTTGATGTAGCCCACACCAGGTTGTACCACATCAAGAAGATATGTTGGCTTGTTCTTTACATGTTCATGTAGAAACATGTTCTTTACATGTTCAGGTTAACACATCCAAAGGTGTATGAGCAAGAGTTACCAAAATAAGTTTATAACTGATGAGATGTGACCTATTCTGACTTGTGCTATAGTTTGTCACAGAACCAGGAGAAGCCACAGCAATATTGCCTGTGCCTTGCAGAAGAACTTTAGAATCCTCTGTCATACAGACTCCAGAAATAAGCTCATCTTCAGGTCAAGTCCCATCCCAGGAAATTTCATGTCCATAGTATCACTTGGTAGCTGTGTGGTTATGAACAAAAGGATGGCCTTTCTGAAGGATCTCCCTGTAAGGGTCTCCTCTCAGACGTACATGGGGAGTTCTTTCAAGTACAGTGTTTTTTTTGTAAGGGTTTTTTTTTTTTTTTTTTTCTGTTTGGGACACTGGTAGTATGAGATTTAATTAAATATGTGAGTAAAATTGTAAGTTTTGTGTCTTCCCCCTGTGAACTCCCCTCCCACCTTCCCCATTTCTTCCGAGAAAGAGAAGCTGAAAATGGCTGCTTGAGATTTTCCTTTCTGTAGAACTGAAAATGAGAGAAAAGCTAAGACTTTCTGGGTGCAACTGTACTTTCCCAATCAATAGCAACTGATCGAGAGCCTGAAATATTCTGCACAGAGCACTGCATTTCCTGTCACAGCCCGAGGTGAAACCTTCCACTGCCTAGTGCGATGATTCATTTCCAAAACTTCAGTTATCACAACGCAGGTGACCTCTGATTTTCACCCATGTCTTTTCCCCACCCTTGCTTTCTTTTATTCTGTTTCTATTAAAATGTGACTCACTGTGATGGAATTTTGTCAGAGTCCATTAAACCTGATTCTCTTCCTCTGCAAACCCTGCTTCTAATACATCTGTCACAAACACCTATTTTAAATTGTGTTATTTGGTGTTGTCATTTCATCGAATATGTCTACACCTTCCAGAAGCTGAATTCAGAAAAGCTCTGTAGTGCCAGGTGCTGTATAAACATAATGAAACCTTGCCCCAGGAGCTATGTTTCAAAAGATCTTCCAGGCCTTTAATGATATGCTTTCTCTCTTAGTTTTTTCCTGTTTCTCAGGCTATTGCTGGTGCTATCATGAAAGCTGTAGCCTGGTTGCATACTTGTCTTTTGCTATCATTGAACTAAATGAGCTGATGTTGGAGGCAATAGAACTACTCCAGATTTACGCTCTGTCTAGCAGACACTAGGCTACACCCCTTTCACTCATTAAAAATCAGTCACAGTTAAATGCTGTGATTGGCACAATAGAAAAGTCCTTCGAGGTTACAGATCCAATAAACCTTTATTTTTATTTTTTATTATTTTATTTTATTTTTTAATTCCATGTGATAGTAACTGCTCTAAGATATTTTAATTACTAATTAGCTATGCTGTGCGTTTGTTATGTTATATTCGTCCCTGTTCTCAACTGCGATTTCAGCATCTGTTGGAGGGGAAACCCTGGAAAGAAGCCAAAAGACTGCAGTAGATACCAGCAATGTTCTTTCCATGTCAGAACTGGACTGCTGACCCCATTTGATGGTAGTTACCCCACTGTGATTCTGTCTTGGATAGCACCCGGAGAAGGTGACATTGCCTGTGCTCATCAGAGCCTGGAAGTCCTAACTGGAAACTACAGTGCATTAAGTAGAATTCAAGTGTCTAAGTGGAAAGGAAAATTTTAAAGAAAATTTAATGGAAGAGAAAATACATTTTCTTATAAGTTGCCCTACCTAATGAAGAAGCTACCAGGAAACCTTTGACTTAAGCACTCTTGGGTGAACTCATTCACACAAGAAAAAGCTTATCACTCTCCCTGTGATAAATAGTCTTCACTTCAAGTGATAATAGCCAGCAGCCTGACACATGGGCAACCACATACTGGTAGTGGAGCTAATTGATGCAAATGGCTTTCAGGAAGCTCTTCACTGTCCTCGTGCTCCAGGCTATGGGACAGCTTTGTTAAACAGGTTACCTTCACAAGGCTTTCCTTAAGAGGGGTTGAAATATGGCTGAGAAGTTTCTAACGAAATCTGGTATTCAGTATTTGAAAAATGGAGGTAGGTGTTGTGGTTTAACATTACTGTTATTTTCTTAAGCACGTAAAAATAGTTTTTCCCACATACATAAATAAACAAACAAACAAACATATAAATAATCTTGTGCCTCAGATGCTATGTCTTCACTTCAGAATTTACTCAGGTGAAGCTGTTTTCCAGTTCATAGAGAAACCCAAATCTGGGTGTGTGCTTTCCATTCACAGCAGGATTACCAATTGAAGCTCGGGCTTTGTTTTCACAGAACCTAGCACTATCTCAGTGTTGAAGAAGTAGTCACTGCATTTGAATACTGTGTTTCTCAACACTTTCCCACACCTCCGGTGCTCTTCAATTTGCATGTACTGACCTGGGCGGGATGCCTACATCATCATCTCACTTTCTAACTCACCCTTGGTCTTTATTCTCTGATTCTCTGTACTGCATAATTAATTCACTCCCATGCCATTTTTAGTGTGTTCTTTTTTATACAAAAGAACCTTTCCTTCAGGCTTTGAATACTCAAGCACGTCCAATATTATCATAACACTCATAATAAATGAAATGTAGAATTATGTTATACACAGGATATTCCTTTGATAAGTTAAATGACAAACACAGAAGCATATATTGTAAAAAACTGTGTGTGGAATATGACTAAGATTTGCAAATTTGAGTTCAGCTCTATGATGAAGTCTCCCACAGTTTTGAAGCAAATATCTTCCTGCATGACTGGTAATGGTTCTACCAAAGTATGCAGAGGCCCCCACATTGAAACTCTGCCATAAGTATGACAGCTTCCTTAGATGATGATTCTGATGAGGGGAAAGGCCAGTGGCACAGCCTCGAGAAATTTTACGACACAGACTTCAGCTGTGAAGTATTCTGGGTGATCACAAACTTTTCAGACAGTAACAGCCAGGGAGGCCTGTTACATGGTCAGTTTAACTTAGTCTTATTTTGAACATGGACTTCCTTCCATGATACTTTTCTGCGCAAGGAAAATATGTGCTGTGGCTTAATTAACATTGTGAGACTTACCATAATTGGAGATCTCTTACCTGTAGTGAAAACACAAACAGAACAGCTGTCAATCTAGTGTTTGAAAAATGACTTTTCCACTAGCTTGTGTCAGAGTCTTTATCAAAACTGGTTCCCATACCCAGAAGATCCCAAGCTGATGTTGAGATCCAGACTCCAGAAGATCTGAGTGTTCCTATTAGGTTGCTGTGGTCTCTTCTGAGACAGAGGGATAACACTCAGTTGCAAGCTAGGATGAAGATGTTGTCATCATTGCCACAGCTTAACAATGCAGAGTATTCTCGTGATGTCTACACAGGTGTAAAGGGGTAGAAGATCCCTTCTATCCTCATCCAATTGACAGTCCTACAGGCAAAGGTGTATGCCTTTAGCACAAGACAATTATGTTTAACTGCACCATTTCTAAGTATTTTTCTACAGGATTTTATATGTGAATGCACTAGAGGAATTAAAGTAGGATAGTGTCTCTAGTTTATAGACAAATAACATGTTTTTATCATTATTTCCCAAAACCTTTAGATATGCCCATTGTCTTGGACATTGTGAAGCACATTTGCATGAAATTTCTTCTGATATTTTCGTCCAAAAAGGCCAGATATAAAAAATACCCTCCTTACTTCTGCTTTGGGCTTCCAGTAGGAGGAAGTACAATTCTCTTACTATGATATCTCCATAACCAGCTTTTCTGGTTGTCTTTGTCAGTTTCTCCAACTTCTGCCAACTGTAATGGAAGAGCAAAGATACACAGCTAAGTTTGGTGGAAGAACAGTAATTCAACTATCCTATGGTCTTGCAGAGGGAGTGTGATATAGGTGGAATACTCAAGAGATTCTTGTGCTCCATATTTGGTACACTGCACTAACGCACAGATCTACTTACTACATGGTATTGTAATAGAAAAAAAAAGAGAAAAAAAATATCTTCCCGAGCCTGCCCAGAGCCTTGTTTCAATAGCAAAATATTGGCAGTTTTTAGATCTTTGTAATCATTTTGTTTAAATAAAAGTTCTTCCAGACCACTTCAAGTGATCTGGAAGAAAATACTGTTGTAATTGGCAGAATGGTACATCCCCAGTGCCTGAACACACACAAAAGGTGCCAGGCAACTTCATTTAGGACTAAGAAATATCTGCAGCTTGCTCAGTGGTGTGGCTCTGCTCTCCCATGTGTTGTCATTGCTATTCTTTCTTCCTTCTCATCAAAAAATCAGTTCAATCTGCATCAAAAATAGTATTACCAGAATGTGACTTTTAGTTGCGCAAGCACTGTAACACAGGTAGCTGGAAATCTGCACTGCAATAAGGCAGGAGATAAGGAGCTTCTTCACATCTGGGGTAGCCTGCATATCTCCTTCACACTGCCAAACTAAGCAAATGTCTTTGCTAAATGACAGCTGTAGAATTCAACAAACCACTGGCTCCATCTCTTCTTGCATACTGTAAATATCCATATCACAAAGCCCACAAACACCCACACATATTGGAATCTGTGCAGATAAAAATCAAAGGAAAGATACTGAAGTCTGGTGTCTTCATCCAAAGCTGACTGAAGGCAATCCCTTAAATGACTTGGTATTTATAGCTATCCCTAAATTACCCTTCATTCCTGGGGGGGTGTAGTAGAGGCTGAAATCTCTCCAAAGCAGGCTTAAGAAGTATTCATGTGATACGTATATACCAAGTTTGTGTCATCTTTTTCATCCTATGCCTGTACAATCCATAAGAGAAACTGGAGCTTGCATGTATATCATCAGCCCTGGAATTCCAAGCTTATTATAAAATAAATAAATAAAAATAAAAGCCTCTCTAGTTAAACTACCCCATTTCAAACCAACGGTGGTGACAGAAACCCTATTACCAATCATGCACTAAGTGTGCTGATGTGAGCACTGCAGATTATTTCTAACATGAGTTACTGCCCATTCTCAATGGCTTGTTCAATCAGTGGGTTTTCTAATTGCTTTGGGGATTAATAACACAATGGGAGGCCATTTCATATTGGTTGACAATTATTTTATCCAACTGTATAAAGAACAGGTGATAAATTAATAAATTATAGTCAGTCAGTTATTAAAGCTTAATGGCAGATGGCTGTAACAAGAATAAAGAGAGCCTGAGCCTCACAAAATGGTATTTTGATAGTATTTTTCAATGCATTTTTAATGAGAGGCATATAAAATGCATAAAACTTATAAATCATTTATAGAAGAACAAACTACAGAGTAGAATGGTCCAGTTATAATGCTGTGATATTATTAATATCACAAGATGGCACAGCAGCCAGTGAATCTGACTGGAAGCACATCATGCCAGGCACTACACAAACAACCAGCACAGCACCATCCAGGAGCCATGCAGCTACAGCTAGAAGGATGCAGAGATGGAAAATGACCTGCCAATGTCACAGCAGGTCCCAGGGCTAAAACTCACTCATATGCAGATATCTTGCACTTAAGTTCTTAGCAACTGCTGGACCTCATCTTGGACTCTGTGATTTTAACACCAATGTGGGTAAAATGCAAATTTCTTATGCATTTTGGTGTGCAAACTGTGCTGAGCTGTGAGACCAGAAAACATCTCATATTCAGATGGAGAAATAAATGTTTGAAAGTATTATTTCTTTCATTGTGGGTAAACATATGTTTTTCCATGGCACAAATGTATGTGCCTGTACCCTTTTTGGTATAACACCCTGAAGACATGGTCAACCAAGTCAGTCTAGAAAGTCTACTGCTTCCCTGATTTTCTTGGAGGCAATGTGTAACCCACATGTACATTTTATCACTTCTATATTTTTTGAATGAAATCGTGGCCCATTGTAGGCTGACAGTAGAATGCTTTTTGACTAAAGCTAAGTAGACTGGCTCTACTTTCAGTTTTAGAGGCTGANTACCCAGAACTACTGACGATCCACAGAACTGGAGCATTAACTCTTTAACTCCCAGTGTGCTACATGATGTTATGATGAGGAATACCAATAACAAAATCATTAAACCATAACAGAGGCCTACAGAGTATGATTTTGTCCAGTGTATTCACACAGCACCTGCCCAAATAACACCTTGGAGTCCCAGTCCAATGAATATGTTGAGAACAGATAATAGTCTCTGACTATTGCTTGTTAATGTCTGGCTCAGTCATTTAAAATTGAGAACATTCCCCCTGAGCAACTTGATGCTAGGAGAACAGGGGCACTTAAACACATCTGTATGTAGACACAAGAATTTAAACTCCTTCAACTCAAAACTCATTTAACACTAAATTTGACCTAATTCCTCACCACTGAAGGTTAGCCAGTATTTTAGCCGATATTAACTTAATATTCCAGTTCCCCAAAGCCAGGTGTATTTCTCACAGAACAGTCATTGCAGGTAATACCCCACTGCTCCTATTAAGCCACAGATCAAGAACTAAATGACCTCTGGAAACTCAAGTATGCTTCTTGTCTTGGAGGTAAATGTTTCAGCTCTGCAACACTCTAAAACTGTGAATGACAGCTGAATAGCTATCCCAGAATGTGTCCCATCACACTCACAGTCTCTGTCTTTGCACCTTCTCACAATGTTCTCCCTCCCTTTTCTGGCCAGCATTGCTGGCTGCTTGCTCCTACCTCCAGCCAACATCTGAAGCTCTGAAGGGTGCAGCTCTCTTTGTTTTCAGTTCTTGTACAGCCCTTAGAGTCATGAGGAGAAGTGTATCCTTGGAAACAGCCCTTCCCATGGCACAAACCAGAAAACAAGCATAAATAAAAAGCTGCCTGGCTACATCTCCCTCATCTTCTACAACTAGTCCAGGGCTTAACACTGGAGCACCAGTCAAGCATCTTTTGCAAGAAATGGCATTCATGCTGCAGTACAGTTTTATATGGCCTTGAGGGGAAGGGGCAGCCCTAGAAATGGCCTGGGTCTCAGCTGCAAGCTGACCCTGTAGGGCTGAATTGACGAGGTGATGCTCAAGGTGAGCTTCACACAGACCTCATCTGTGATCAACCTCCCTCCAGCACAACTAGGCTACTTCATCTGGATGCTGTCTACTTCACAAGCATAATATCAGCTTCAGGTGTTGATCCTTTCATGTCTGAACAGTGATATGTACCCAATCTTGTGCCAAACTGCAGAAGGATATTGTTGAAAGTACCGTGTAGGTGAGGTACCTTCAAAGCTCATTAAGTTTCATAGGTATTAGAAGAAAAAAAGAATTACTGTATTTTATCTATGTAGCATCTGCTCTCTTTGTTCAGAAAGGAACAAAACCTCCCATAATCACAAGGCAGTTTATGTCTTCTCGTATGAGCTCTCAGTACAGATTTATTCTTGCAACCATAAGAAGTTAGTACAAGATTTTAGCAAGCAACATGGAATTACAGGTTATGCAGAAAATTGAGGGACTGGATCTTTTGCAACCGATGAAGACCACAGCCAGGTCAAATACATGGATTTTTCCAGGTTGTGAGGGAATCTCCAAGAGGCTGAGAATTTGTAAGAACACATTTCCTCCCAGAAGAAAACTCTGCATCCTAGAGACCTGAGGGAAAAGTCTGACATAGTCAACAAGCCACTCCCAATAACTGAAAAGTCATGGAAGTTAGGTGAAGTCCCTGGTGACTGGAAAAAAGGCAACAAAGGACTCATTTTTGAGAAAAAGTATGGGTCAGTGACAGGGAAAATCATGGAGCAGATCCTCCTGGAATTTATGCTAAGGAATATGGAAGAGAGGGAGGTGATATGGGACCACCAGCACGGCTTCACCAAGGGCAGGTCGTGCCTGATCCAACATCATTGCTTTTTATGATGGCATAACTGCATCAGAGGACAAGGGAAGAGCCACTGGTGTTATCTATGGGGATTTCAGTAAGGCTTTTGACACTGTCTCCCATGCCCTATTTCTCTCCAAATTGGAAAGATAAGGATTTGATGGGTGTACTGTTCGATGGGTGAAGAACTGGTTGCAAGATCGCACCCACAGAGTGGTGGTCTGCGGCTTCATGTTCAAATGGAGATCAGTGAGGAGTGGTGTCCCTCAGGAGTCAGTAATGGGGCTGGTGCTCTTTTACTTCATCACTGACATCGGCAGTGGGATGGAGGGTACCCTCAGCGAGGTTGTGGATGACTCGAGGCAGCTGACACACACAAGAGACAGCACACTGTCCTGAGGAACCTAGACAGGCTTGAGCAGTGGGCTCAGGTGAACCTCATAATGTTTAACAAATCCAAGTGCAAGGACTTGCACGTAAGGCATAGCATGGGAGATTTAGATTGGATAAAGTAAAAAGTTTTCTGTTCACAGGAACAGGTTGCCCAAAGGGTTGGTGAATAACCCATCCCTGGATATGTTCAAGGCCAAACTGAACGGGGCTCTGAGCAACCTCACTGTGTCCCTGTTCATTGCAGGGGAGTAGGACTAGATGAACTTACAAATTAAAATATCCTAGGATCCTATGATTTTAAATGGGCATGAAATGTGAATTCCTAGGGATTTGTGGGTGGAGATCATGCTCAGATGGTCCTGCAGCCCTTGGGATTACCAGGCAACCAAGTTAACAGTACCATGTCTTCCCCTGGGGAAAACAAAACAAAACAAAACAAAACTGTTCCTATGCCATCCCCTGAGCAAGATTGGCTGAGATTAATTCTTTGCCTCCATATTTCCAGTATCCTTGTAGTCACACCCCAGTACTGGCTCCCTTGTAAGCTCTCACTCTTCCCCAGCTACAAGTGTTGCTCCTGCACTGATCAGCTTCACTTGAAATTCTGCCCTTCCCAAGACAAGATGTGTGTTAATCTCCTCTTCATATCACTCCTCTCTCAAGGATAATGAAGCATTTTAAACTCAACTTCTGCAGAGGTCTGGGGACTGCAGCTCCCACAACTCCCACATTAAAGCTGACAGTACACAAAGAAACTCTCCGTCCACCCCACCTTTTCCTTCTCCTGGTTCAAGGGTCTTTGGTTTATTGTCATGATGCTACATTTCTCTGACCTTTACTGAATATGCCATCTGCTGCGCTAGAAACTTAAAAAATCATTTAACTCCATTTGTATCTAATTGCAGTTTTCCTCACTGCCCTCCAAATTTAGCACAATATCATCTGCAAGTGCTGTGGCTTCAGCTGAATCACAAAAGCCAATTATACCAATAATAATATCTTAATTTCTTTTTAAGAAGAGATTCAAAGGCAAGTATGTACCCAGGATCTCAAGAACTAAGAAATAGCTCCACTCCCTTCAGGTTTAACTAACAGTTAATTTCATCTTATATTTTCACCCCTGTGATGCAGGCATCAATCCTGGTCTTTCCTAACAGCTTTATTCTCCCAGCCCACTGAGGTGCACAATGCCCGCAGTGAGTTGCCTTTTTTTCGGTCTCCCTCAGCAGCAATATCCTCAAAGAATTCCAGCCAGTTAATGAGGCATGCCATTCCCTTCCTGAAACCATATTAGATATCCTTAATTAGGCCATGCTTTTCTAACTGTTCCTCCCTTAGTATCTCAAAAGAGGAGCTGAAGACTTTCAACTGCACAGATCTACAGCTTCCCAGCGCATCCCCAGGCCCTTTATAAAAATAGAAAAAGAGATCACATTACCTTCCCCTCCACCCTAAGATATCTCTCCCCTGAAGGAAGTAAACTTGTAAAAATAGCAACTATGGCTTCTCCAGTTTCCTAACCAGAGAAATAACTGCCTCAATAGATGTGTATTTTTATTTCCCCAGCAAGGATGAGCCTCAGAAAGGCCGAAATGTGTTTCAGATGAGCATGGGAAAGCAAAGGAGCACATGCTTTTGTTTGTCCCAAGCTCATGTTTCTATTGTTTACTCTGATTACCTGAAACTTTGTAAGATAATTTTATGGTTTTCTAAGACAGAAGTTTCTTCTGTTTTTCTTTTTCATAGTTCCCATTGTTAACCAGAACTGAAACATAGCTCTTTCAGGCAAGTAAAACTTCGACTTTACACCGGAAATAACTGAAGTTTCTGGAATTTCTTCTATTTTCCTGAAGATGGGCCCAACACACACACTCAAAATTATCTTGATTTCTAGAAGCTGATTTATAAATAAGGTTTTCAACTCAAAACCTAACTGACAAATCTCATTCAAGTAAATTACCACAGTTTTCTCTTCAGGTTGCCTTTTGGAATTGCTGGCACAGGTCAGCAATTTGGAGGTCAGTTTGACCCATCTGACAAAGTCTGACCCTTCTCTACTAGCAATTACAGTACTATCCAGTTCTTCCTTTCTCCTTTTTTTTTTTTTTTCATTTTTATCCAACAGGGAAAACAGAAAACGAACTCCTGCAATGATCTTTTTCTTGCGTCTCCTGTAACACTACAGATTTTGGTGACGAGTTGATGAGAGAGGCAACTTGTTCAACAAACATAGTTATCTCCTCTTTTTGTGACAGAGCCTTATATTTTTCTTGTTTAATGGTTTTGATGTTAATTCCATACAGACCAATCCAAAACACAAGAAATACTGAGGTCCACCATCAAGCAACCCTGGCAGATGTGCACAGGACCCAAGCAGAGCCTATGTCTCGCACGGTTGTCAGAAATGGACTGAGCTCAGCCTCCCCTGAGGTACAGAAGCTAGCTCATCTGATTTTCAGGATTATATGAGCTAAAAGAAAGTTGCAGAAACAAACATCTGGTGCCCAGGTAAGGCCACACAGATACGTAGGAGTGGGGATTAGAAGGTGTGAAAGCCGGTGCTGGCAGCTCAGATGTGATGCCGTAGATGGGAAAAGCTGAGTTCACCACTGAGCCTGTGACACTGGGAAGCTGTGCAAGCAGAACAGATGTTTCAGTGGCAGGGTAGGGTTTCTGCCAAAAGAAGCTTCCTGTTTACTGATGCCTAACATTTCTTTATGCAAATGACACCAGTAGGACTGAAGTGTAATTTCTGTGACCAATACCTGCACCATGAAAAGTATTGTCCCAAGGAGCTCCAGGTTTTGCTGTTGCTCAGTAGGCTGGTGATAATGACTATTGGCAAAATTACTGGATATAGCTCAGCTCAAGAACTTTTTGAACTCATGCAGAAAGGCTACTTCCACTACAGTGAAAACTTTAAGAAATTATTTACTCTTTTTGAATAAACTTGCATTTACCCTTGATCCCGTTTAACATTGGTGATTTTCCTACTTCAAGTAGGAGGTGAAATGGGAAATATTCAGAGGTCACAGATTTCCAGCATTTTTATGGGCCTCTGAAGTACAAGCAGACATCTCAAATCCCACGGAAAAAATATATTTTATTGGGTAAACTTAAGACATCAAAAATCTCTAGCTAGAAACTGATTTCGTAATGATGGTACACTAAAAAGAAGACATTATTTGTGACCTTTGACAAATAACCAGAGTGTTTGAAGCCTATGAATATATATCACAGTAAAGGCAGTCATATATGCGTGTACTGTTTCTATTTGGGAGATATATACATTTATCTGAATGTGTTGCAATCACTACCATCAAAAATGTCTAAGTTATGTTCCTACACCAAGAAAAATGTTTTTTCCCACCCTATGTCATTTGTTGTTATTAGCGTGAGAGAAATTTAAAAACTTTCTGTAAACAAAACATACATCTCATCTTCATCATACTTGATTCTCTGTATCTCATTTAATTGAGGGTAATGCTGAGCTTATCATCTTATCTCTGTGGCTAACAACCATTTGTGCTTTTCTTTAGGGAAACACATACAAGGCGTCATGATGTAGAAACACAGCACAGTGAAAACATTTCAGTTTTACCTCAAGGTAAATTCATACAGGTCAACATTAAATGTGGCTGTGAAACTGACTCTACGTCAATCTTACATTTAAGTTGAAGTGCCTTTTGTTTCATTTATGTGAATGTATCCTACACGTCTGAGAGGTGAGTACCCAACTCTATGTGCCTGAGAAGCATTGGGTACCCATCTCTGTACACCCAAGAAGAGTTGGGTACCCAACTCTACACGACCACCTGCTCTCCAGCCTGTTATTCATTCAATCCAGTGAAACACAACCCTTTGCCCAGGACTTTCTCTGTGTTTCCATGTCAGAGAAGTCCCTTTGGCAATATCCAGAAGCTTTAAGTCAGTATACACAGCAGAGGTTGACATGAGGTGCAGAAATATATTTTGTTTTGCAGCTGCACTCCCCTATCATGGTTTCTTCTGTTTCTGGATTGATGGGTGCACACACAGAGCCCTGGCTGTACTGCTTATGGTCTGAGGAGAGCTTTTTAGCTCCCATTTCCTGTTCTGTACTTCAACTTTTGTCATTGTTCATTCTCCTTTCATTGCTGTGGAAGGATGCTTCTTGCAGTGCTGCAAAGGCTGCATCAGAAACAGATAACACTCTGGGAGGCTGCTAAAGGCATGACTCCTTGGAGGTCACCCTGCTCTGCAGAGAGAGGGCATTACTGCATCACCTTCCTCCTTCAGCCAAGCCACCCACAGTGCTGAGCAGCCTGCCTGTCAAGTCTGCCTGCCCTTCTGTCACTGCTGCTCCTTGCTATCCTCATCCCAAGGAGAGCACCATAGGTCAAAGGGATCTTCAAGACCAAAATCAAAGCAGGGCTCTCTTTGGTGCGCTTCTGCTCAGCTGGGTGGCCACACAGTGCTTGTTACACTGAAGCCTGATGGTTCTATCCATCCACATTCAAATTCTAAGCATATTCATAGCACTCACATCATCTCAGTACCAATTGATTTACAATCACAGTGCTTCACATTATTAAGGAAGGACTAATTGTTCTTTTTTCCTAATGAAAACTGAGAGTATCCTAATTCAGACCTCCTAAACCCAACACATACTCTTGGGTCTACTATATTTTACTGACTTATCCTATGCTATAGAGATAATTGTTGAATGAAGAGTCTCAAAGACACAGAATCAACACTGGCTGAATACTGTTCTGGCCAAATTTGACAAACTATAAATTAAGTCATAGAAGAGCACAGATACCACTCCAGCCTCTATATGACTTCCTTCCCATCCCATTCTTCTGCTCCATCTCAACTGTTAAAATGTTGCAATAGCAGAAGTAGGAAAAAAAATAAAACAATTTAGAGGAGTCACCAAGGCACATGACAAGCCCTTTTTTTTTTTTTTTTGCTAGAGCCCTCAAAACCCATAATCTATTCATCAGGTGAGAGTGAGGCTAGCTCAATGATAAGCTCTTATGAAAATGTCAACTTAAAATCACGTTAGAAAAAGCATTTTGCTTCTCTTTCTGTTTTACATTGGAAATACAAATGTTTCTTTTAATATGCCATAAGCATCTATTTGGAAAAAAATATATATATATATGTGAGATTTAGCAGTTCCCAGGAACATTTCAATGCAGACTGAAAATACACAGGAATAAATAGCCCTCTGAGGGGCAGTTTACATCATGAAACACACCAAGGGGCTGTCTGGGTAAAATCTGGATCTGTTTTCCATGTACATCAGTGATTCACAAACTCAGATGAGTACCCTGAAAAAGTGTTTATATTTAAAAAAAAATAAAAAAATAAAACTCCTTACATGCAATGTTATTAATATTAAATGTGCTATTAAAAGTAAAATGCAGCCTTCTAAGCAATTGTACAATAGAAGTAATTCCACGGAATTCAATTACCGAGTGTTGGAAGTTAGGCTAGGGATGAAACAGAGGTTGACAAACCAATGTTGTCAAATCGTTTATGATGTGAAGACATCATTTTGAGACATGTAAACATATTAAGACCTCATAAGAATTTAAACTGTCATAATCAGTCATAGTTAACCACTGCTGCAAGGGCCTAAGGATGCAGGATGACTGTGCAACAGCCTAAGCCTAACTGCAGAGGTGAGGACATGTTACTTATGTCATACCTGGGCTTACTGTGTCACTGCTGGCCCTTATACTTGTGCAGAATACCCTTATAGGAGAGCAGACGGACAACATAAAGAAAAACTACATCAAGGCAGACAGCCTGCCCCCTAAAAGTAATACTTATGTCTGCAAACTCAGTGGCTGAAGCTGCAGACTGGGATGGGAACTGGGGCCCAGCTTTGGTTGGGATCACGTATTGCAGCCTCAGCCTCACCATTCCTACTGTGGTTGTGGAAACACAGAAAGCAACAAGAGACACTAAAGCAAATGGCAACTGTCTTCTTTATGAATTGACAGTGTCATGCTTCGTACCACTTTTACAGCTTTGGGTTTACTACAAGGGGTCCTGACCCCTTTACCTGAGTTCTTACTCCTTGAATGTTAAGCTACAATAAAACCATAATCACTAGGTGGAATCACAAAGATGTATGTTCACAGTAACAGGACTATAAAACTAGACCTTTATGTTTTCTTATCAAATTGCTTGGCTAATGTAAGAAAAGGGGCCAAATTTCCATTTCTGTGGAGAAGAATAAAATACCTTTAAAGTGACCAGGAATTCAAATGTGAAAATAGCGCAAAAACCAACAAACAAAAAAATTCTATATTTTAATTAAAAATGAACTTTCATAAACTCTCCTCTTTGCTTTTTAACTGTAGAACTTCCCATACAGAGCACATCCAGCCACAGCGTAACAAAGCCCATGATGTTATTCTAATTACAAAAAACAAAACAACAGTTACACTCGGTACGAAATCCAGAGTGCAGCAGAAACAAACCAGTGAAGTAATCCTTTTTCCTATTTTGTGCTTCAAATCTCCTGTAGCTACAAACATTACAGCCAAAGGAATTGCTGCTCATCTATGCTTTTTCTCCTTGAAAACCATAATCTGCACTTTAATTGATTCAAAAGGCATATGGACAGGTGGGGATTAGCAGAATCAAAATCAGATAGGAGAAGGAGATTTTTTAAGACTTCCAGTGGCAAATACAGACAGGAGGGTAAAGCAAACACAATTAAACTCTTTTGATGCAAAGGAAGCAAATGCTCACATTGTGACTTTCAACAGAATGAGTCAAGAAATTAAGACAATTGGGCTATGTCATGTTTTAGCACACAGTCACTATAAAGTCTGGGGTTATAAACTCTTTCTTTCACACAAGCAAACAGTGAGAGCTCTGTTCTGTTTTCAAGGAATGGATGCTATCACTCAGACAAGATCCGAACTCCCAGTGAGTGATAAAAGCTTATCAGTCCCATGAACAACACAGCCCAGTAACTGGTGGGTGACTCTATCTCACAGCTCCAGCTGCTGGTTTCCTCTGCCTTGAAGTGAGGGGAACATAAATAAAACAATCACCATATGGATATTGCATTATGTAAATGGCAGCGGTTGTAGGAAAAGCAGTTTCATACAGTATAAGCAAAGGGCTGAATTTATCACCAGCAGTTTTGGAGCTGATTGAACCAAGAGAGACATTTCTCAGGCACAATCCTCCAGCAGCAAGGAACATCTGAGCATTATCTTCAGGACACAGTCTTCCTGGCTAGCTGACACGGGGACAGTACTGAAAATTAATAGGAAGTGGCTGAGGATGGATGACTCAAACAAACGTCTCGAAAGGACTTGGTACCAGAGGATGAACAGTCGAATCTTGCTTCTCTCCGCCCTCCCAAGTAGCATCAGTCTACAGTGTGTTTATGCAGCAGTGGGTGGTTTGGGACAAAGAGCTTAAGGAAACACCATCCTAGGCCTGATTCTCTCTCCAAGTTAAAATCAGTGATAACAACACAGAAAGATGAAAGACTACTGTGTTGTGACACCCAGACTGTACCAGAAAGGGCCTTTTTATGTTGTTTGTTACAGTGACCTGAAAGGAGGATGTAGTGAGGTGGGTGTTGGCCTCTTTTCCCACGTAACAGCAATAGAACGAGAGGTAATGACCTTAAATTGCACCAGAGGAAGTTAAGGTTGGATATCAGGAAAAATTTCTTCTCTGAAAGGCTGGTGGGGTGCTGGCACAGGCTGCCCAGGGAGGTGGTAGAGTCACCATCCCTGAAGATATTCAAGAAGGTGGATGTCACACTGAGCGACATGGTCTAAAATGGTGACAGGCATGGGCTGATGGTTGGACAAGATGATCTTACTGGTCTTTCCAACCTTAACGACTCTGTGGTTGCAAGATCTTTTTCAGCCTTTCCTCCATGTCAGCCTTCTCTGTACTAGAGCTGATTTGCTGCTTATATCCATTTCCAGACAAAGTCTGTTATTCAGTTAAACCAATGCAAATCAGGAGAGCCCCCAGCAAAGTTAGTGAGTCCTCTGACTGACATGGGTGTAGAAGTCAACAGTTTTCTGCCTGCTGTGGTCAGTGTTTATAACCATAAGCAGAGAGCTGCACAGCCCTGGACAGAAGGCTGGGACCATGATAGATTACTTGTTACCCACAGGCTAAAGACAATTTAGGATTTAGGAATCTAGAACAGGATTGACAGTGAACTTGGCGACCAAGATCTCAAACTGAGAGCAACACTCCTCTGCACTTCTGCACATGCAGCTTGTTTGAAAAATCTGCAGGTACTCACGTGCCCAGCGCTGTCCCAGGTTGGCTCAAGCAGGGTCAGGGTTGCCCTCCAGCCACAGCCCAGGGCTCTGCTCCATAAGCTAACCCAAAGGGTGCACAACATATCTTCAGAGGTAAATTCAGAGGCTGAGCAATTGTAAATTCTATTCCAGGGCCTAAAAGCAAGGGACTGCAGAGCTCAGTGCCTGTTATCACACCCAGCCCCCATCTTCGAGCCTGGCTGCCAGCACAGGTGTGAATTTCAGCCTAAAACAACTTGAGCAACTTCATTTAAATAAGCTGCCAGTCTGAGTCCCCTTTAATCTCTGAGATAGGGGATTTTTGTTGCTTGTATGTTCTGTGGTTGTAAGAATGAAAAATGAGTGGTCAGACCGGTAGTTTGCAGTTACATTGGCTGTTTCCTTTTCCAGAGATAATTTTTTACTCAATGAGTTGGTTTTCTTAATGACTTGCAGCAAGGTGGTGGGTTTTTTTTTTTGTTTGTTTTTGGGTGGTTTTTTTTTTAGTTTTTTTTTATTTTTTTAGGTTTTTTTTAGTGTTTCATTGTTAGTAATAACTCTGGAGTAGTCTGCATACATTTTTACAGAAGTGTGAATGTTCATCTGTGAACCTCATACAAACAGATCACAGCACATGGAGGAGACATACAAGTCTTAAAATTGACGGAGCAGGATGAACAAACCTGCTTACGTAACTCCTGCATAAACAGCAATTGCTTGCTATCCCTTTCACAGCTCTTATCCAGAAAAGTGTAATACATAGCAATAGACCTCTGAAAGCTCCAACCAGTTATGAGGCTTAGAGAAATCCATTCCCATCATTCAGTGAAGGAAATTCATTCCACAGCCAAAGGAAATTATCTTGCGATAACATTAGGAAGTACACAGCAATATCAGTGACCGTGCAGGGTTTTAGAAACAAATTACTGGGGTTCTTTCCATCTGTTACAAGCCAGTGTAACTCAAAGAAGTCATCTTATCCATTATGAGTGATTTTTGGGCTTTCACTATCCTTTCTTCACCAAAAAAGTCAATACTATAACATATAGGAGATCAGAGGCAGTGGGGCCTCAACTACTAATGGGAACCTAATGACTTTTATTCTTCCTAGAGGATATGTTGCCCTAAAAACTGGGTATAGGAAGGGGAAAAAAAAAAATCTGTGATCCTTGGGTTACACCTAACACAAGTTAATATCTTGGAACAACCTTTAGATGGAAAGTTGTAAGATGCAAATCTTGCATCATTGTCTGCATTACCCATAGGCCCTTTGAGGTGATGCCTATCCAGGGACTTCAGACACACCCACAAAAGAACCACCTTCTTCTTCCATTGGCCTATTTTCTCTTGCCAACACTTACACTTTCTCTTCCATAAGTAGGAACGTGGTTCCTGGATTACTCACAAGGTATGTGTAAGACATAGTCATTACTGGTAGCTCAGATTCACAGACAAGGAATTCATTTCAGGTTTCAGATCAGCCTGTGAAGAGTAAACACCCATGCAGTTAGTCTGCACAAAGATGCTTGTTGCAATATCTGCTTCGTGTAGAGTCCAAGAACTAGCTTCAATCCAGCTAAATCATAGATGCTAACATGGTCCAGCAAACAAATAAACAGTTTCCTGGAATGTGTATATTAAATTCTGTCTTACTAATGGGAGCCACGTTTTTTTCAATGCAGTGCTCTTCAGCTAAACACAGTAAACCCAGCAGATTTTTAGTCCTGGGGAAAGGGAAGAGCATCTCAGCCATAAGAAGTGTAGATTTGACCACCACACCTACTGAAGGACTCATATCTCCCTGCAGTGCTCTTTAGCTTGATTTCAAATTTCAAAGCCTGCAATGGCTGCCATGCTTTTGCACACATTTCAACAGTAAGGAGGATTTCCACAAAAATCCATGAGCTGACCATCTTCATTATTGCCACAAGCTGTTGAACATGCAAAGCCTTGTACTTACTGTTTTCAGTCTGATAAGGGATCTTTTACTTTAATCCATCAGCTGAACAACGAATTGCAACAACTCATGCATTTTCTTCCCATATACAGATCTAGGCTGAATGCTTTTCATTCTCTATATGATGAGGCCAAAGTGAAACTGTGAGTGGCAAAGAGTAGATGAGTAGGGAATGATTATTCATTCTTTCCCCTCAAAAGCAGAATCAGGAGACAGTAATGAATTATCAGATAGAATATTTAAACCAATGGAAATAACTTCTCATGCAAAGACAACTTAAATAAATTGAGTCCACTGCTGTGGGATTGTATAAGTGCAAAGAGTTTAAGTGAATTCAAAAAGCTGTTAGAGAAATGTATGGAATTAAATGTTATTATAGTGATTATGAAAAATACACATATGCCTTCTTCACCAGAAGTTGCTGAGAAGAGACATCAGGGGAAGTAAAACTGGATGCTTGACATGTTTTTGTACCTTGTTTTTGAACATCACAACAAATGAATGTTACAGGAAGAATCCCTGGGATAGATGAACCTTAAATTTCTGTGCTTAAGTTATTACTATTCATTCCTCAACTAATGTCAACCCAACTTCTTGAGCCAATTCTGACAACAACTGTCTTTACCACTTGCAGGTTCCTTTTGTAGTAATTGCTAGGCAATAGTTTTCATTTGTTTCTTACATGCTGTAACCTCAGTTGCTAGCAATCTCCTAATTACTGGAAGTGACTATTATTCCATGTTCAGTGCGGATATCAGTAACACTCATACAGCTGCGGGGCATACTTGCTCTCTGCAATTTCTTATTTTGACATTTTCACCTAAGACAAAGTGAAATTTTGACTGACAGTACATGGCCACGACAGTGTGGTGTTCCAGTATCTGTGGAATGTAGCTGGTAAAGTGACTTTTGCTGACACGATGAGGTAGTTTCAGGGAAATTCAAATCACAGAGTCATTGAATCACTTAGGGTTGCAAGGGACCTCAAAGATCATCTGGTTCCAACTCCTTCCTGTGGGTAATTACTGATTCCTTCAAGGCGATCTTGTGTGTTTTAACATTTATTATTACACTAGACCATGGCTCAGGAGTAGAAGCTGCCTATGAGATGAAGCCTTGTACACTTGCAAACTCTCCTCAGAGTGTTTTGGCTTTTCTTTTTATTTTCCAAATCTGCTCCAGCAGTACCTGGGACTGACAAGAGGATGCACTGGTTGAGAGAAGTATGTGCCAACTGCAGCCACAACTCCCACCTCCCAGCCCCTGGAAAAGGTAAAGCTGCATGTTTCTTTGGGCGCATCTCTAGAAACTCTGCTGTTCACATAAAGCACAGATTGCAAAAATATCCTTTTGAGCTTTTCTTTTGTTCAAAAAACAGTTTGAGGGTTAGCATCAGCTTTGTACGTCTACTTAACAAAAGCACAAAGTGTAAAAGAATAAATCAGAAGAGGGGATTAACTACATTGGTATAGAGTGTAGTTGCTTTATGACTGTCAGTGAGGGTAAATTTTTCCTCTAAGAAGAAAATATTAATAACAGTAAATAAATAAATAAATAAATAAATAAACAAACAAAAGACCCACAACACTGTAGACAGAAGACTTCAGCCTGCAGTTGCACTCTCTTTTGCAGAGCAGTCTTCCTGTAGGATATTCTCTGGAGAGCTGGGTACAAGTCAGCAGTGCCCAAAGTCCCAGGGAGTGGCCCATAAATGCTGATCTAACTCTGGAGTTGTTCTGCACAGGTGCAATTTATGCCCTTGGCAAATACAAGCAATGTAAGTGACACAGAAGCAATGACTTTGGTAACTTCTCTCAGATGATTTGCATCTGAAAAGAGACATTTTTGGAAAGAGAACTATTTTGTCTCAATGAATGTCTCCAAAATAAAATGATTTGACTTTTAGA
Source organism: Odontophorus gujanensis (assembly GCA_013399175.1). Lineage (NCBI taxonomy): Eukaryota > Metazoa > Chordata > Aves > Galliformes > Odontophoridae > Odontophorus > Odontophorus gujanensis. Next base: position 405,254 of record VXAB01004210.1, on the reverse strand, counting down.
TTCAAGTTGACTTATAATTCTGAAACATCCTTCAGAGCTCAGGTATTAAAGCCCAAAGCTTTCTTAAAGGTTAAACTCCAGAAGGATTTTTTTCTTTTTTTGTCTTTTGATTTCTTCAACCAGCTTTGCCTTAAAAGCAAATTGCCAGAAGGGAATCAGTCAAAATGAGTTATTAACATTTGTGTCAAAGTGAAACAAGGGGGAGCTTATCACAGAAGGTGTTGCCCACAAAATTTCCAGAGCTTTGCTCAAAACACGGGGTCATTTTTGCACATTTTGGAGCTATTTTTTAAATGTGTGGACAGCAATAGTGACATATTAAGAATTAGCAGCTAAGCCTACAAAGAGAGCTGTGTGCCTGCAGAATTCTGTCCCAGGGAACTCACTGTAGCACTGTGCCTTTGATATCCATGGAAATGTGGATTCCCAGGAATTGTAAGTAACCCTATGGGGGCACATTTATCTTACAACACTTGGGAAAAATAAAAGGCATCCAGCATGAGGTCATCACTTCCTACTGGGGAAACAATTGGCAAGATGTGGTTTAAGAGGCAGAATTCACTTGAAATCCCTCTACATCTGGAGCTTACTTCTCATGTTACAGAAGTCCCAAATGTTCGAAACAGTGAGCCATTAGTGACTGAAGGAGCAGGAAAACATCTGTATAATGCATGAAATGTCTGGAAGTGTCTGACTCTCTGGGAATCAGCTGAAGCTTTCAATTGATGCTTTAATGGTGGTAATTGAAGTTTGCAGCACTGGCACATCCTCACTCAGTAATTAGATGGATTACAATCTTTCTAGTTTGGCAGCATTCTTTAAACAAGCTTCAGCTTTTCATATAGTCAACACTCTTGCAGAGATAAATGTCACATCAGTTCGGAGTGAAAAGTAATTTAAGGAAAGACTCAAATTTATCTTCTCTGAGTACCAAACAGGAGATATTTCAAAGACAGGACAATGGCCCTTTCTATCTTAAAAGAATGGCCTATTTCTCCCATATAAAGGCTAGATTGTGAGTGGGAATCTATGGGTGTGCCTTCCCTGAAACCACTGAAGCTAAACTTGCTTATAATATTTCAGGATCCAGTCTACATGTTAATGAATGGATGAAATTCTGATTAACTGAAGTGTGTAAGGAAGGGAGAATGGGAGAATCCCAAAGGAAAAAATCTTATTACCCATCACTTAGTAAGACAGGATTTGTCACTGTGATTGGTAACTATGGTCAATCTGAAAAAAAGAAAGTGGTATAAAAAAAAAAGCTCTGTTCTGGAAGTGGAGATCAGGAACAAGCCTCCACACGCAGGGGATTGGGAGACATGATTTTCAGTTACATACATCCAAACCCAGTTTTTAAAAAATGTTTACTCTTAGCCTTGAAATGGCAGTATCAAGATTGTGCTTGCTTTACAGCTGCTGAGAGCTACTTTATTCTACAGGTGCTCTTTGAAATTTTAGAAAAAAACGTTTTGAAACCAGCTCTGTTCCTAATGCTTATGTCTAGAGTTTCTTCCCCCTGAATATTTAACTGAATGATATGAGAACTTGTAAAAATCAGTGGATTTGTTTATCTATAGAACTGAGCAGCTTGAAGATTTCACTGAACAAACCCACATAGATATGCCCTTGGAACTGGATGTCATGTTTCAGTCACCACCGTGAGGGAAGACCTCCAAAGCAGAACAGAGTGCCATGGCTGATCCTGTGGTCAAATCATCACCTAAGTTTCCTCTACTGCATCTTCCATCCTTTTCTGTGTTTAAATAAAACCAATCATATGAACTTCACCTGGAAGAAGCTTAGCAGCTGCCATTGTCACTACTTCCTTATTACAGATTTCATATCATGCTTGGTTCCCCCACAGAGTTTTACAGTAAAAAATCTCTCCACACTTTTTCAAGTGTGAAGCCAGGCCTCCAAATACCTAAGGAGTGAGAGGCAAAGAGACAAGGCTGGACTCTTCTCAGCAGTGTGCTGTGATAGGACAAGGGGAAATGGTCACAAACTGATGCATAGAAAGTTCTGCACAAATATATGTAGGAACTTCCACAGTGCAGGTGACGGAGCACTAGAACAGGCTGCCCAGAGAAGTGGCTGAGTCTCCTTCTATGGAGACACTCAAGATCCACCTGGATGCTCTACGTGTGCAACCTGTTCTAGCGAGCTGCTCTGGCAGGGTGGTTGGACTTGATGATCCCTAGAAGTCTCTTCCAACCCCTACAATTCTGTGATTCTATGATATGTGAACAAGTGATGCCTATTTGAGGAAAATTCATTGAGCACACAGAGATGAAACCTCAATCACTGAAGCCTTAACATAGTACCCACTGCCATCAGCAAAGGACCCTACTGATAGCAATAACCAGGCCATCACTTAGAGTTGATCAAAAAATTTCCAAGGGAAAAAAATATTGCAGGATGTGCTTTATTTTCTCTATAATTTGCAAGGCAGTCAATTACTTCAGTGATTAACCCAGAACAAATAAACAAACAAACAATGAAAAAGACAGAGACATAGACAGATGAGTGGTAGAAACTTATTCTCGCTGCAGCGAATCACTCAGAAAGCCTGAGTTCCATTTCCAGCTTTGCTACAAGATGCTGTCTGATCTTAGGTAAGTCCCCTGAAGGCCATTTCCAATCTGAAAACTGTCTATCTGAAAATCACACCAACTCAATCAGCAGATCTCCTTGAGTAGTCATAGTCATCATATCTTCATTCATGAAATAATAATTGAAAAAAAGGGTTCTTGTTTTTCTTTCTGTTCAGGCCTGAAAACCCTGTACAAGTGAAGCTTTGGGCTTTCCTGTACTTGCTCAACAGAAAGAGCTGTATCCCTGCAACCTCAATATCACTGGCTGTCAAGTCTGATCCCTGAGGACCCATTGGCTTGCACAGTGTCCAGTCAAAGTGTGCTTGTACTTCCAAAAACAAATGAATTTAAACTCATTTTGATTGAAGACTGCAGCACCTACGAACACCAGGGCAGTGGTTTACCGGAAAAAAAAAAAGCTTCAAGTAAGAACATTTGTGTGTAAAACATATTAACTGTAAGAATGAGTTTAATCAGTTCATAAAAGGGATTGTATAATGTGATTGCCTACACACATGAGACCCCTTCCAGGCCTGCACTCCTTAACTGCAGAATATATCTTAAGGATAAGAGATCAATCGATGGTAAGGACCCTTCAGAGATTTGTCTGTGTATGGAAGGTGTATTATAAATGTAAGTGCTTGAGCTGTACATCAGTTTCCATCTTCTAACACATTCAGTAATGTAGCATTTAGGAGGATTATGATAAATGGTCTGTACAATGATGGGGCTGGGATATCCTGAGGGAAATGAAACTCTGGGTAATGCTGCTTGTAGCAGTGGTCTGAGTACCACAATCTTTAAACATTTCAGATGTCTCCAATGCAATATGGAGCAAAAGAACAAAACCATCTGGACTAGAGATACAACAAAGAGCACTGAACCAAAAGCAGCCACTCTCTGTGAACTAGGAAATGACAAGCAGAGCCACTCACAAGGGCATTGCAGGAGCAGCCCCACATTCAGCAAGGGGTTTTTAAAGCCTCTGATTAACATGTAGGTTTCCACACATCTCATAGAATCATAGAATCATTTGAGTTGGAATGAAGGCCAACTAGTCCAAATCCCCTGCAATGAACAGGTACACCTACATCTAGAGTAGGTTGCTCAAAGCCCTGTCCAGCCTGACCTTGAATGTCTCCAGTGATAGGGCATCCACTACCACTTTCAGCAACCTCTTCCAGTGCTTCACTACCCTTATTGTAAAAAACTTCCTCTTTATATCCAACCTAAATATCCCCTCTTTTAATTTGAAACCATTTCCCCTTATCCTATCACAACAGACATTGCTGAAGAGTTTGTCCCCGTTACACGCTGAAAAGAGCTCTGATAATAGCACCAATGCATGCACTTGGCACCATGCCTACACTAATAAATGATGATACGGGTGGTTCAGAGCTGGATCTCAGCACCTACTGCATGGAATATGA
>VXAB01004210.1:376658-393997 GCA_013399175.1 Odontophorus gujanensis | reverse complement strand
AAAAAAAAAAAAAAAAAAAAAAGGCTGCTGCAAATGGATTTTGATGATGAGAATTTAAAATATCTGCTATTGTCAGTGAGGAAGTCACACAAAGTACTGGAAAATATCAGTGATGGGAGCAAGAGAAAAGGATGACTTTCAACACAGAGTAAAAGTTTGGAGCTTCTCTTACAAGTCAATAAAAAGAAAGATGTACAGATCAATGGTGTGAGTATATTAACACAAGCTGGCAGAAATGTGGATCCTGCAAAGTTTCTTGCTCCCCACCCCGAAGGAATGGATGATCTGATCAGATGAGCTGGGCTCAGTCCCAGCAGTTCAGATAAAGGTTGACTTTGACTTGCAAAACCAGTCATAGGAAAAGGAATTTGGGATAGTGGTGTATTATGTATACCCAAGCAATTCTGAACCAGCTTTCAGAGACATTTTAAGTTTCATACGGAAAAGCACTCTCAGTGACATAAAAAATAAATAATTACTGGGGCTTATCTCTCTTGTGTCGATGAATTTCTCGTCTTCACAATTCACATGTGCTGCAGGGATGGGCATCTTTGAAATGCTGATATCACCCAGCAAATTTGTTTAGAGTGCAAGAGGCACATCCTCAGATGAATACACTACCTGGGAGAAATGCAGCCCTGCCAAGTGCATGGCAGACTCTGTCCAAGGACCGATAGACAGCCATGCCTGCAGCCTCTCACAGGGAAGAAAAAGTTGCAGTTTTGGATCTTGGCCATTAGTACAAGCCAGCAGATTTAATCCCTGAGTGTTTCCCTTATAGCTATAAAACACAAAGGCTTTTGCTCTGCAGACCGATTTTTGGCCACGGCATTGGTTCCCTCTTTACGGAAATAGCTTAAAATGTGATTTTTTTGAGGGGGCTAACTCGCAGTAGGCTTTTCATAGACTTTGTGCCAGAACTTCTTAAGATAGAAATTGCTGGGACTGAAACCTATACGCTGAATTTTGCAGAGTGAAAAAGAGGAAAAAAGACTATCATTTAAACTCCAGGCAAATTAAGACAAGGTCCATAGATTTCCCACTCTCCACTGCTTCTCATGAACAAAGAAAATGCACCTCATCAGTTAGCATCTCAGTGTCTGAAAAAGAGAAGTTGCCCTTTGTAAACCAAAAGCTTCCACTAAGGGACAGAATGAGTTTGGTTGTTTTGTTGGCTTTTTTGTTTACTGTATTTGATTTTGTTCTGATTTTATTTTTCTTTAAAAACAAAAACAAAAAAAGGAACATTTGAAACTATTGCTAGACACAAATACTAAGACTTTGGCTCAGGATTTTCATTCAATCCAGTAAGTGAATATAAACACTTGCAAATTTCAATTTAGCTGTACACTCCAAATCTTATAATATTCAAACATAAAAGTTGGGCTCAGGCCATTCCCAGTAAAGATATTATCAAAACTAAAAATGTCTTACTCTGCTGGTAAATTTATTACTCAGAGAGACTACTTGTCTAGTTTCTTGTCAGCCTACAGAGGTTTTTTGTTGGTTTTATTTTTTGACAGCATAGTAACATTTTCTTTCTTCAATGCTTCATTACCTTGTCTTACTCATACAATTTTCCCCATTTTATTTCATGTAAATCAAATTACTCATCAGCTCTGTAATACCATCAGTGTACAAAGAGCCTTCTATAAAAAAATCACCTATTAAAATTGCAAAACTAATACTTACATAGGTAGTTTAATTGGTTGAAGAAATTTTCAAAAAAGTTCAATGCTCTTATAAGGGCAGAAGGACTTGGGAAAAATTTTAACAAGATTAGGTTCTCCAGCGTGTAGGTGAGGTAAGGTGGTCAGGAAATATTTTCTAAACCAGGGGATTTTTGCTTTACTACTTTTTTTTTAATTTATTTTATTTTGGCATGTGTGGCTAGTGGTACTCATACATCAAAGTCTTAATTTATGCACAGTGTATTCCCTTCTGCAGAGCTGGACCATAAGCAGACCATGCACTTATTCAACAATACAGGCAGCTAAACTGCAAACAGCTTACAACTTTGCATGCAAGTATATTCTCCAAGATCAAAAATGATAGGAGAAGCAAGAAGCAGGTTTGTATTTGACTATGTGAGGGAGCTTTTGCTGAGAGGGTTGTGCTTGCTCATGGCTGTTGACAATTGGAGCAGAATCCCACACGCATGCAGGTCATTATTTAAAAATGACTCATTTTACTAAAACTTTTTGTTCTAAGTTTACAGAAGAGCCAAGCAAACAAAATGCTGCAACTGACAGCGTCAAAGCAATGAAAAAGCAAATGTCTGAACGTTGACTTACAATTGTAAGTCATAACCTATAAATTGCCTGAAGAGTCTTACCTAAGCATGCTCAGTGACAGTCTTCTGGTCACAAGAAATTCCTTCTAGCTCAGGCAGACAGCATCATATGACATTTGTTGCTCCTAGACAAAGTATATAGGAAAATGTTTCCACAAGACGTGGAAACCAAAGTGGCAACTTGCAGGATTGTCTATATATACTGAAAGTGATAAAAGAGAGGCCTTGCTACGTGCAGGCCAACCCAGGAAGAAAGTGTTGAAGACGTATCAGCGTGATTAGATATGAGAAGGCACATCTGTGATAAATTAAAAAGATAAAATAGGAAAAGCAGCTGATCAAAATCTCAGGGAGAAACTTGGTCCTAATTTCATTTAACAGAAGCTTTCACCTGCAGCTAATGACCTTGCTTGCAAAAACCTTTCCGTTTTCACAGAGGCAAACTGGACAGAGTCATATCACTGCTCACGGCGGGGGAAGAACTAATTAGCCCACAGAGACCCTGGGGAGTAAATCTGTACGTAACTGTGAAGATTAACAGATCTTGAGAAATTTTTTGTCAGGCTGAAGCGAGAAGGAATGCGTAGCTAGGAGCAGTCTCTTTGCACAGTGTCACTGCTTTCCACTCCAGTTGGAATTGAGAGATAGAGTGGTTTGTGAGAGTTAAAAATTATCTTCCTGTTTTTCACCACAGTGTCGAATTTTTCCTTTCATTCTGGGATGTAATTCCAATAACAGTTTAGTGGGTAATGAAACCAGTGGGGGATAAAGTACCAGCTAAGGCTAGAGAGCCTTCAGCATGCTTCAACCCTTCAGCCTCTGCTCCCAAGGACTTCACTGAAGGAAAAATGATGGGGAGATTTCAACATCCTCTACCCTAGTTCTTGCTTGTGATTTGTCCTTGAAATGCATTATACCAACATAACACTAATCCAGAGCCAAGCACCTGTCACATCTCTAATTAGCATTGTTCTTGCTGTTTTGCTTTGAATTTTTTCCCCTGTGAAATCATTGTTTTTGAGCCCAAACACTCTTTGCATCTTAAAACTACTCCAGCTGCATTTATTCAAGATTGTTTGTTCCTACCTGGTCATATCTAAAAGGCTTTGCAATGAACAGCAGTATATGAAAGAGTGTTCATTTCACGGCAAACATCCATGTAACCAGGACTTTACTGCAAAATACTGCCCTTCATTTCTCTTACTCATTCTTTTACATGATTGCAGCTGACTGTGGTGGAAATTTGCAGCAGGTAAATGCTGAACAAAGCTATCTCCTTGCACTAGCCTCATTTTCACAAGATGAATATTTCTGTACTTTTAGCAGACCTACCTCATGACTTTGTGTGACCTTTCAACTTCTTGTACCCTAACGGGCCAGAATTTCCTCTCAAAAAACCTGATCCTGCACCAGTTTGAGCCCCTAAAATGCTGTGGATGCCCTATCCCTGAAGGTATTCAAGGTCAGATTGGATGGGGCCCTGGGCAGCCTGATCTGATGCCTGATTTAGTGGGTGACAACCCTTGTCACCAGCAGGGCTATTGGAACTGGTTGATCTTTAATGTCCCTTCCAACTCAAGCAATTGTAAGATTCCATTATTCTATCTCTACCCCAAATTCCCATTTTTACTGGGAACCGAACAAAACGAAGCAACTCAGTGAGAAAGGAGTACCTTATAAGCATGAAACACGGATTACCCGTGCAGACAAGATTTTTGGAGCTCTGGCAGCTTCAAGGTCTCCATGCAGACGAAGTCCTGGTTTCAGCATCAGTGCGATATTGGGAAGAAAGTGGGAATAGTGGATAAAGATACGACCAATTTGTTATAAAAAGTCAAGTGTGGCTATAAAAAGGGCTGGAAGCTGCCCACAGTGATTTGCTGATGCCAGGACATGCTCCTGGCACAGAGAACTCTCCACTAGACACTGCTGAGGTCTTTTTGAGCCATCTCACTGCACCAAAGGAAAGCAAACCTACTTCCTCTAAGCTTTAACTTCCTACACACAGATCTTTGCTCTGCTGGGAAAATGAAAGGAATCATTGTATGAAAATGGACTGAAAGCTGCAGAGGCATCCTGTTGCATCAAATGTTGGACTAGATGGCCTTAGTGGTCTTTTCCAACCTTAATGATAATTCGATGGTTCTGTGTAAGGCAGGGAATTTTTGAGTTTCCAGCGCTTGTCCCACAGAAGGGAACTAGTATTTTCATGATGTTTTACAGAGCCTCAGCTAGAGTTTCATTCTTGGTTGCCACTTGCTTTTCCTTTCCACCCTTCTGACACCCCCTCCAGTTGTGTCTGCTGCACTTCTCTCACCACTGTGCTTTGCATCACACTCACAGAGCTGCCAGAAAAAGCCAGCCAGAGGCCAAGCACAGCACTTCATTCTGAATGTAGATTACACAGCTGAAGGTACAAGGTACACAGGCAACCATCCTGCATCAGGAGGCTTGGGAAGCTCTATGAGGGGCCATGTAGAACAGAGGACGCAGACACTTCTCCTGAGACAGTGCTATTCTGGCTTTGTGCTGGAGTGGCTAACAAAGTTCTTGGAAGAGATGATTTCAGGGCTATTGCACAAGAACCCACAGTTCCTTCTTCCTGGGGGTGAGCTGTTTGCTTCTTTCTGCTTCTCCATGTTCTTCTCAGTTTCCTAGCTCTTAACAGGAATTGGGCTCAAGTGTGTTGTAGGCCAATTATCTGTGTTGTTGCTACTACTGTGAAGCAAGTTTGTCAAGACTTCCCAGGGGCAGGAGGACATTCACCATTACTTTATCCCAAAAAATCCCTGGCTCCAGGAATGCACTGGGAACATTCCCTGACTATTCCATGCTGATGCAACAGCTCCTTGAGGGTCACTGAACCAAGTCCGCTCTGATTTGTTTCAGCAAGTCAAATCATCTGAGATGCTGGCAGTGGTTGCCCAGAGAAGCTGTGGGTGCACCATCCCTGGAAGTGTTCAAGGCCAGATTGGATGGAGCACTTGGCAGCCTGACCTAGTGCCTGATTTAGTGGGTGGCAACCATGCTCAAAGGAGGGGAGCTGGAACTAGTTATCTCTGAAGTCCCTTCCAACCCAAGCCATTCTATGATTATCCATCTGGTACAGGGATCTGGAAGATGCCGGCTTCCCTAAACTAGTCAGTCTTCAGAAGAATTGGCCAAAGTGAGGCATCTGAATCCTGAAGTCCTATTGGTATGGTAAAGCATGTTTTGGATGCACTTTGAGCTCAGTTCAGGAGTAAGCTTTGGCGATGAAAATGATGAGATTTGTTCCTTTTTTTTTTTTTTCCCCTAGAGATCTGCAGATTGTGAGTGTGGAGAAAAGCTCTAACTCAAAGGGCTGAAAAATCAGAGATACTCTCCTTCCCAACCTCTCTCACCTTTCTGCCTCCCCAGAACATTTATCAGCACTGCTCCTTTAGTAGATTGTAGTAGTTGTTCACTGCCAGTTCCCTGTACTGACTCCCAAAAGAGGGTTTCCCTAGGACAGACGGGGTTCCCCAGTCTTTGGATTTACGAGCGAATCTCAGGAGACAGAACACATTCCTTCCTCTGCTTGGCTCCAGTGTCACTTAGAGTGGTGCAGGCAGAAACAACCTCCCTCAGACAGCTGAAGATTGCCACATGACCTCCAGCCCACAGGACAGAGAAGTACTGGATTACCATAATACCCCAAATATATGTCATGTACAAGCTATCACACACATATGCCTCTTCTATCTTTTATGAACATGAAGTAAATAACAAAATAATAGTTTGATTTCTCTTTGAGATCAAGTTATTTTCAAAGCTTTGGCAAGAGGTGAAAGCATTTCATTAGTAAGGCCATTTCCGCTGTAAACAAACAAAAAAAAAGAAGCACCTGGAACTGTAAATGACAGAAGTAGATATAGGACCATGGTTCAAGCAGTTTGCTTCAACAGATGGTAGAATCAGAAAAGCTGCACCACAAGAGAGCTTTGACATCAGTTGCAAGTCCTTTTCCCTCACACACAGTGTGATCCTACATCTGTTTCAAACAGTGTAAACTTTGAGATCCATGAAGACTTGATGAAAGATTAAATTGTGATTTAGAACACAGAAATCAAAAATAGATAAACAGTGTTAGATCAGCCTGTCCTTTTCTCTTCTGTGGCCAGACACTTTCCAGAGATTGTACAGTGCTTCCTTCAACTGATTTCTGAATAGCAAACAAAAGATGGATGTCTCAGTTCTCTAGTGTCAGTCTTGGGACTATCCTACTCCATAGTCCTGTTAAACCTCCATCACTTCCCCCATAGCCTAATTGACTTTCTCTTCAGTCATCTCAACCTACTACAATTCCCCTTTTTCTTAGGCGTTTGCTACCTTCATATGCTTCTTTACTGCTCTAATTTTGTTACTACACACCATATCCAACCCTCCCCCAATTTACACTTATTTAAATCACGGGGAAGATGCCCCATTAAATACCTCTTTCTTTATTAGCATGGATCATTTATCTTGAAAGGCTGATAAAGAACAGAAAGAAGAAATAACTCCTGTAGCTACATCATCCATAACATTCAAATCTGATGTGAATTTTAATTACTCACATTTCCTTGACTCATGTAACATCTTTTTGGCATCAGGAGGCACAGAGCAGCATGAAGTTTGCTCAGCTCAGGCTCACCTTTGTCAGGCAGGGATGGCTTGTCAAGTCTGTAACCTCTGCCGAAGTGCGAAGAGTCACAAGGTCATTAATAAGAGTTTGCCAACACACCACACAGCAAGTCATATTTAATAGCCCATCTGCTGTCACACTTCATAAAATACTTTCCCTTTGTTTTTCCTTCCTCTTCTACACCTAGGAAGCAAAGTAATCCTCAGTGGATGAGTAACTGCCAGAATCCACTTTTGCAAGTAAAAGGGCAGAAACATAGTTGTTGCCTTTCCCATTACCCCCAAAGCCTGATATCTCTTATCATTCTTGCTGACATTTTAACAATGCCAGCTACTGCTGGGGATCAGCATTAGGATTCCTACTCACAAACCAGGGTCTTATTTTACTAGGCACCGTAAAGATGTAGCACAAAAGCTGTGCCCCAAATGTCTGTGGACTAAGTACACTGATAGGGCAATTCCTTCTCACTCAAAACTACCTTTAGGGACCAGGTTCCCAGTTCTCACCACTGCTTTTAACTAGCCTTTCTGGTGACTCTTTCTAAATACCTAATTCCTAATTGTTTATCTTTATTTGCGTGCTGGAAGCTAAGTTAAAGTAATGACATTTCAGTAGCTGGACTACTTTATGTATGTCTCTGTTTCTACCACCTTTTTTCTTTTTACTTTTTCCTGCATTTATAAAGATGTCTAAACAGCAGAATCTTTAATAAACTCTGCCTTCATCCTTTCCTTTTCATGCTATGTTAGTTACACTAATCATCTTGAAATTTAGTATCTCCATTTTGTTGTCTGATATTTTTTTTCTAAGTGAATCTGGAAGGGGGCAGGCCCAAGAGGTTATTATGAATGAACTGATCATTTTATGTACTCATTAAATATGCCAGCAGTTATTAATTATTAATAGCAATGGGGGTACATTCTCCCCTCCCAAAGAAGCCAAGAATGCTCTTTAATAGCTGTAAAGCAATCTTTTGAAAATAGACAATGAATCTGTTCCTTGGGGGTAACAGTAAATGATCTGGATTGATGCTTTCCATTCCTCTTCAACTGCAAGGAATTTGATTTCTAGTCAGTTCATGTTATGCTTACTTCATCTCTGCAAATGCCTGAAAGTCTAAGTGGCAGATGTCACACACAGTATCCTCTCTAGAAGTGTTTTTGCTCACACCAGCTCCATGATGAAGTTGTATTGCAAATGACAACAGCTTTCCAAAGACTAATTCTTCGGAGACATCAGCCCTGAAACCTTCCCACAGCAAGAAAACACCCTTTTCTTGCTACAGAGGAGAAAAATGTAGCAGAAAGTGCAGCTTACAGGAAACTATGGGAGCCTGAAAGGCAGGGGACAAGAAGAAAGATGAGGGAAACCAGACTCCTGACATGGGCAGCTAGGATACTCTCCAGGTGATCAAGCAACATCAGTCCTGGTGGCAATGGTCATATACTCTACACCTCCGTCTTCTGTGCTGGTTAAATTCTATCCATCATGCCACACTGCTGAGATAAACACATTCAATTTTTGATCATCAGTGATACAGCCACAGCAAAGGAAGAATCTGAAGCACAGCATGAAGCAATCTCACTTTGACCAAGTGAGGCACACAGAGATCTGGGTACACATTCATTACAGTGAATGATGTTTGTTTCAATCTTAAACAACTTAGCTTTTTACTCACAGAAAAGCAATGAAGTTCTCTAGCCACGAAAACAAGTAAATTTAAAAATGAATGAGAGAACAAAAACTCAAAACATAAATTATCTTTCCCTATTCCTGTTCAAAATAAATATAAAACTGGACCATTATATCCATACAGAGGAGTAAAACATGATTTAAAGACAAAATAGTATTTGGTGGATTGACAAAAAAAGTTACGGCTTCACCTATAAGTAAAGAGGAAGAAAAGATTTTCTTTAACTGATGATATATCTCCTGGTTTCAGTATTTCCAACTATAATCCCAATTCATTTCTGGTGAATGGGGAAACCAGGTCTTATATATTCATTTATGTATAATTTTATTTTACTTTACATCTGGTGAAATTGTCTAAACATGCCCTTCAAAGGATATATTACTGATAATAAGAGCAATTTTACCCTATTGCATAAACTGACAAAGAGGAAGGAAACATTCATCTAAAGAAGTAACAGCAACAAAAGATAGAGAATCTGCCCTGAGTTCATAATATGGAGAAATAAAGACATCTTGTAAAAAAGAGAAGTGAAGACAGTTGTGATCTCTATACCAAGGCAAACTGGAAGTTGCACTGTTTTCCCAAAGGATGAACAAGAAGGAAAAGCTCTCAGCAGAGTTTGGTGTCCATGTTCAGGACATGTGCAGCAGATTAGGAAAAGGCCTCAGGTTACCATTAGTGGACCTGAGGTCCAGGTATCCTACTGCTCCTGTTGAACAGCTGGAGAAGTTTGAAATTAGCAGCTAAGCAGTCCAATCACCACTTTGAGACAAATGTACAAAATAGAGGACATGATCCTTGTGGCAGCTTCATAGGAAATGGTTTTCCCAAACCACTTCCACTTCCGGCATCTCTTCTGTTTCACATCTGGATGAATCTGTGACCTCTAGAAGATTTTCTCAGACTTCTGAGAGCCACCCATCTCAGAAGGGTCAATAAAATGGTTTGTGGGCAAGGCCTTTGATGGACAAAGATAACCTATGTTCAAGTCCCTTGTCAATACAGGCCAGGGGCTGGATCTTAGAGTTCTCATATGCCAAGCAAGTCCTATAAGTATAAATCTAATTGCTATTCTGTGCAAGGCAAAATCAGTTAATTAAAGAATATGACCTCAGAATTAGACTTCATGTGAAAAGCACAGAAGATTGAAACCCTGGGAAGCTAGTAGGAAAACTGTTGCAGCTAGGAGAGATTGTAGTATGGAGAGACTTTATTTATGGATTAATGAAACAAATTTTGTTTGTACGACTCGCATGAGCTTCAGGGGGAAAAATAATTATATGTGAACAAAGAAATTCCAAACTGACTGAGAGAAAAAGACATCTACATCTGTAGAAGGCATCTCCAGGAAAACAGGAAGAAAGGAAAAGAATATGAGATACATACTGGAAATCCCTAGAGAGTGAAAGGAATAAGAAATAAAAAAGAGAGAAATACTATACGCCTTTAAAATTAATATGGAAAAAAGTGAAATTATGAAAGATATCTCCTAATGCAAATGGACAGAGGTGACTTAGAGGAAGCTCAGAGGGTTTTGTCTGTAAACAAATGTAGGAGATTTCAGAAAGCAAATAAGGAAGTAATAGTAACAGCAAGAGGTACACAGGGCAGAATGTTTCAACATCACAGATGTACCCAAATCAGTGCAAGGAAGTGAAAGTCAGGGAGGATGGGTGATCAGGCAGGGCAGAGATGCAGTACTGAATGACACAAGCATTGAGATTTGTGCCTAGCAAAACTGAGACATTGAGTCCTTGCAGAAAAACAAATGTGTTCACCTCCTGTATGCAATGGGGTATGGGGGTCCCTTTCTCCACTTTTGAGGAGAAGGAAAGAAAAACAACCCAATTAAGATAAGGAGAGAGAACAAATTTACTACAAATGGCAAAAGAATTTAAGATAATAATAAGAAAAGAGAGTTATAATTAATAACTCAAATGGGAGAGGAAGGCCACAGGTGTGCTGCTGTCCACTGCACTGCCAGAACCTCACCCCCATCAACTGGAATCAGAGATCACATGGAGGCTCCTGGGAAACATAGTACCTTTCACTGTATCTTCCTCTTGGAGAGTCAGAACTTACGTGAGACTGCTAGAAAAACAGGAGGTACAGCTCTGCAGTGCACTGTGCCTCTGCACCCAAAGGCCGGTCACGTTACATCATGATATGGAATGCTGATATAATCAGGTCACCTCCACACCAGACCTGCCCTATGGCGGGCATTTCTTTCATTGTTACCAAAAACCTGTACTACAGCAAGCACCACCTTCAGAGAATGATAGAATCATAGAATTATTGAGGTTGGAAAAGACTTCTAAGATCACGTAGTCCAACTGTCCATCTACCACCATTGTTGCCCAATAAACCATGTTCTTTAGTACCACAACTAAACGTTTTCTGAATTCCTCCAGGGACGGTGACTCCACCACCTCCCTGGGCAGCCCAATCCAGCGCCTGACCACTGTTTTGGAGAAGCTGTTTTTCCTAATATTCCATTTGAATCCTCTGGCACAACTTGAGGCTATTCCCTTTAGTCCTATTGCAAGTTACCTGGGAAAAGAGGCTGTCTCCCACCTTGTCACAATTTCCTTCCAGGTAGTTATAGAGAGCAATAAGGTCTCCCCTGAGCCTCCTCTTCTCCAGACTGAACAATCCCAGTTCCTTCAGCAGTTCCTCATAAGACTTGTGCTCCAGTCCTCTCTTCAGATTCATTGTCCCTATCTGAACACACCCCAGGGCCTCAGCATCCTTCCTGTAGTGAGGGGCCCAAAACTGAACACAAGTGCAGCCTTACAAGAGCTGAGTACTGGGGGCCAATTACCTCCCTGCTCCTGCTGGCTACACTATTTCTGATACAAGCCAGAATGCCATTGGCCTTCTTGGCCATCTGGGACAACTACTGGCTCATGTTCAGTCAAGCGTTAATCAATACCTCCAGGTGCTTTTGCTCTGCACAGCCTTCCAGCCACTCTGCCCCAAGACTGTAGCATTGCCTGGGGTTGTAACCAAAAACCTGTCCCCAGGTTATCAGGGCTTGTGTTCACGTGCCCTGCTGGGTAAAATTTCTGTCAACTTATAAGAACAATCTACCACTTAAAACAGAGTTGGAAGGAGTTTTAAGAGGTTACCTAGTTCATCCTCATGAACAAGACAAAGTTTTTTGCATCTTGTTAATTCCTGACATATGCTTATCTTGTCTATGTAAGTTACTTCACATATTTGCATCCAAATTAAAACACTGCAATCATGAGACTGCATCCATTTTTAATAAATAAATCTGTTCAAAGCCTAAATCTAGCTCTGCCTGGAAAGTTGTCATCACTACAAGCTTATTGAGAAGTCAAATTATCCACTGCGCTGCAGGTGATGGACACTATTTATTTGTGGATGGGGGTCAAGTTTTATTTACTGAACAGTGTTAAATACAGTTTGGTTCCTTTCAGCATACATGTAATTCACAAACATACACATGCAGTATACAAAGAAAGAATTGAAAGTCTTTGTGATGTAAGAACGGAACGGAAGGGAACAGAACAGAACAGAACAGAACAGAACAGAACAGAGCAGAACAGAACAGAACAGAACGAAATGTGAACACTGGCTTTGGAGTAATCTAACTTAACCGGAATGTTGCCATATATCTCAGTGCTAGAGAAAACCAACAGCTAGAAACCTTAGTGTTAGGTATGGTCATGACATCTTTCCAACTTTTATGAACTCTAGCAGATAGACTGTCCATACATCTCTTGCTTTGGCCCACTGGCTCTTTCAAACCTTTCCAAATCCTCTGTTTACACACTTACAAGGATTGTGGGATATATTTCCATAGGATGCCACAGCTGACATGGGTCTGCATAATGTTAGTAGGGAGCCAGGCAAGGATTCATGAGATGAGTCAGCCTCCACTGGTGTGGCTGCCCAAACTCACTGCACTTTCACCAGCACTGTGCCATAGTAGGAGTTCTTCAACTGACCCAGTGCTGGGTCTTGAGCAACCAGCCACACAATTAAAAGTTCATGCTGAGCAAAACCATGCTGACGGTTTTCAAATGTTTATCATACAAGCGTAGGGTAATCATAACAGGAACCCAGTTTGACCAAAACTGAACTAAAAGCAGGCGAGGCTTCAGATGGAAGTCAAGTCAATTATTTTGTAAATAAGCTTGGTATTCTTCCTAAAAATAGAGTTCAGATCCACATTTGATATAAACTAGTAAGGCTTCTCTTCTCCAGTCTGAACAAACCCAACTCCCTCAACCTTCCTTCATAGGAGAGATGCTCCAGTCCTTTGATCATAAAAACAAAACACCTTAAAAAAGCCCAAGACTTCTGCCATAGGAGGAGTGCCCCAGTAGGTGATTAATAACTCTCTGTTCTGTGCAGTTTGCTTTACCCACAGCAGGAATAAAAAATAAGACAGGCAAGTGAACATCAAATAAATTGATCCTTCTCAGGCTGCAAAGGGGTGTCAGCAGCTGCAAAGAGCCTCAGATGCCCAGTGGGTGACAGGCAGGGGAAGGAGGCAGTGGAGACAAAAAGTTGTTCTGATGTGACTCATTTGTTTTCCACTTGAGATTGTGATTGTTCATATAGAAGAAGGAAAAAAAAAAAAAACCAAAAAGGTAGGACTGTTGCTCTGGGGCTTTATTTTTAAAATTACTGAAACAGAGCTCTTCTACACCTTCTCTGATTCTTCAACTGATATTTTATGTCTTAGTATGGGAGAGATAATAATTCTTCAGTGTTTTTACCCCATCTAATAGCTATAGACAGTGACATTTGCTCACATTTATGTAACAAATAAATGTTTTTTTTATTTATGCAGAACATAATGACCAAGAACACAGTGATTTTTATTTCTATTATGCCACAAATCTGGAATTTGAACCAAACCACACTGTGGGTGGAAGACATTGTCTTGAAGACTTGACTTTCTAACTCACATTTAGAGAATTTTAGAACATTTACTCACATTCAAGTAGCTTTTAAGTCCTCTCTGCTATTCTTTTTTTAAAAATGGTATCAGTGAGATAGGAAATTATGCATTACATTAAGAAAAATTAACAAATACTTTACTAATCTGCTTTAACTACTGTCTTCAACATTTCTTTAGACTTATTTAGCTATCAGGAGAAATGTTTCAGAAAATGTACTTTCTTTGGAGAAACCAGTATTTTATATACCTTTATTACATCCATTCATCTTCACCTCCTCTTAAAGCCAAGCAGCCCCGCTCTGCTGGCTCTCTCTCCTTCAGTTCTTGCCTAGTTTTCAGACTTTGCCATTCCCCTCCATGGAGCCATTCTGCTTCTGCAACATTTGGGAGTCCCCGGTAAATGCCTGTTACTTTTATTAAATTCTCACCCCTTCCTAACTAAAGATTTATATGTTTTGTTTTTTTTTTTACTCCATCCATATAAAATACCCCTTTATATGTGTTTTTCAGAGACACATGGAGAAAGGCTGTGTTTATTTCTGAAAATGGAGTTCTGAGCCTCTGTCAAAGGGAAAAAAAAATGCAATGAAACACTCCCCCCATACGCACACACACATACAATCAAAGGATTAATTTCTGCAAGAGCAGAGGGAAAACCTGGCAGATGGAGTTTTCCTCCCTCTGAGGCATTTTGGCTAATTTACATCCTCATTTCAGAGCTAAAGGCTCCCACAGAAAGGCAGCCATGTGTTGCTTTTAAACAGGTAGATTTGATTAAGGGCTGGACTTCTGGGGCGTGATCCTGCCGCCTCTGTACAATCAGCCCTACCAAGGATAATGAGATTACTCACAGGAATAAAGCACTGCAGAACCGAACCCTGGAGTCTCACCGATTAATAGGAGAACGTTCTCCTCTTCCCCCCCCCCTACCCCTTTCTTTATTGCCTTTAAAATGCCAGGGGAGCTTCAGAGTTATAGCAATTATTGTTATGGAGAACAGGGCATAAAATGAACTGTTATTGCCTTTAAAAAGAGCTAGAATCTCTTTACCTTTCAAGAGCAGGGCATAAAAATCTGTATGCAAATGAATAAATATAAATGCAAATATAATCTACATCAGGAAAAGCTGTTTTTCCCTGAGCTAAGGAAGCAGAACGATAATCATGCTCCCAACTGTAAATGGCGCTCAGTGTTTTGCAAGGGCTGTGGAACAATGAGGAGACAGCTTAATCCACTTTCTACTCTAGTTGGAGGAAACAGGTGTGGAACCATTTGTAGGTAGCTTATTATTTTTCATGAATACATTAAAATCACACTTTATACATTCTGGGAGGTGGCAAATTTTGCTTTTCCTGCTAACAGCAGAAGCAGTCACTGGCTACAGAACAACATAGATTGACTGAGAAGTTTAACTGCTGCTTTGCTCAACTTTAATGGCTTCTGTAGATTTAAAGAGGCAGTAAAACATCCTTAAGCAAACAAAGGGTTCTTAGTGGATGGAAGATGACTGCATCCTTTGTCTGCCAATGGACAAATAAAAGAGAAACTAAAAGACAGGATTTCTTGTCAAATGCCCCACCATGCAACATGTACCAATGTGGAGAGCTTCCAGGAGACTCCTGGCCCCTTCACATATGGGGTAAGTAAGTGAGGTTCACATGGTTGGACTCACAACTGGTACTTTGCCAAATGTGGAGCTCCCTGAAGAAACATTTGCATCAATTCACAGTTTAGCACTGAGGTAAATTGTGAATTCACAGGGAGAGCATCTAGTAATGCAGGTGAGCAGGCATGTGGGCAGAATAACAGGCACTGAAGTGTGTGCTGGTCCAAGGAGGACACCTTTAGCCCAGCAAAACTGAAGAAAAATGTACATTTTTGTATACTCTTGGTTCCTGTGGCTGGGAGTAATTGTGCTGTTCCAGATCAGGCTGGACTGGGCTTTGAGCGACGCGACCTATCTGTAGATGTCCCTGTTTGTTCCAAGGGAGTTGGACTAGATGACCTTTAAAGGTCTCTTCCAACTCAAATGACTCAGTGAAAAATACTGAATGCTGCTGATTACCATGACCATAATATATTGTGAGAAAAAGAAATAAGTTATGGTGTACTCTGATCTGGAGCAGAATGGGAGCACATGGAGCATTCTGGAGAAAAGTTGATGATGGAAAAACAGACAGGGGAGGGAAGTGTTAATGGACTCCATGTGTGTGCATTATCCAAAAGTTGGTGGCAAGTTGTTGGGAGTGAAGTCAGCTCGATGAGCAAGAAAATGAAGAGAACAAGAGATGTAAAAAAAGAAGACAATAGGTCATGGCAAAGGAAGGGAATCAAACTGACTCAGAGGACACCAAACTTCTTAAAATGAAAAGACCAGTAAAATTCAGTTGCAGACAAAAATCTGGGAGAAACTAAGAGTTCAGTGAAGGAGACAGGTTGCAGTTCTCCCAGGATGTGACACAATTTATTGGTAGAATAGAGAAGACATTAAAAAAGACCCAAGTGGAACCAAAATTAAAGAGGATTATTTTTCTGCAGTGTTCACAAAAGGACAATGGGNTGGTTCCTGTGGCTGGGAGTAATTGTGCTGTTCCAGATCAGGCTGGACTGGGCTTTGAGCGACGCGACCTATCTGTAGATGTCCCTGTTTGTTCCAAGGGAGTTGGACTAGATGACCTTTAAAGGTCTCTTCCAACTCAAATGACTCAGTGAAAAATACTGAATGCTGCTGATTACCATGACCATAATATATTGTGAGAAAAAGAAATAAGTTATGGTGTACTCTGATCTGGAGCAGAATGGGAGCACATGGAGCATTCTGGAGAAAAGTTGATGATGGAAAAACAGACAGGGGAGGGAAGTGTTAATGGACTCCATGTGTGTGCATTATCCAAAAGTTGGTGGCAAGTTGTTGGGAGTGAAGTCAGCTCGATGAGCAAGAAAATGAAGAGAACAAGAGATGTAAAAAAAGAAGACAATAGGTCATGGCAAAGGAAGGGAATCAAACTGACTCAGAGGACACAAAACTTCTTAAAATGAAAAGACCAGTAAAATTCAGTTGCAGACAAAAATCTGGGAGAAACTAAGAGTTCAGTGAAGGAGACAGGTTGCAGTTCTCCCAGGATGTGACACAATTTATTGGTAGAATAGAGAAGACATTAAAAAAGACCCAAGTGGAACCAAAATTAAAGAGGATTATTTTTCTGCAGTGTTCACAAAAGGACAATGGGGAAACAAACAAACATTTCCCATGGGGCGCAAAGGTCAGAAAAGAGACATGAACAGATGAACAAGAAATCGAAACTGCTAGTGACTTGATTGTAGTGATGGGACTGTTGCCAGCACTGAGAAGAATGGCAAATTTCTAAGAAAAATTTGGCAATAAATTAATGAGTCAGGGGAGAGCAGCAAAAGTAGGACACAGTGATGACCTTGACTTCAGTCAGATAAGTGGAAAAACAAAGAACAAGGTATTTTAATCTGGTACAGAATAATATGCCAGTAGACTAAAATTTACAATGGGTATACATGAAAACATTACATAAAATGAAGAGCTGAGAAACACAGAAAATTTCTTCACATTTAATGGATTTGTTAGCAGAGGCATGTAATGGGGAGGGGAGATGTATAAAATCAAATATCCATGACACTCACTGACTCTACTGTATTCCAGCTAGAAGGGTGGCAAGGAACCAGCAGGGAGAATAGACAGGAAAAAACACACTTTCTGGGAGAAGAGTGCCAAGAGTCTGAAAAAAAAAAAAAAAAAAAA
>VXAB01004210.1:253667-376628 GCA_013399175.1 Odontophorus gujanensis | reverse complement strand
CTGAAAAAAAAAAAAAACAACAAAAAAACCCCCAACAACTATGGATGAGTGGGCGGGACACCAGGAGCATAAAAATAGCATCTGTAAAGAAAGCTTTGAGAGCATGTGTAAGGGTGAAATGCCCAGGGAACTAAAATGTCTCAATATGGCTCTGTGCACACATTGATAAGCACATATCCAAAGCAGGTGGAGAACAGAGCATATCCCCAGTGAGGAAACCAGCTGGGACATAACAGGCAGGGTGTGCTGGCAAAGGTTATCATCCCAAGGCACACAGGAAATCATTGCAAAGATGCACACAGCAGGCAACAACTGTCATACAAAATTGCCTATAAACTTGGAATAAAAAATCAATAAATTGGGGTAAAGAAGACCAGTACGATCATTACTGAAAATGGGCCCTAATGTTTTGAGCTCATGTTCCACCTGGGCAGCTCCCTAAACTAACTCAAAGCCCTACTGATTTCTCTGATGCTTCTTACATAAAGCAGAGGAGATTTAGATTAGCTATAAGAAAATATATATATATATATGATAAGGAGGAGCAGGAGCAGGCTGTCCAGACAGGTGGTAGATGCACTGTTCCTGGAGACACTCAGAGTCAGGCTGGGCAGGGCTCTGAGAAACCTGATCTAGCTGAAGGCATCCCTGTTCAGGGAAGTTGGACTAGATGGCCCCTAAAAGACCCTTCCAACTCAAATGATTCTATTGTTCTATATTCTCTGCTGTTATCAGTTACAAATCAGAAGAATCAGTCCTCCTTACACACTGTAGTATGTCTATTTTCCCTGCAGCAGGCCAAAATACAAAGTAAGAACAGTCTCCCTATGGGCTGTTATTTGGAGTCCTGACTAGGGTACAGATGAATGACTGGGGATGGGGGAAATCATACTGAAAGCCCCAAAATGAACAGCAGAGTTTTCAACATTATCTGGAGAAATTACTCACTGGTGATTCATAAATTCTATGGTCAGAAGGGGACAGTGATCATCCTGTCTGACTTCCTGCAAAACAGACAACTAAAGCCTCTACTTCGAATTAGGCTCTTCATCTCTGGCTGTTGTGGAGCATGGTATTTAGGTTGAGTTCAAAACCTGCAGGGATAGAAATTATCCATCTGCATTTAGGTGTCTGCATTCAGCATTTCCTCTACTGACTGGAATGTTCACCAGAAGGAAACTAGACACAGAGCTGAGATGTAAATGTGTTGCTGGCACCAAAAACTGGTTGAGATCAATCTTTGCCAAGGATCATGGGGTTCAAACCATCTTTAAGTTTTCTCTGACTGGTCATCTCCTTCAATCTGTATGTAGATAAATCATACTAGAAATGAGGTATAATTCTTCTGTCTTCATCTTCCAACCACTGGTTTTCTAATCTCATTGCCTACTTAACTGGAGAGCTGTATGCAATTAAATTCTTCTGCTGTTTTGCTCTCTTTTTCTCTGAATTATGGACTCACTATATATAGTATTATAAATATTAGATATAACATATATTATAGAAATGTTGATGCTGATACAAAAAACAGGAGTTCCTGTCACAGGGGAAGAAATGTGTCAGAAGCAAATACCAGGACAAATGAATTGCCATTACTTCTTTATCCTGGTGGGTTTCCAAAGCACAAAAGGAGCCCTGCTCATAGCACAGAGGAGACATTATGCCTCCGAAAACACCTTAAACAGAGGGAACAGCCATCAGGTGCTATTTGATTTTTTTTCAAACTCAGAACACAGATTCTTCCCAAAGATGACCCTTAAATGAGCCAAACCACTGGCATCTGGATCACAGAAGAAATCCTTGAGAAATAAATTGGGAAATCTATTTCTGAAAGTTCACATTCCAATATCACACAAACCTACTGCCCATTCTGGAAGAAAACTGCCATTCTGAGTGCGGTATTCAGGCATAACTTATCTGGAATAATGCAGTTTTCTGTTCTATTCATGTGTAGTCTTTCTTTTTCAAGAAAACTATTTTTATTTAAAAAATATGCTTTCTCAATTTTCTGTCCAAAGTAGAATCCCAAGCCAGAGGTGGGTGAACCATATTGCTGCTAGAAAAGTGATACATCATGTTTCATGCTGGTGAAGGATAAAATGAGCAGCTCAGAAAACACAAGGTTAGGCTTGGTGCATCTGCATAGTTTGTTTAATAAAAACTGTTGTTTGGTTTGAAGTATCACTTCCCCCATTCCAGCTAACTGGAACGCAGACCAGCATTTCTCAGAGACTCCTGTTGTTAATGATAATCACTGAAATACAGCGCTGCCAGAGTCTTCAGGGGACCATCCAGCTCAGTCCCTGGGAGGATCTGCATAAACTGTCTCTGATGAATTACAATAGCAAATGCATTGTCAGGGTTTCAATGCTGAAGGCTGTGGTAGAGTTGTGTGGACATCAGGAGGCTGAATCTCACAAGTGTTTGGAAGATAACTTCATGCCAGCTCTGAGGACTCCAGGAACTGTATATTATCCTTACAGCTCAAGAGCTTTCTTTACCATCACCAGCTGATCTGCTCCAGGAGCTCAAAAATAAAGCGAAGCCAACTGCATCTCCCCAGAGGTGTTTCTCAGCATGTACGAAGCTTTCCATGGCCAAGCTGCTCCACAGATTCTTGAGGACACATTGCTGCAGATAGTTTGGACGTCAAGGAGGGCACATGCCTGTGTGGCCACTGGCTGGTAAATGTCCCTATTATGCTCTTTTAAGCTACTTGCAGTGTTTGCTGTGGGCTCTTTACTGCTTTAGGCCCTAGGGGGGAAAATTAGTCATTATAAAATCAAAGCAAGAATCCAGCACCTTTAAAACACGGCTGTGCCCTGGAGGCTGAAATATTCCCAAAACCTCCTTTCCCTTTTTCCTGGCAAATCCCTTCTACACAGAACTATTTTCAGGCATGTCCACAAAGCCTTCCAAGCAGCAGCAAGTTAACACTGCTGAAGACTTCTTTAAAACATAATGTCTTCAATCTTATCACCATTGGAATCTGCACGAATTGAATATTCAGGACTTCTAGGGGCACTTCATGCATTAAAGGATCCTTTCAAAGGCAAGTTAGATAGATTACCATCCCAAACTAATACTCCATACAAGCAGATATCTGACAGAATAAGTAGAAAACACTTGCTTTCCACTACAAAAAGTACAGAGATAAAGACTGGAAATTGAAAGTCATGAGAAAAAAAGAAATACAAATCTTTCAGTTAATAATAGTATAGGATGGTTTAATTGCATGACTTTTTCATCAAAATGACTTCCATAAGAAAAAGACTGATGATTTTGCACTTCAGATTTAACTTATACAAGTCAAATAAAATAAAATAAAATAAATGAAAAAAGTCTTCTCTCAATAAATAATAACAAGAAAAAACTCAAAAGCTAAGATCTGGACAAAAAGTAATTTCTGAATAATTACTTTGAACAGTTTGAATGGATTTAAAT
The DNA here is from genome assembly GCA_013399175.1 of Odontophorus gujanensis. NCBI lineage: Eukaryota > Metazoa > Chordata > Aves > Galliformes > Odontophoridae > Odontophorus > Odontophorus gujanensis. The sequence goes on along the minus strand of VXAB01004210.1, from coordinate 373,184 downwards.
GTAAGAGCACAATAAGCTCTCCCACTTTGGGGTTTTTTTCTTAATTAATCATCAGCATGAAGAGATGAGTCCTCTTCTCTGTGTATGTCACTTCTGTTCTCTCTTCTCTTGGAAGAGCAATCTATTTGACTTTCTCCATAAGTTGCTCTCACCCACTATGCTTTCCAGTTCTCTGTCAGAACCAAGCTAATTTTTCAAACAGGAAGACTGAGACACCCATTTTTTTTTAGTGAGCTTCCACTAAAGTGTCTTTTAGATACCATCTATAAGTAATTCCTGCCTAATTTCATTTCAACAAGTCATGTGCCTCTACTCAAGCTAAGGCATTCTGTGAATTATTCCTCTGTCTCTGAAAAATACTCTTGCCCATCTGCAATTTCTTCTTGTCCCAGTATAATACTTTAATTGTTGCCATCCTCTACCACAAGAAGCAGTTTCACAGATGTAAGTATGAAGACTGGCTTGGAAAGCAGACAGGCATCAAATTTACATGTAAGCAGGTAGAATTACCTTTCCGATTAGTGATATCTTGAACTTCCTGAGCAACACAGGGTCCTTCTCTGATTATAAGCCAACATTATTTTAATTCAGTTATTTGTATTCAGTTATAGCCTTTGTTCTGGGAACACAGCCAGCTAGAGTACTGAATACTTAGTGAGCATAATTAGGGAGGTAAGCAGCTCCAAAAAGGAAATAAATAAACAGACACACACAGAATCATTACACAGGATGCATGAGGAGAAAGTTGAGGAGTAGAGGGCAGAGACTTGGATACACATAATAAAACCTCCATGCTTTAAATGATCCACCTCTACAAAACTGACATCTCTGTCAAATGAACTCCATTCCCCTGATAATTTGGAGAAATGTTTGTTTGTGGAGTGGGTGGGTTGGACTCATGACCTGTTTGCTGAAGCAACAAAAGCTCTTGAAAAAGAGCCTTCCTAAGATCTGACAGGCTTTGACTTTCAGCAAACAACATGTTCAAAATAAGCAAATAACGAGCAACCTTCATTGATGAACTGCCAACACAGAATACCTTTAGATCTTGCGGAATAGTTCTTGCATAGTTGTTCTTCAGGTCTTTCCTCATGGCTCCAAATAACTGTGTGGATTTTTTTTTCCCTTGTCTTTCCAGCATTTCTTTCAGCATTTGAGCTGTTAAGAAAATTATTGGGAATCAAGTACTTAAATACCTTTGGAGATGTGCACCACTTTTCCTCCTGGAACATCTGTCCATCTTCTGCTCCTACAGCAGAGTAAAAACACTATTTTTTTTTCTAGCTTTATAACACAAGCTTCTTGTTCACCCACAAAGAAAGACCTCTGAGAAGTGGAGTTTTTGCACCTAACTGGAGCAGGTTAGTGACTAAAACTGGGATAACATGGTCAAAGTTATAAATGGCTGCAACCACTACTCTTCTGGGTGCTTTACATAAGAATGATTACTCAGATCAGCCTTTTGGAACAGCTGCTAGGCTCTGCATGTCCACCTTGATCCAGACAGAGCTACCCACCAGCTAAAAGGAAGAAATTCGGTTGAGGTCTGCTGCAGAATCCACTAGAGGCTTTACAAAGATTTGAGGTAACTTTGATAAATTCATTAGCTCCTAAATGATCTTTTTATCTGCTGTCTCAATGGTTTCAAGCAGTCACCAAGTATTATGTATTAAGAAAAACAAAAACAAAAACAAAAAAAATGAAGAAATTTGCATTACTGCAGCGTAAAAGTGACCCAAGACTGTAGTCTCCAAGCCCCAACAGTGCAAGACATAAACCAAACCCATGTGCATGCTTGAGTTTGCCCTTGTCTCTAGAGCTGTGAGAAGCCATTTCACAGTGCACAGGGCAAGCTGTCTTCCTTTCACAAGCAGCAAAACGTGCATTTCAGAAAGAAATTCTGGGACCATTCCCTCTTCCCATTTGAAATCCCACATCTATTTTTGCTATCAGGAGGTTTCAGCCTTCCAGAAAGTAGAAAGGATGCAGGAGTGTAACCTAAGGCCAGGCTAGTGTTACTTATTTTTCATGCCCAACTTTACCAGATTTGGACTGAAACATTTGCATTAACTTCAATAGAATAAAAAGTACACCATTAAAACAGTACTCTTGGTAGTAGAATTCATTTTGCTAATGATTGGAGGGTGGAGGGAAGAGGAATAAATCAACCAAAGAAGAGCTAAACTTAATAAACTGTGTACACAGTAGAAGACCTCTGTCGTAAGTATCACACTTGTAAAATCTTCCAGCCCAAATCTGGACAGAGTGTTTTAAAGGAATTCAGGTACTAGCTTTACCTGGTTTCTTTCCTTGCCTCAAGACTCATTCCCCAGAATTAGCTCTCAATGACTTCAAGTGCCATTAAACCACTGTTTGTGTCATGGCCTCCCACTGGCTTCTCTTGTTTCATTCCACTTCATTTGTTTGTTTTCACCTCCATCCACAGTTTTGAACAAGCTGAATTTCCCCCATCCCACACCTAGTTTCAGTTTTTATTTTTGCTCCTATCCACGATAACCCACTACCCTGGGCCTGAAACAAACCTTTAAAGTCATGCCAGTTTCCAGCAAGCCCATGGCAGCTGCTTCATTCAGTCTGGTGACCTTTCCAGTAGCTGAGAATTAAACGCAGGGTTTACTTTATGTTCCAGTTATTTCTCAATAACTGTGCACTTTCAATGTAGGACTTCACACAACATCCTTCCCTTCAAACTCACAATGTGTTAGGAGGGGGATGTGTCTCACGTCCTTGAGTGTCAGTGGTACAGGTACAATAATTGCTACCAATGCACTCAGGATGAAGATCTCCATGCAATCAATACGTAATCAATGCATGTAATCAATACCCCTGTAACATTTTAGGCTCTACATACCATTTTCACCCTGAACCTTTCCATTTGGTTGATCTGGACCAGAGGCTGGCCTCAAAGTCAGTACATCACCACTGTCCCATTATACCACACCATAGAAGTCAAATCAGCCAGCTCTTCTAAGCGAAAGATTTCACTCACTGCTGATTTGGACCTGTTGTTTTTAATTGCACACAATGTTTACACTGGTAATAAAAAACATTGGGAAAGATAGTTTTGTTATGTCAATCTCCTGGCTGATACTTTAACCACTTAGTGACCCCTCTACTTTTCAATTACAAGGAGAAGTCCTCTTATTTTGGTGTATTTCTACTTGCTGCTTCATTTTCATTTTATAGAGAGTTGCTTTACAGCTGTGGACAGAATGGTATTTGAATATCTATCCATGAACAGATTTGAGATTTCTGGCTGCAAGTGACTCTGCATATCTGCCATCTCTACCAATACTCTCATTTAAGCCAGGATTTAAATTTATTATGAAGATGAAAAAAGAAAACATTATGTAAAAAAAATCCTAAGTATACTATGTGTCTGATAGCTATGCCTAGACTATGTATAACAGCACACCTAAACTCACAGTATCTGTGTCACATAATGGCATCCCTGCACTTCACTGCCATTCTGCACGCTCCTTCACATCCTTCAGATTAACTGAAATTTCCACGGTACTTTTCTACTTTCAAAGATGCTCTTTCTTGAGCTAAGGTCAGGTTATTATCTCTTTCAATAAACCCTTTTAGACCAAAGAGTACAGTTTGTTTTGGCCTCATCACATAGATGATATCTCCCTGATGTAAAACAACTCACCAACCTGTAGATCCCAATAACTTGCAGTTTCGGCCTTCGCTGTGTTGCCTACAAAATATGTTTTTCATACAGGCACTAATTAAGGCACATTAGCCATTTCCTAAAAGCTAGAGACAGCAACAGAGTGCTACTATAGGTCTTCTCAACTGCATGGCAAAGCTATGTTACAGAAAGACCTGCTTGACCCTCGCTTCCTATGGAGTCTCACATGTTCTTGCTCCCATTTCATTTATTTAAAGTTCATTTCCTGAGCAACGAAGACTTAATTTTTTTCCTTCTTTCCAATAAGTGAGTAAGAAGGTGGTGAAACATGGGTATACAGTGAAGTCATCATAGTTGTGTATAGAGTTAGCATTATATGTGATGTTATGCTAATTCTACCACATATGATGCCACAGCCCTGCTGCTGGGCAGATGGCTTCTGGTCTGAGCAGTCATGATTGCTTTCTCAAACTTGGCCCTAGTTTTGCCCCTTGTCTATGTATATGTAAGTAGATATAAAACAGTTCCTTACGATAACTTAAGACATCTGATGGCAGTAGTTTGTTAAAAAACACTGAAATTATGGGAAAGAAAAGCAACTCCGTGAATAGGAAAAAGACACCATGCAGACAGTCTAAAAGGAGTGGTTGCAAAATGGAAAAGTCCCCAAGTAGAATAACTCAGACTTGAACTGATGAAGGAAGAGTACTCAGCAACAAAGGAAGTTTAGGAGGTAGGGAGGAACTAGATGACTCAGTCACTTAGTGGAAGATAGCCTGTGAGACCAGGCAGGAAAGAAAAATGTCTGCTTGGTAAAGAGAGAGACTTTGTGATTTGGAACAGACCTCATGTGCAGGAAAAGAGGATGTTTTCCTAAGAGGGTTCTAACTGTCAAATTTCAGGAAGAAAAAAAGTGAACATGAAGATGTACAGAGAATTGGAAAATATGAAGAATTTGTGCTATTTTCTGTATGGCTTGTGGGAAATAAAATCCATAGCTTGATATGAAACTATTTTATTATCCATAGACCTTCTAAAGGGCCAACTTTTCTTGCCATCTTAAGGGCTCCTTCAAATGCTGACTACTGGATGAGGACTGGAGGAAGGAAGAACAATTCTTTGGATGTACAGAAGATATGAAACGGCACAGAAAAGAGACAAACTAGCTAGTTTAAGGAATCTAAATCCAAATCCAGTAATTTAAAAGAGAAGAACTCCTGGTTTTATCTATTTGTAATACTTCTCCAACTTTTACCTCCAGCTTCTGCCTCTAAACAGTGTATTTTGTGGATTTTGTGAATGTGCCTGATTTTCTTAGAAAGTGTCCTTGGAAAGTGATCAACTTACCACCTCAAATGTGTAGCACTCACTGGATTATAAATATGAAAAACTAATATAAAACAGGAACAGTACTGTGTTGCCGTCTGAAAATTTAGCCATACTCAAGGGTCATTCAGTCTGCATTCATTGCTTCTGCAGGAACAATCCATTTGTCAGATGTTTTTCATGTTCGCACAAACCTCTTAGAAACTGAATTGCCATCAAACAAAGACGACTTCTTGGCAAGGTTGGTCAGTTTAGCTGTAATCATATAATAAAAGTGGAACTACTGACCAGACAAGAATCAATGTACCTACCTATACCAGTGCAAAATTAATTATAATAGTGCTGTTTAGGCAATGTCTACAAGACAGACTATGGAAAACATCAGTCATGAGTGTTCTGGACAGTACTGTGTGACAGCCATCACTGAGTTGGCAAGAGTACCCAGCCTAAGTTGATTTCCAGATGGTTGTACTGTAACCTGCAGTTTTCTCTATTAAGCTATACAGGTGAGAAAGAATTTTTGCCCATATATCCTACATCTTCTTTTCTATGTCTGATCAAGATGCTAGACTAAAAAGCCCCAGGGAATCCTTCCCACCTAAACCATCCTATGATTCAGTTATCATTAGGCGCTAGAGTTTGCACAAAAAATTCAACTTCAAGATACAAATCTATAGGAAACAAAACTTCCTTGGCTTTGCTACTCATGGTGCTATCTGAGCTTTTCAGTAGTGGTTTCCTCTTTGTTCGCCTTTGTTAAGAGGAAGCTGTAAGTTGTATTAAAGCAGTAGTGTTGAAAATAAAGAATAGAAATATGTTCAGATTCTTCTTTAATAGGAAAAAAAAAAAGAAAAAAAAAAAAGCATCTTTCATGGTAGTAAAAACGTGTTCCTTAAACATGTTGAAAAGATTTTTATTGTACACCTTTGTGTTCTGAGACCACTAAGAAAACCTGGAAGATGAACTGCATACCTTTACTTTCAGCGTAGGAAACACCATAACAGCAAGGAACCAGAAACTGCTAGTAAACTATAACCACTTTTTTCTCCTCCTCAACAGATGGGCACACTGCCTCAGTTATGCCTCTGAAAATATTGCCTTTAGCTTTAAGTGACATGAAATTTGATGCCATAACTGGATCTGAACAAACTCTATGATATTTCTTCTGCTCCATAATAAAATTAGTTGTTGAACAAAATCAATAAGGAGAAACTCTGATTTTACTTCTTCCCAGCTACACATTCCATCAGGCTGTCAGGTCCCAACCTGTGATGGTACAGAATAGAAGTGGAGCAAACTTGCAGCCGTCTCTTGACACTTACAGGTGGTAACAGTGGCACATAGTATGTTGTGGGCTCTCTTGGAGTATCCAAATACTTGCCAGTCTAGAAAGAACAGGGTCTCCATTTTGGAGATTTTCAAAATCTAATTTGATAAAGGCCTCAAGTAGCCAAATCTGACCAAGGGATGGAACACCTCCCCTATGAGAACAGGATGAGAGAGATGGGGTTGTTCAGCCTGAAGAAGTGAAGGCTCTGAAGTGAGCAGAGAGTGGCCTTTCCATATCTAAAGGAGGCTATAAGAAGGAAAGGGACAGACTCTTTAGTAGGGTCAGTTGTGATAAGACAAAGGGGAATGGTTTCAAACTAAAAGAGAGGGGATTAAGACTGGAAAGAAGGAAAAAGCTTTCTGTAACTAGGGCAGTGAAACACTGGAACACATTGCTCAGTGAGGTGGTGAATGCCCCTTCCTTGGAGACATTTCGGGTCAGGCTGGATAGCACTCTGAGAAACCTGATCAAGCTGTAGGTGTCCCTGTTCTGCTCATTGTGGAGGAGTTGAACTACAGAATCTTTAAGGGTCCCTTCCAATTCAAACAGTTCTATGATTCTATGGCCTCAGCATATGATTCTATGACCTATGACTTTCAGCAAGAATCTGGACCACAGATCTCCTGACATCCCTTCCAATTGATATTGTCTTACAACCATTCAGACATTTATTAAAGATCTTTAAAGACAACATAGCTACCCTGCACATCTCCACTCCTCTGCATTCTCCAGTCTCAAAGGAAAAGATGAATAAAAATTTTAAGCTACATTTCCTTTTTTTTTTTTATTTGACCACCTAAATATATAATGTGGGGTTAGATTTATTTTATTTTTTTTAATTAAGTGTACAATTTTAGCACTGAACTTCTTTAGTTTAAAAAGAATTCCCACTCTTGAACAATTTAATTTCAGCATTTTTATTCTGAAACACATCATCTTTAGGCATGATTTTCAACACCCTTTAATTATTTTTAATTGAGAATGATTCAAAATTACTTTATTTCACTTGTTTGGCTCTAAGAAGATGTTTTCAGCCCTCCTCCAAACTGTGTTTATTTTGAGATGAGGAAAGCAGTCTTGCCTTTTTAAGGTGTTCATTAGGTGTTTCTTGTTGAACCACCAAAAATACAGATTAACATAGTTTTAGTCAGTCTGAAACAAATTTTACACCCAGAATTTGGGGATCATGAAGTGGCTCTTTCTGTGCCCTGAGCAGCTCAATCTTACCTTGTGTCTCTTGATCCTCTTGTCAGTTTACCAAGCGTCCTTTGCTCCACTTGGTGAAACTGATCCTTGGACTGCATCCTTCCAGCTTTCCTGGATCCTTAGCAGAGACTGTTGGATTATTCCAGGTGAAGCCTCCCTCCAGATAATTCACCTGGAACAATCCAGCAGTCTCTGCTAAGGATCCAGGTTCACTCCCTCAGAAAGCCTCCTTGGCAGCATCTCTCTCTCAGGGGGAAAGAGGGAGGCTGCTGCTATTGCACATCATGGCCCAGTTTCTGACTTGAACTAATGGTGGGATTGCTCTGGAAGGGTCTAAATGCTGAAACCTTGGCATAATCCCATGGGGATTACTAAATAGGGATGGCTACATATAGTATTGCAAAAATGTCAGCAGTCTTCCAGTACACTGCCTGCACTGAGTACACTTCCATTACCTCCCCGTATAGCAGCATACGCCAGTCTAGGAGAGGCCAAGTGTTCATAGGCCAAGACCAAGTCTGTGATGTTTGCTAAGACTGGAACTTGCTCAAAGAAATTCTCTTGTGATATTTTTCATGCCTTGAGTAAGCACTAGCTGAGGTTGACCATAGCTATGCAGTTTGCAAAGAACAACAACTCCTAGGCAAGTGACTTGACTCCTTAAAATCTTGCCGAAAAAGCCACACATTGAAACCCAGTCAGCTGGTGTGCCTTCCCACCTAGAAAATAAACGTGAGCAATCTTATATAATTATGATAATTAGCATTTGCAGCATGATGATGCTCTGAGGCAACCCATTTATGTGGCTTTTTATCATTGTTCTTTAATTAAAAAGATCTCCATGTATTGAGATCAGCAGAAGTGTGTCACACCCAAATGAGTGAGAAAGTAACTTTATCCCAGATTCTAAAAATAAGAGCTGTTTAGAATTTGGATACCCTGAAGGTGGCAGTGACAGTAGCTGGAATTTTGGTTCACACTCATTTTCTCTAAATACTAGCCTATGCTTGGCAGATAAGGAAAAGGAGCAGAGCCAACAAGTTTCCTATAGCTATCATTGGAGTTGCAATCCCAAGTGCTGGGTCTCAGTGTCCTGCCAGATTCAAAATATTGTGTACCTTTCTTGTTGTAGCAGGTGCAGATGTAAAAGAGTACGAAACAAGCCACATTTTTCCTTTTAGTGTTTACTTTTTGCCTTAATCTACCTTTAAAAGAAAGAAAATCTATTAAATTCACTAAATACATAGGAATTCCTATGTAGTGTATTCTAAAATATATGGATTTTATGGCAGCTTGTGAAGTACAGTCATGGGACTGTAGCCCACAACGAGTGTTTGAAGGCGCTTAACACTCATTCCATCTTTGTTCTGATTTAATTAGTAAACATCTTCAAAGGGAACTGGCTGACTGCTCAGGCAAAGGGCACAAGCAGTCCAGCACCGCAACAGGCAAATAAATGTTTAAAGGAAGATATTTGGAACACACAAGAGCCTAGGGTTTGTCCATGAAGAAATGAGAACCAAAACCTTCCTGTGAATCACAGCCTTAGTTACTAAGACAAGGCAAGTATATGCACTATTCTGAAAGAAGCCTGCTATGGAAATAAGGCTTTTCTTTACAAAGAATTGTGTTTATATGCAGATTTACGCTGAAATGCACTTGGGATTTGCAACTGCATTAGCTACCATCAATAGCGTTTTCCATGTAAACAGGCTTTTTGTCATCGGTCATCATAACAATCTAAGAAATATTGACCCATTGGAAAATAGTGCCCTAAGGCTCACATTGAAGAGTGAGCTGTTACCAAGCTTCTGCAGAATATTTATGTGCACATGAAGTCATTAGGCTAGGTGCAGAAAGGGCCAGACAAAGTCATGATTATGTATTTCAGAAATGTCCTGAAACAGAGGAGTTTCTAAATGGACAGAGATATCTGCAAAAAGGAAGACAGTGTCAGGCTTTGATATGTAAGCTAGCTGTTCTTCTCAGTGCCCAGATGTCCTGAGGTCTGTTTTGCAGCCTTGATGGCTTGGGCACAAATGCTTGTGGAGATCAGTGGAAGTCAGAATCACAGAATCATGAAGACTGAAAAGGATCTCTAAGATCATCTAGTCAGTCAGTCACTTAAAAACCCTCGTGGATCCCATTCTTGGCCTCTGAAAGAATACAACAACTGCATGGATCATCTCCTGCTTGGGGCTGAAGCAGGATGCTATGAGACCAGGCTGAAGAATGTGAATCTGGGCTGGGAAACGAAGCAGCAGAAATGCTGGTGGTGCCTATTCTCCTGCATCTGCTGGTGCAGGGCCGTCTGAATTTTCCTTAAACCGTCCCAGAAACATTCAGAAGGATCCTTTCAATCACAGCACCAAAAGAAGCCATTGCCTAAACACTCATTGCCAAACTGAGGTAAAAATCCTCTCCTGCAGATGTTGTAATTTGACAAAGCAAATCTAGACAAAATACCAAAGCGGGGAGAAAAAGGAGTGTTGCTATTATGTTGTCTGACTGTCATGGTAAATTCAGTTTTTGATTACCACAAAATTTCCCTGGGCTTTTAAGTAAGTCTTCTCAATGCAGTCCGGATTTACTCTGCAATTCATATTCTATAATCCTTCTTCTTTGCCACCTGTCAGTCACATCTGTTTTGAATGTGCAATCTTTTTGGCAAAGGCAATATTACTACATAGAAGAGCACAGACCTGCCACAACAGAATTACTGCCCCAGCTGGAATGCCTAGACACCCTCAAAATGGAGTTTTAAAAAACAGTGGGTTTGTAAATGCTGTAAAAAGAACATCTAACCAACCACAAAACATTTTAGGACTCTGAGACACTGATGACTCAAGAATTATTCACTGCTGATGAAGAACATTTCAGAAGACAAAATAATGGAGTAATAAAAATCCAAAGATTCTTTCCTTTAAAATTATTTCATGATCATATTAACATGGAACACATAACTGGTTTGGAATTTAAAAGTAGGGCTTATGTCTGTAATGAATTACCGTGAGTGAAAGTGAGTCAGGAATTTTTGTGTCTCAAATGAAAAGGCACAAATAGTTGTAGGGGATTTTTCAGTACCTCCTCCCCTGACATAGACCCATAGCAAAACAAAAATTTTAAATATTAAAAATTTGAAAAAAGATAGGGATTTTTTTTAATTTTTCGCTTTGTTCTTTTAACAGAACTTTCCCACAAGTAAAGGAAAAACAGAACTGTTATAACTGTTTCCATAGGAGATACTTATCACTTCCCAAACAGCTCTCATCCTCTTTCTCTTGATTCACACGTAAGATAGAAGTTGACTTAACTCTGAAATTTACTCAGGCATCATGAAAAAAATGAAGATAATAAAATGATGCTTGATATGTAACACAATGTGACTTATTATCTAATATCTGCCTCAATTATATTGCTTTATAGTTAAGCAAGCAACATCAAGACAGTAGGGAAATCGCTAAAATAATCTTTTCCTCTCCATGAGTAAAAAAAAAGCACTTCTTGAACATATGAACCAGAAAACAATTCAACCTTTGCAGCCTTCTCTTTGCCATAAAAGGACTCCTCTCTCAGCAGCCACCAGAGTCCATTAGCTGGGAAAGCAGGCAGGTGTAAAAGAAGTTCATGTTTAACCTCACTGGGTTTGAAAGCCAGCGTTGAAGTTTATCAGCTCACAGGCCCGTGAAGGGAGGAAGAAAGGCAGAGAATGGGTTTTAGTCAAAGACTTACTCAGAGTTAACACAGGCCACTGGCGCTAATAAACAAACATTGCCAGACATCAAAAGGAAGTAAGTAAATCTGGCAAGGTTTAGTCCAAACAATGGCAGAACAAGCTAAGCCTGTTGCAGGGTGGGCAATGGGATAGGTGACATTGAGATGTTAACCCTTGCTTGGACCACAGTGGTATCAAAAAGGGGGGGGTCAACCCAAAATTTGTTCTAGGGAAGCAAGAATTTGTTCCCATCAAGATTAGTGGGAAAAAAAAAAAATCTATCTAAACTTCAGATTCTCTGGTTCTCCATCCTAAATTCATTTGTTTGTATGAGCTCAGGAATCAGCCCAATGCAACCAAGAAGTTGCTCCAGGTGTAACTTGACAAAGGATTTGTAAAGATTGATGAACTCAACCTGATTTCCAAGGTTGAAACGTGGCAAGTTTCAGACAGCACCTGGACAAGAGGTGGGTGATGGGCTTTTAGCAGAAGCTAAGGCTGCTCAGTGCACCAGAGAAGTGGCAGATATTTCTGTATTTGGGAGACAACCTCTACTGTCATCAGGCAACTTGACTGCAGCGCATGGAGCCTGAGGGTGAAGAAATCCTGGAGATACAGTAGTACTGCCTTGTGAGGTCTCCAACAGCAATTTGATAAGCCCAAAGGCAAGCATGAATACCACGTCTTCCTTGTTTAAGTCTCTGCCCTAAGTGGGATTGATTCAACACACCAAATCACAAACCTACGTGGACTATTCAGTGGATGGGGAACCCAAGGCTTCCTGATCTGCATAACTCCCTTACTCTCCTTTTCTTCTTTCAGATTCTATTCAATTCTCAGTTCTAGGACAGCATGTTGTGAGTACAGCTCCAATTGTGCCTCCTTGGAGGAGGACTTACGGACACCAACCCTCAGAAATGGAAAGGGTTTGAGGAAGCAGCTAGGAACTGGGAGAAAGGAAATCTTCTCAGGTGGTAGCACTCAACATGTTTGGAGGGAGATAACTCAGAAATCTGAGTAGTTTCTAACCGATCCATTAACTGCTGGGTCTTCTGAACCACAAGAGTTTGGGATGGCCTCTACCACACTCAGCCAAGGATCTTCTTCCAGGTCAGATGAGCAGGAGGATCACCCTGTGTGGGATGGTCTAAGATTGACTGTCTCTCTGCAAAGCCAAACCTCTTCCTGAACACTTTGAAAAGCTGGGAGTTGCTGCTTCTCACTGAGAAGGAGGTATCAGCTCTTACTAAGGGGGACCAGGAGGCACAGGGGTGAATAAATCACATGATGGGTATTGCTGCTCTTTGCAAAGGTCAGAGAACACCTCCATGGGCTCTGGGTGCAGGAGCCTCATCAGAGATAGATCTCCTATGGGCTTCTGCTGTGCTTCTACTCAAAGGCTTTTTGAATCACCTTGTTCCAGAAAAAAAAAAAAAAGGAAACTGTATGGTGATAACATGTATGGTCAGTTGTCCCTCATCCTTGTATTTCAGGTAGATAGGTAAGGAGCTGAACCAGGATTGTTACACAGTTTGTCTTTCTTTGCTTTGGAAGAGTAAAGAGTAGGGAAAATCTAGAGCTCCTTTCCAGCAGCTGGAGGCCTTGGACATAAACCCTTCCTCCCAAAGGGAATTCCTCTGGCTGGATGCAGAGCTTCCTGCAGGCTGCCAGCAGTTTCATCCCTCACAAAGGGCGAGTGCGTGAAAGGGAAAACTTACAGAGAGGTTCCGGAGGGTCCAAGGAACACAGATAGAGGACCCACAGAGTTTCTACAGCCAGACAGAATCTGGTAGGCTGTGCTGATCACCATGTCATTGTATCTACAGAGCTTAAGGCTCCTCTAAATTTGCTCCCTCTGCCTGAGCAAGAACAGCCGAGCCAGCAGCATGCTGCTCCAAAAATCAGTGATGTGTGAAAACAACAACAACAACAACAACAACAACAAAAAGCCCCATAGCAACTACAATCAAAATAGGGGTTTAAATAACATCATGCATAATACATTACAAACTCCCACCTCCAAGCGAGGGAGGGATGGCTGAAAAGGAGTGTAAACTGAAGCCAAAAACAAAGCAAAGCTTTTTTTTCCAAAAGCTGGCAAATCTGTAAAATTCTGCAATCTGCTGTAGTGCAGGTTGTGTGAAGCATGCCGAGCCAAAAAGGCCCCAGTGCCTGAAGAATATTAACCTTCTTTTTTTGTTGTTATTCCTGATTAATCAAAGCTCAGCTTGGCACCTCATGAACACCCATCTGGTGCCGGCAGTGCAGTCCTGGGCTCCCTGAAACAAAACAGGCCCAGATCTTCACACCAAGGCCCAGTGCTGCTCTGGCCTAGTTCTATTCCTATTGCTCCCCTGACTCTCGGCTGCCCTTGGGTCACCTCAGCTCTCCCCCAGGCTCCAGTGCCAAAATTTGTGTCACTTCAGCTTTTTCCTAGTCCTGCCCTCTGTTAGACAAGGGAATGTGACGACAGGCTGATGGGCTCTGCGTCGATATTGTTTGTACTGGCATCATGTACCTGCTATCCTTTTCAAGTGGTTTTTTGTGAAGCCAATGGAGCTGTGTTTCTCCAAGAGGTCAAGAGAATTATCTGGAAGCCCTGAGTGTGTCTGCACTGACTTCTATCCTCCTTTCCTTATTTCAAGATCATGTCAGGTACAGAGGCATCTAAAGCAGCCACAAGCTTCAGATCCAAAGCGCACAAGCATATATTTGACTTTGAGTGAAAGGATTCCTCTAGACTCCAGTTTTATTACCTCTGTGCTTAAAGCTAAGCACTTGTCTTTTGTGGATCCTAACAGCATCAATAATTTACGCTGTGAAAGCAGCTAGAGGCCCCATTTAAGCTGAGACTGTTGTACAAACAAAATAATTGACAGTCCCTGCCCTAAAAATCTTTCAGACTGGAAAATAAATCTGCAATTCCCTTTGTAGCTCACTCTTCTCTGATTTATTTTTTTGCTCATATTTAATCCAACTTAAACATTTTCATGCAGCCACATCAGCATGTTATTTTTATATTCAGTTCTTAATGACTAATGAGAAGACTTGACCCTTGTCTTTATTGTTCAAAGAGGGTAGCAGCAGCGAGGCTGAAATGCTGAAAGATTTACTGTAGAGTGACCAGTTCTGCTGAGACACCAACTGAGATATGAGCCTTGGATTAAGATACTTCAGAAATATTTGTGCTAGCTTTCAGCACGAGCATAGACTTCTTGTCAGATCAGCTGTTTGCCAGTCAACAATAAAAATACTCCCTCCGAATTAACTCTCCCCCAAGGAGTTTGGGCTTAAACACTCATGATGTTTTCTGACTGCTTTTGGCTACATATGAATCAGTGTCAGTCCTCTTGTAATTTGGAGCAGATGAAAAAGCAAGATAATGAATGGAAGCAAAGAGCTGGGACTCCGTTTTCTGACCCTGCTTCATACATTCAGTGTAGTTTAGTAGACGTCACCCAACATAGAGCAAGGTTCTGAAGACAGAGCACCTCTGATGATCAGGCGACTTGTTGCAGTCTGAGTCTTTTTGTTTGTAATTGTCATGAGCTGTCCTTGCTCACTTCCCTATAGGCCAGAACCTCTTTGCAAAAATACTGATTCTCCTTTTTCACGTGCTGCTGTGGTCTCTTCTCCTGACTGTCACTTGTCCTCTCCCACAACACAAAGCCCCAACCTGAACTCCATGGTCCAGTCACTGCTGAGGACAGCAGAAAACTGAGTGTCTGGATACTCTTTGGTTTTTGAAATACACTCTGCATTGCCAGCACCCAATAAAGCAGCTTCTTTAGCACTGTGGTGCCCCACTGACTCATAGTCAATTTAACATCCTCTAAAATCCCCCAATATAATTCCATGATAGGAAAATACTGGTTAGAAAACAGTTCATTTCCTCTTTCTTAAGGAGATTGATGGAACTATTTAAAGTCTTTTACAGTAGCAATTGTTTTTTATAACACCCTTAGTATGCACAAAGTTTACCACATTCGGTATTCTTACCTCCATAGCTGTAACATAACAAGGACTAAGAAAGAGAGACAGAATAAAACAATAACTATTTTGAATAAACTTCAGGGTTTTTTTTGCTTTTTTTTTTTTGTTTGTTTGTTTGTTGTGGTTTGGTTTGGTTTTTTTTTGAGGAAAATGACAGCACCAGAAGCTGAGTTTGCAGCTTTCCCAGCTTTGCCTTTTCCAGTGGGGAATGCTCAGGATGCTCCAGAAGCCCCATCTGATTCTCAATGAGAATCACCCTTTAAACAAGACTCATCTAACACCAAGAGGTACAGCTTCATTAGAGAGCAGCTGAAGTTCAAGCTACCCCTAAGCAGCTGAGCCCATCCATCTAAAGCAATGGGAAGTATCGCCACTTCTGCATGGCCAGGAGCTCTCACAAACTCTCCTCTTTGCTAGCTGCTTCAGGTATACTTCGCTCCAAAGTGTGGATCAGTGGTACATAGGATCCATATATACATCTTGACATGGAGGGAATACCATGAAGCATTATCCTTGGTCTCCCACAAGCTTCTCATGTGCTTCCTTGGTACCTTAAAAGACAACAGCAATACTCTGCCCTTCTACTCTTCCATGCCTTCTCAAGAGCAGCTGTTCTTCCAATTTAGATCACTGAATAAAAACAATAAGAGCTTCTTATCCATAAAATAAACCTTCACAGTGATAAGGCTATCAATAAAAACAAAAATAAAATTATTCACACATTTTGGAGCAAGATTTGAAGCCTGTTTCCTTAGCTAGAGGTGTCAGGATTCCTGAAGATTTTTGCCAGTACTCCTTCAAACTTTTGGCCCTTTTAGCCTATTGGGCATGTATTTAATGGTAAAGCTTGGCTAGTTTATAGGTATTTTATTGCAGCAAAGATGCCTAAAATAGGAGTGTAGGAAGTCAGTCCATTGTCATTCTGAAATCTGACTGTGGGACAAAGAGTGCAAGCTTCATAAAAAAGACCAAATCTATCTTCTATGCTTTTCTATTAAAATGTATTTGATAGAAAAGACTAAAAATCACATTATAACCCAAAGAAAATTTTTTCTTTATTATTTCTTTCTTCTGGGATGAGCAACCCTCTAACAGATCTGCTTCAAGCAAAGCATCCAGGTGCTATACTGAACTTATTTGATTTCTAACTTTCTGAAATCAGTTTTCAATGAATAAGTTAAATAAGTGCCTTCTGATTCCAGAAAGAGGTGTAAGTTAAGGGGGCAATCCAAAGCTTGCTGACAGCATTAGAAAAACTCTCCTCAACTGAACAGATCTTGGATTAGACCCAAAGCCAGCTGGTCTGAAAGAAAAGAAGGGCAGAATCAGAGTATTCCCCAAGTGTTAAGAGACATAAGCAAGGCTGCATGTAATGGAAATAAGGAAAGGCTGGCTGATAAAGATAGTGCAGCAGAAATTCCTTTCAAGTTTTTCTTTGTTCCTATGATTTTGGATGTGATGGTTTCTGACAGATTAGGCAAGCATTCACTTTCCTTTCAGGAGAAGATGTGGTGAGCATAAGCAAAGGCTGAATACACCACACTGCATAACAACCCTACTGTTTGAGGTAACAGCCTTAAGCAAGAAGACCAGCCAGCTGGTATGAACAAGAGGTAGCCACACACAGGCAGCACAATGCAAGACACATAATTGTATTAGAAGTAAACAGTTACCTGCAGTACCAAAACAGGAGGTACAAGGAAATTTCCCTTGTCCAAATGCTGAGCAAAGGACTTTGAAATACACAGGCCGAAGGAGTGATAAGCCAGTTGGAAATGCATTCCCACTATTGGTACAGAGGCAGTAACCCTCTCACAATCCACAGGTGACCTTACTGGTGGTGCTTTACAGCCCAACCTGCACCAACCCTTGAAAAATCCCATAACCCTTTTGTAAGCCTGAACAAAAATTCCAGTTTTGATAAATACATACTGCCTACCAGCACCTTCCCCATTTCCATCCCCTGTAAAAACAGTACAGACCTCATCCTTGGTGGTGGTTGCATTTGTGTGCAAGGCAGGCATGAATCAATTACTGTTTATAAAATGCTTTTGGCTCCTAAAAGACTAGAAGTACCTCTATAAACAAACCACACTATCATAAGCTTTCCGTTCGGCTCTGATGATTGATGAACATTCAGGCCAGAAATGCCATTTCGATCAACTAAGTCAACCCTGGGCATAACAGAGGCCAGAGAATTTCCTGTAGCAGTTCTCATAATCAAATTAAAACACATGGTTATAGCTTGTGGCAACAGAGGTAGAAAACAAACAGGAATGGTTCTGTTTTTCCCAGAGAAAGAATAGTGTGTCTGCAAAAAGTGTTTTAGCATCAGTAACTTAGTGATTTTAATGCTGAAAAACATTTTAAGTGTTTTACATTAAGTTTTCATTTAGGAAACACAGGTTTGCACTGTACATTGTAACTTTTTCTACTTAGGGTAGAAGGTTTTTATCCTTTTTCCCTTTCACAAGAACCACAAAATATGTTTTCCCAGAATGGCTCGATTGAGTATAACTAACTATAAATTAAAGATGAACTATCCCTATACTGAAACTCTGTTCAAGACCCACATCAAAACATGTCTATGTCCCATATTTGCCTCATGCTAAGAAAAACTGACATTTGCGAGAGGCTGTGTTTTGTATTTCAGTGAAAAAACAGGTTTTAGCTGTGGTTTGTGAGAGGAGGTTTGGTCTCATTAATATCCCACTGAGGAGGAACTGCCCTGCTAGAAGGAATATGTTGCAAGTTCTATATCTAAATAACAATGAAGAACACAGTATACCCAAAATAATAAGACATGTCCTTCATGTGCAAGTTTAACCTGGAAAACTGAAGCAGGGTAGGAAAGAGGAATGAAAAATAAAAGTGCTAGACAAAACTTTAAATGTGTTTTCTGATAGTGGCATCTGTTCACCTCTCGCCACAACAGTAAGGGTGTCTCAATCATATCAATGTTTTTCACAAATCCTCCATGCCTATATATAAAAAACAATTAAAAAAAATATAGAAAAAAAAGTAATGTAGATAGCGTAACAGGGATGAAATTCAGCTCTCCCAAAATCAATGGCAATTTTGCTGGTTTCAGCATAGCAAGATTTCTCATGTACCTAACAGAGCAGATCACTGATTTTTACATCAGACCAACTTCAGATTCCATGCACGGATGATGCTCTTTGCAAAGGCAGCTTTCACTTACCTTTCTAAAGACCTAATTCAACCTGGTACTTAAAATCCTCAAGAGAGAGATTATTCATAGCTTTACTTTAAGCAAGTGCTTATCTTGTCCAACTGTGGACAAGATTAGAGTATTTTGGGAAAACACACATGTAGAAAGAAAGGAATGTGTTCTCACCAGGAAGATGACAGGTTTGAGTTCTCCCTAACCCTATCTCTTGGATATGTTTCTCTGCATGATCTTAGTGACTGAAGAAAACATTTTTTATTTTCTCTCATTTCAGAGAGAAGTGGTGTCCATGAATCCTAGATAATGGCAGGAAATGTCTCTATGTTCTCTGCTCAGTATTACATTTTTATTAGATATAACATCCACAGGTCTTAGCAGGAGCCTTCATGCTCTGGGATTCTCAAAGGCTTGGGAAATTCTCTGAAACCAGAGGCCAACTGAGTGTGACTAGAGGTCATGGTAAGATTCAGAGTCTTGCCAACCCTACTGATTCTGAAGCAACCATCTCTGGTGGCTTGTTCTCTGAGGACACTTGCCTTCACTTTCCATTGAGGCTTGAAAGGCTTGAAACCTGCTCTCCCTCCGCTTATCTTCTTTCTTCGAGAGGAAAATAAGAGCAAACATCCACAAACACATTCTTCTGATGGAAAACACCTTGCTGCATAAGGGAGCACATGCTCTACCTTTCAAGCTAAGGTGGTGTAGAAAAAGTCAGTCAACACCTGAAAGAACAGAAAACTTCTCATTTTTTGGTATTCCCGGTTTTTAGACAGCCCCAGCCAGTTCTCTGGACAGAGCACTGTTTTAAGAGATTGGTCCAAACTGTACTTCACAGATGAGTCACAGCCAGGTGAATATCAGAGCAGAATAATGGAGCTGTTGTCCTACCAGGGCTCAGTAAAAAAAAAATTGTTTTCATAAGTCTTTTATTTGATTCTCATCCTCACTGAAGTCCAGTGGGAATGGGAGAACTAGTTTTATATCAGCTCTAAAGCCTTTCAAGATTTGTAGCAGATATATATGACAGAAAAGTACATAGCAAATGGGATTGTTTGCAGATTACTAAAAAGCTGTCAAAAGAGTTGTTCTTAGATGACTGGTAAGCAGAACATGGCATAATTCCAGCTTTCTGCCTATACAATAAAATGTTTTTATCTGCATTATTCCTCTTTCCACATAAACTTCCATCACTTGTTTATTAGCATAAATGACAAGCAGGCCCACTCTAGGCATTGCTGCTATCCCTAGAAGTCATATTACTTCCAAGGTACGGTCAAAATGACTGCAGAATTGCCCTCAGCTGTCTTTTTATTTCAAGCTTACATAGGCCTTTCATAAAGAGCAAAAGACTACTGTAACTACAGGACAGAATTTTCTTTCAGCCAAGATAGGTAACATCCCATCTTTTTATCACTCTCACCTCTACGCTGATCTGTGCTGAGTTAGGTTATATGTCCAACCAAGACAAATCTGTGTCATGCCATGGCAGGGGTGTTTGGCCTAATTTCAAAATGGGACACGTTTTTAAGTCCTTAAATTTAGATACATTAAATTAAATAGATTTTCAGAAGTCTTAAACATCACTCCATGGTGAAAGAAAGAAGAAAGTTGTGGGGAAAGTTGGAACACTTTTTCTTTAATTTGAATAACAAAAAAATCACTAGTCTACTTTAAGCTGTTGACAAGAGGAGTCCGTAAATAAGTCACACAGCACTCAGAGATGTCAGAGAGACAGTACAGTATTACAAATCAACTATCTAGCATATAGAAATCAAATGATTTGTTAAAAACTTCTGTGAATATGGGGGCAGAGCCAGAAGTTATGTATTTCAAGTGGTGACCGCACATCCCTCCCTGAAAACTGGCAGCTAACTCCACATACATTTTTTTAAAAACTTTATGGAAGTTGTCACGTTCTATGAGATGTTGATCAAGGTTTGCCATTCAAGCAAGGGGCTTTACTTAACCTTAGACCTGCTTTTGAGTTGAGCACACATCCAAGCAAAAACACACATGCAAGTCAACAAATCCATACTGTCATGGAGACAAATTATATTCTTTCAGGGCTTCAGGCTGGGAGAGGGGGCCAAAAGCCTTTGGCAGAGCTCAGACCTCCCAGCCTGCGAAGACAAGCTTCCAGGCTGTTCTGTGGCTGCATGCTTTTCACTAATTTTCAGGCCACAGGAGCATGACAAGAGGTTTATAACCTCCTCCATCTTTTCCACCTTTTTGGTGTGAGTAGTGAAAAGACTAGATGTGGAAGGTGACTGGCAGAGGAGCTGGGGAATTATTCCCCACTCCCATAGTTGACCCATCTTAAGTACTTTAGGACTACCAGTGTATTTCTGTGTATCTTCTTCACTTCAGCTTAAATGTGTTGCTAAACCTTGGACAGATCCACTAGCTTGAGCAGTTCAGCTACATCTAGATGCCTGAATCAAGTCTCATGTCCCCTCCTTCAGGACTATTTTTGTTAAAAAGCATAAGATGCAAAAGACTAGATGAATATAAAACAATGTGGACAACTTTCAGTACTACAGCATACCATAAACCCTCTGAGATATGAAATTCCTGCTGCCTTTAGACCTTGTCACATACTTTCTCTTGTCTATGTGACTTATGTTTATTGGACCCCATTACAACAGGTCATGCAGATGCATCAACATATACAAAGAGGATTAAGGCCTGCCACTAACTTTTCAAGTAGGACACATTTATAGCCTTAATTGCTCAGCTAAAGACATGCCAGCTCTTCTGCAGGTACACTGTTACAACTCAGGCAAAGTACCATTGATAGCATAGCTGACCAACTAAGGTACCTTCTATGATGAGGAAACTGTAAGTTGAAAGAAGTAAAGAAGTAATGGTTCCCATTTATCTGACACTTGTGACACAGTGTTTGGAGCAATGTGTCCAGTCTTGGGTTCTACATTACAATCAAGACATTGATGAACTAGACCAAAATGCCAAAATGCATTTCTCTTATAATTCAGATGTGCTGGGTTCCAAGACTGATGGTTTATAAAGAATGTTCCCAGGAACATCAGGTGAGGTTACTCATTTAGTTGTATAAATTCCTTCTGGGATTTTAAGGGCAGAAAAACTAGTCACTTTTTCAACAGAAACTGCAGGTATGACCAATCTGACAATGGTAGATTCATTTCACAATGAAATTGTGACTAATAAAAATGTAGACAGTATTTATCTACATATAAAGCTTACATATTATTATACAAAGAGTAAACCTCTATAAATAAGATTATATACCACTTCTTTGGGGTATATGCTTAATGCTTTTGAGCTGTCTCACCTTCTGTTTCTCCCTCTCAAGAGAAGATACTAACTGCTTTTTAAATGTATCAGCACCAATCTATGAATCATCTATGTATTCTCTATAAACCAGAGAAAAACTGCTCACCAGACATTTCACATTATTTTATGTCTGCTCTCTGAAAACGAGCGTTTCCTCCCTTCCTGTATTGCACTATGGGAGTAATAGTAGATATACAACAAGTACAAGGTTTTGAAGACAACATGAAAAGTAGCACATGAAATTCCAACAGAAATACGTACTTCAAAAATGCACTCAGAATTGTAGAAATAACGTATGCTGTACTTCATTACTGAGACTCCTGTATCCCCCAAGCCTTCATCTTGCCCATACAAGAAAATAAAACAAGTCAAAGACTGTGTTTTGGCACAGGAGCCAGCTGCCCAGCAGCTCATATCCAGACAGCTAAGGCCTTTCACCTCCCCAGAACAAGATGCCTGTGGCCACATTACCTACTGACGATGGCCGCTGGCCAGCCAAGTCCCCAGACAGTGCCCAGGCGCTGTCTGGAGAAGCACTGGCTGATGTGGGCTGGTGCTGTGCTAACAGCTTTATAGTATGGACAGGTATAAACCAGTGCTTAGGGCTACGTCCTGTCCCTGTTTAACCTGTTAGGATAGATGTAGCCGTAACATCCTAAGGCTCTTGTATTTGCAGGCATTTCCTCCCTCTGTGATCACAGAATAATGGCCTATGTTAAACCAAAGCTCAATTGTAGTTGAAGAATAATGTCATCAAGGGCATAAGATAGAAAGGCAGAACAGAAATTCATAGAATTTCTCATCTATGAGAATTGACTTTAAGTGTCTTTAAAAGGCTAAGACAACAGTTGTTTTTCTGGAAGCCTACAGTAGTCACATGAGGAGGAACTGGGGGTATAACCCCAAGTATCTGTCAAGTTCTGGAAGCACAGTATTAACAAGAGGAGACAGATCAAACACAGTATTCAGTCCACTTACAGCCTGGCTTCTAAAATGCCAAAAGACACAGTTCTTATTTTCAGGTCATGTTTCCACATCCTCCTACAGTATCTTTGCACAACTTGATGGAGACACATCCCTAAGGGGCCACCATGTAAGCACTGGCTCTGCCTGTCATTTATCATCACTCTGGAAGTGTTCATGAATTACTCTCCACATATACTAGTTTATTTAGAGATAATTCGAGTTGCTGCTTGTGTGAACAGGGCCTTTCATTGAAAATCTGTAAGCAGACAGACTGAGGGAGGGCTTGTGGGGAACAGTGATAAAGTGTTGCAAGCAAATGACACCCCAAACAGTTCTAGCATGCTGCCCACAAATGAGGGAAACATCACAGCAAACAGCTGTCACTTTTTTGCTAAGCCAAAAACAGAAGTTTACATATTTATTTAAACTCAGCTGACTGTTGAAGTATACACATGTAATACTGATCATAGGTGCAATGGCATGTTTCAATGTTATCTTGCTTTCCATTAACATTCCCAGTGAGACCAGAAATGGGTAACTCCAGAGAAGAAGAAAAAAAGAGAAAATAGAGATGACAGTAAAATAGGCAAAGTCCACTTCGATTCTCTAGATCTTGGAATAACTTGGGGTTTGTACTAACAGAGTCTGAGTGGATGCCAGGTTTCTACTTTCCTAGAGAGTGGAAGGCTTGAGGATACACTTTGTTAGTAGAGATTTAAAAAAACTAACACAACATCCCACTTTGTGAGTATTAATAGAACTGTGAAGTAGTGTCAATCGTCTTACAACTACAATTATAATTGCAATTACAATTACTTCTTACAGTTGGAATAAATAGGTGTGGAAAAAGAACACCTAGATGCAGTTGTGCACTGGCAAATCACTTACCTAGGAGGGTAGTAGTATTCAGGGTCTCAAATGAACCTTCTACTCTTCTCAAAAGACGTATTACAAGCCATCGACAGCTGATACATAAAGGACATGGTAGCCTGCTGACCTGGAGTGGAAAAAACCCCACCTTTCTATAGTGGGTAACACAGACTACTTCCTCATTTTAGCCAATCTGATTGTTACAAAAATATTTTTAAAAGCATGCTCCAATGCAATTATTACATTACCATTGACTAACCCCTGATACTTCAAAGCTGGAAAAAGGGATGTTTAGCTTGATTCGCAATGTGAAATAAATATATAGGTTTGAAAGTGAATGTTCATGTATAGCTGATATAACTGTCCTAACTGAGATGGCTAAACACGTATTGATAGCTATAACTACTGATATCAACATCAGTCCAAAACTAGGCCACTTACTAAACTGGTCTGTGCAAAATGGTACAGACCTTTCAGTTAACAAGTGGCTTTCAAAAGAACTCCATTTACCTCTCAAAAACACCATCTAACAACCCCTATCTTGATTCCAGACACCAGAATTCAGTCTCACAGCAGGCAAACAACCTTTGAAACCAAGCTCACTCCTTCCTGCAGAGATCTGGCTTCCAAAACTGGCAAAGAGGCCAAAATCTTAACTGTTAAGTACATTCTATATCAAAAAGTTGTCCCTGCTAAAGAAATTCTGCAAGGACAATATTAATGATAGTCCATGCCATACCAAACAGTATTACACTTAACCTTGATCTGCAAACAGGATTATTACACCATGAACAAGGGCATCTACAGAATTTAGGTAATGACTAGATGTTACCATGGTCCATTGTTATTTCTAGATCACAATTTGTCCTTGTTAACTAATTTGGGCCAGAATCAATATACATATGGACCTTCTGCTCTTTGCGTGTTGTCATTCACACTGCTTTAAGCCATTATTTATCTGGCGTAGGTCAAGTTATTCCTTCTTTGCAGAGGAGCTGAAAAGCTAAGAGTGAACAGTTTGATCTGGAGAAAAGTATTCCAGGCAGGTTATATATACATATATATACACACATACATACATACACAAATATAATGTATATATATATATACATATATACACATACATATACATATACACACAGTACAAAAAGGGTGAAAAAGGAAGATCCAGGGACATGCAGACCAGTCAGCTGCATTTTAGTCCCTGGGAAAACTACTGAACAGGTCCTCGCAAAAGTGATTTCTAAGCACACAAATGACAAGAAACTGTCTGTGAAAAACCAGCATGGATTTACTGAAGGGTAAATCATGCTTGGCCAAATAACTTGCTCAATCAATGAGAAGAAAACTGTGGATATCATCTACCTTGATTTTAGCAAAGTGTTTGACAGTGTCCCACAAAATCCTCTTTGACAAACCGTTAAGATATGGACTGGACAGATTAAAAAAACACATTAAAACAAACAAACAAACAAACAAACAACTGATGGAACTGTTGAGCTTGGAAGCTGCTGGTTAAAGGTTCAAAGTCAAACCGGCAGATGGTTGCAAATGAAATTTCTTGAGTCAGCGTGATTCAACATTACACACAATCTGATTGATAAGACTGAATGCATCCTCAGCAAGTCTGAGGGTGAATTAGAAGAGGAGGTAGATATTCTAGACGGAAATGCACCACATAGTCAGATTTCAATAGATATGGCATACAAGAATGAGTTTTACCGTGAGGTTCAGCAAAGACAAATGTCAAGTCCTGAACGCAATAAGCCCGATCAGTAGCACCAGCTGGGCACTGGCTGGCTGGGCAGTAACCCTACTGAAAAATCCCTGGGTGTCTTGGCAGACAGCAAACTGTACGTGAGCCAACTGTGTGTCCCGGCAGCAGAGAAGGCCAGCAGCATCCTGGGCTGGATTAGCAAAACTATAGCTAGCAGATCAAGGGATGTGATTTTCCTGCTCTATTTGGCACTTGTTAGGCCACAGCTGGAACACTGTCCTGTTTTATTTTCCCCCATTAAAGAAAGACATTGAGACACTGAGATGGTCCAGAAGGGACTGGAGAGCTTCATAACTGAGGAAATACTGATTGAACTGTCCCCGTTCAGCCTTTGGATGTGAAGATTCAGAGTGGGGGAATCATCTGCCTCCCAGTACCTAAGGGGTGCTTGAGGAGAAGACACTGGGATTCTCTCCACTTTGATGGGAAAAGAATTAACAGTAACAAGTGGCTTCAAAGGAAATTCCACCTAGATATTTTTAAAAAAGTTGCTGTGAGAACCACTAAAGATTAGGATCAGTTGCTTGGAGAAGAAGTGGAATCTTTCTCACCAGAAATATTAAAGATGTGGCTTGATTCAGATTTGAACAACCTAATCTGCAGCTCTGCTTTCAACAGAAAGTTGGATAGATGATCTTGAGAGGTCTTTTTCAACCTAAACTTTGGGTTTCTGTGATTCTCTTCCATTTCTTCTTAGTAAGTACTTTGCTGCGTATGAATTCAGGGGAAAAATTGTCCTGAGTAACAGTAACAGGAGCAGAAAGCAGTAAGGATGCAAGAGTATTTGTTTCATATGAGTTCATAAGATAAAGAGTTAAAGATCTTTAGCTAGCTCTGACAGAAGCTCCAGCTCCTGCATATCCAGACTTTTAATGACCTGGGCTGCACCCTCACCTGGCAGACAGCCTCCACACCAGGTTTCTGCACAGTCTAACCCTGCCCAGAGGGGCAGTGAGCCTCCTGCTTCTCACTGTCTAAGTTTCCCCAGACTGCTGACTTGCTTAATGCTCCACATCACGCACCAGTGTAAAGCACAAGCACTTCCATTTTCCATCTCTGACATGAGTGGGCATGCAAGGTTCAGCTTCCGAGTAGGTGCAGCAATTTCCCATGAAAGTGAAGAAAAGAGGAGATTCACTGGTAGAGGTAAAACTGGTTACAGCCAAAGATCTCAGCCCACCAGAAGCCCATCATGGCATGACCTACAAGCCCAAGAGATGACCCACAGACAAAATAACCCAGAGTGATCAGCCATAGGGTTAACCATACCAGCAATAACAAACACATGCATGAGGCAAACAAATCACACTACGTAATTTTTGGCTGGGTGCCTTAACATTCAAAAGCCTACTCAGCAACAAAGGGTTGTTTCCCTATAAGGATGAACACTGTGATGGATGCAATAACAACGATGGACTTATCAGTCACACTGGAGCTTTCCTGACCACCACATGGAGGCAGAAGGGGAGTTGGGCTAGTGGGAGATGGAAACCATATGCAAGGATGGCTGGGGAGGAGTTGGGGACAACCAAGCACCATGGCACACCTTTGGAGTGTCTTCTACCTGAAATACTGCACCTGAAATGTCTCTCCAAAACTGCGTCAGAGAAGCAGCAATTCCTACCCTAAGGAGCTGGAGATGTGTCTTATCTGACACTCCTCCCTTCCCCAGTCCTGGCTCCTAATTTGCCATACGTGAGAGTGACGCAGACACCTCTGTAGCTATTAAACACAATGAGATGTTTGAGACAATGGGAAACCACTGGATGCAGCAATCCTGGAGGTGCTTGGGGTGATGCCTGGATATATTTTGCTTGGCCTCACTTGCAGGCTGCCAGTAGACCATACGTCACTGCTCTCTGTCCTAACAATGTACTAGTGCAGCCTCGCTAGCCAGGGAGGGAAACAAGAGCACTTGTAGTGGGTCAGGCAGAAGCCAAGCAGCCGCCGTGGAGCCGTTTGGAAATGAGAAAGTGAGCACAGTGAGCACCTATTTTTGCAATGAAGATCTGCAATTAAATTGATATTAGCTGTGCCAGGCCACCCACAGGAAGGCAACTTAAGGCTTGAGAACAGGCATGAAGCACGGCTTCACAAAGGCAGGAAACTGATGCATTCATGTTTTTATATCCATTTCCCACATAACAGGGTCTAAGAGAACACTGTCCCATCTTCACTCTGTTTAATACAGTTGCTGAAAGCAATTAAACGTGTCAGAGAACTGAACGATAATGAGATTTCTACCCATTGTGTGAAAGCAGCTGAGCGGAGGAGAGAAACCCTAAAACCACCAGACCAGCTTGGGGATGAGTGTGCACGCTGTGGGAGATCAGTAGTTTTGGATGGGGACCAGCTGTGGCCCTGGGCTGTGTGTGCCAGGAAGACACATCCTGCCTGGGGATGTGAGGCAGGTGACTGACTGGAAAGGGAGGTGGGACATGGACCTCCTGTGCCTATGTTAAAGAGGAATCACTGCTTGCTGGTCTCTGAGGCATGGGAAAAGATGGTGTACCCAAAGTGACAGCAAAGTTTGGTAGAAACTGCATTTCTTTATATCCTTATATCTACTTAGGCATTCAGTGGGATTCACTGGGAAGCGTTTTGCAGTTACTTGCACTTGTAAACTTCTGATATTTAAAATGTTTTCCTCTGTTCCACACAACAGGGAGTCTCCAGATCATACACAAGCAAAGTGAAATGTGGGATGGACAAGATGTCCAGTGCTCTGCTCTTCCCCCTGAAAGCACTGAAGTGGCCAAAGCTGCAAGGAAGAGCTAGGGCTACTCAAGGAAACTGCAGGACAACTCCTGAGCTCTCTCTTCCCTGAACAAAAGCAGCTGTAACCGCTGAACAACTGGGGTGTGTAGTTGAAGTATTTTTAGATAAATTGATAAGGAATTGGAAGTTTTTCTAAAACTCCTAGTTAGCAGCTAGAGATTTGGCAATGGCTGAACCATACTCTTGGGTGTATGCATTTGGAGTTCAGCTCCCTGGAACTAGATGATCTCTTTGAACCCAAAGCGTTCTGCCATTCCTTGCTACATCCAAACATTTCAGAGTCTTCACCATGAACTTTTCAGAGTCTGAGTGCTCAAACTGATTACTCTGCAGCCGGATCACTCTGATTTGTATTAAAAATCCCATCCTGATATACAGAACTTTGCACAAATGAGGTCATCACTCCAGAAGGACCAAGAGTTGATGACATGGGTAACAGTAAGAGTGACGAATTCTACAGTTCTGGTCAGTAACAAAATATAGTCGGCTCTCAGTTGGTTCAAGGCTCAACCATAACATCCAAGGCATGATGGACGCACGCAGTAATGAAGACAGACAGTGGGGTGATGTGGGAGTGATAAGAAGTGGTTAGATTCTTCTTACACAAGCACATCTTGCTGTGTCTTGTCTTAGGAAACTATTTCAACTGTCTCTCCTATGACAAAAGGGGCATACCCTAATTGAGGGCTAAAAATGGGAAATCCTGCAGCTGAAAGAATATCCATCACAAGGAGGCATGCAGGAGATGGCTGATACACATCAAGGATTTCAGAGTGACAGACTACTCAGAAACGGCTGAATTTTAAAGCTTTTTTTCCTAACCTGGGATACTTTCTTCTTAACTTAGCAGACCCTGAGGTCCTAATCAGCACTGGGTGTTTAGATGACTTGACAATCTTCCTGAACATTTTATTTAAAATGAATAAACCTTACAGGAACTAAGCAACTCACAAACTGCCTTGACTTCCAGGAATAAGAAGATTCAGAGAATGCAACCCTGGAGTCCCTGATGGAAATTCAGTGTCTCTCATGGCAGAACCTTCCCATCCCCACCCTCCTTTTTCATTCAATTTTCTACCCAGTGCACTTTTGCTACAAGGCAGTCGGGATGTCTCTGTGCAGCCAGGCTCATTCCAACTGGCAGCTCTGGATCAAAGAGCACTGGAAACATTAATCACCAGCGTGCCTAATCATTTCCAATCACAAGAAGCTTTTCTCTGTGACCTGGCATATAAACACGGAGTCATTTCATTCACTGGTTGACAGACCAGAAACCAAACAATCCTTATCATACCTAATTCATCTAACTCCTCCGGGTTATAGATGGATCAGCCTGCAGTTCTCCAGCAGCTGTGGCAAACTTTAGGTGCTTTACTTAATCAAACTAATTAGCGACCTGTCTGTAGCGCCTTTTATCTCTTGGTGCCAAAGTAGTTTACAAGCATTAAGTGCATCTAATTTTGTGATAGCAGAGCAAGATGTGGTTAACATTTTCAAAAGCACCTCCAGTAAGGAGGGAGAACTCTTGGTTTAAAGGTGGGGGGGGGGGGAGTGGAGGCTCAAGGTGGCAAGTTTAGCTGATGCATGAAAACTGCTTTGAAAATTAAGTGAGCAAATGGTGAAGTCAGGGAGAGAGCCCAGGAATTTTGATTGCCAGCTATCTGTGCTGCCTGCACTACCATATGGTTTGTAGCAAAAGGCAAGGAATAATCAAAGCAGACATCTGTGCCCAGAGCCTTATCTATTTGGGCACCATCCTCTGGACAGCCGCGCTCTGAGCACAGACAAAGCATGATGAGATCTCCTCTCCCATCAGTGGGTCTGAAGGAGACGTTGTACCTCCTGCTCCAGTTCAAGAATATGTGTGTGTGTTCACCACCTGTTTGGGAGTTTGCTCCCTCAGTAACATTGATTTCTCAATGCCAGGAGCACAACAGCATTGTCACTGTTGTGAGGAGAGCTGACAGAAAGCTAACGCTGTTCTAGCTTTCCTTGTCTTGGGGGGGAAAAAAAAAGAGAGAATTACATCAATGGTCAGCCTGTTCCAGGGCAGCTTGTCCCTGCTTTGAAGGAGAAGTGAGGGACAATACAGGAACCTGCTGCTACACCTGACAGGCTCCCACAGGTAAGAGACAGTGATGGGGCTGTGAAAGAGCAGTTTGAAAACACGTGCAACCTGCCTTGAGCTTTACTCCAAACTGTCCTGTGCTCATTTTGTATCTTCTCCCAGTTTATGGCATCAGAGGTATCAACACTGAGCAATATTTCAGAGTGGTTTCCTTGGGAGCAGGTGCCTTTTGGAAGAGATGTGGGGAGGCTGGAAGAGGTGTGTGGGCACACAGAAACTTCCTTCCTACCCCCATTCACTGCAGTGGGTTGGTTTTTAGTTAAATGAAGAATTTCCTGGCATAAAGGCTGCCAATCCAAAGCTTGGGAGAGCTGGTTTTCAACACCTGCTCAGCCACAGGCTCTTTGCCTGATCATGCACAAGACACTCAGAAGCCACATGTATAATGGTATTGACATATCTAACTCCTGGTAGGAAGTCCACAACACCAAGCTGGGGGGATGCAGAGGATTAAGGAGTCTATGAATAGGTTTGGCAAGAGGCAGTACATCCTGTGATGGTTGCCAACCAGGGCAGAATGAAGTGCCTGCCAAAAGGCAGGAGCAAATCTCCCCCAAGTCTTCACTATTTGAATCACACAACTCCATGAAAATTGACTGCTGGGACTACCTCACCCTCCACTGCACCAGTATCTGTGGTGGCTTAGCCCATTATCCTCCTCTCTCCAATCTTCCCAAGGCAGGTTTCCACTGTGCGGACCCCACACTGCACTTCGTCTTTTTGATTCCCAGTACTAATCTGCTGCAGAAGCTAAAAAACCAACTGGGAGGAAGGGGCTGATCACAGGTGCTGGGTCCCTTCTGTTGCCTTGATGAGGGAGCAGGAACCATACAGGGCAGCTGGAAGCAGTACCACCATCACCAGCTTCAGGGAGAGATGCCAGAGCCAGTCCCTGGGTACTACTTCTCTCTCTGCAAATGGCTGGGGATGGGAATTTTGTACCTCTGCCTGCTGGTCAGGCACGGGGAAGAGGTAGGGGAGGCTTTGGTTGTGGAGTTGCTCTTGGCAGCTCCAAAATGGCAAAGCAGAGCTGTACCTCCTTCCAATTGTGAGCAGTGTTGTTTTGGTTGCTGACCTGGCTGAGGCAGCATCTCAGTGCCATCTCAGTACTGTGGGTCTACAGGGTCCCAAGAGAGCAGGAAACAAGGCAGTCTGAGGTGTCATGGCCATGCTGGCCCCAGGCCAGTACTGCCAGCAGGATCGCTCTGGGCACCTGGCAGTTGTATCAGTGTCCTAGAACCATAGAAGAGTTGGAAGGGACTCAAGAGAATCAAGTCCAAGTCCTGGTCCATTCAGGACCACTCAAAATTCAAACCCTAAGTTTCTTGAACTCCAAATGTTTCTTGAACTTTGGCACCTTGAGTTGAGCTCCTCACGCATCTTGCCATCTAGATTCTACCCCATCCCTGTAGACCTCCTCTGGACACTCTCTTAAATTATGTCCTTGCATTGCGGCACCCCAACATGCACCTTGTGCTCAAGGTGAGGCCACACAGTGCAGAACAGAATGGGACAACTCCTCCCCTTGCCTGGTGGCAGTGGTGGGCTTGCACCCTAGGGTGAGGTGGGGTCTTGGGCCTGGTGCCCAAGATCTGTTGTATAGCTGCTCTATTTCCTAACATCAGAATGGGAACAAGGTCAGAACACTATCAAATATCTCAATCCCATGGGAGGAGAAGCAGATGCTGGAACACTGTAAGATATGAACCATTCAAAGAAACCCTCTTTTCTCATAGGGACCAACTAGTATTGAGACTCTAAGTGACATTGGCTACAGGTGCCTGTGAGGAAGGTCTCAGGAGCCGAACCACCAGGTTAACCCTTCCTTGTTCCTGAGAATACAAGAAAAAAACGAAGGACTCATGAGAGGGAGGAAAGGAGATGCTGTTGGTGCTGTAGGAATGAAACTGGAAATGCCAAAGTCATAGAAAAATGAACTGTTCTGATAACGATCATTTTCTGGTGTGAAAAAAATGAACTTGAAACAGTTAATTTCTTTCCAAGCTCTAAACAGTTGAGAACAAGGCCTTCTAGCAGGACACATGAGGCAGCCAGCAACCAGCTGCCTCTGACACATTCAACAGGTCAGTTTCTTGGCTGGCATAATGCAATCCAAATCCCTCACAGTCAATGCAGTAGCGCTGATTTCTTTAGGTAAATAAAACTTGGTTCTCCTGCTGCTTCTTCAAGAAGACATCAGCTACAGGGTTGAATTTTCCAAATCTGTCTGAGGCTTCTGATATGTCTTCCCTGCCAGTAGAAAGGCAGAGTTGCTGTGGAGAAGAATGGCTTAGCAAAATCTTGGATTAATCACAGGCAGACAGTTCATCTTCCCAGAGCCAAGAAAGCTGTTGGTAACCTCGCTCTTCCCTGGGACTTTTGCAACTGTGCTATGATGCTGCTAACTGAAGTCAATATACCCTCCCTCTGAACATAGCTTTTTAGTTGAGTCTTGGCACTCATGACAGGCTCCAGAACTCAGAGAACACATATCTTCATGGATGTGCCCTACATAAAAACAGAGCACCAGATGCAACCATGACCACTGTGGAGATGCACACTGCCATCACCTGAAAGAGAGTCAAGGATAATGGAGAGAGAAATGCTGGTGGCCCCTTTTTCATCGTCTTGTTCCACTCAC
The DNA here is from genome assembly GCA_013399175.1 of Odontophorus gujanensis. Classification (NCBI taxonomy): domain Eukaryota; kingdom Metazoa; phylum Chordata; class Aves; order Galliformes; family Odontophoridae; genus Odontophorus; species Odontophorus gujanensis. The sequence goes on along the minus strand of VXAB01004210.1, from coordinate 340,294 downwards.
TGGAAATTTGTTACTGGTAACACAGGAAAATGCTAAGATGCAGTAAGACGCTCAAATCTGAGCATACCACCAGAGCAGGATTGCTACTGGCCTCTCCTGTCTTGACCCGCTGCATTTTTGAAGTTCAAATGAACACAGCTCCCATTCTCTGTTGATTTGAAAGTGGGTCAAAATGAAACCCATGCCATTTTGTTCAAATAAAAAGGAAAGTAGAACAAAACCAGTGATAATCAAAACTCAGCTCCTGGCTTCTGCTCACTCTCTTCTTCGATTTGTCATCATCTAGTTTGTCCAAAAATATTCGGTGATATGAAAATCTGCATGTGTGAATAAACATTTTGAGAAAAGAACACTGCAGCAAGCAAGGGGGATAAATCACAGCTTGTTTCAGTTCTGTGAAATATATTTGTTCAAAACTGAGAATGAAATTAAGGAACAAAAAATTTCTTCCATGAACACCACCATTTTCATATGCTTCCCATAATGACTCCAGCTTTTCAGAGGGCTTGAATATACTCCATGTCTGTTAGGTGGATAAGAGCACTGTTATCATGTAATTGAAAAAAACAAACAAAAAACCTTTGAATGAATGACAAATAGGAGAAAGAGGATTGTTCTTCTGTTACTCTCTCTGATGAATGAAAAAATAAAAATCATAAAATCAAAGTGTGCTGTGCACAGGGATGATGAGTGATCACTACAGCTTTTTCTTGCTTTGCTGAAACCCTGGAGCACCATCTTCCCAACAAAATCTCTGGGAAGGTGTCAGTGCTTATGGTTTGCTGTAAATAGTCTGCTGCTATCATCTTCTCAATGCCCTCAGATTTAGGACTTACCCACCGTAAGACAGAATTTCTTTGTTAATGTAGATAATGTTTGTCAACACCTGAAGCCACTGCAAAGTGGGTGCATCACCTTCTAGGGGAATAAGGAAGGCTTCACTGGGAGCCTCCACTGTAGGTAGTCCTGCTTGCAAATGGGGACATTTGTGAGAAGAATCATGCTGTGCTGCTGATAGCAAGAGCCATCCCTCCACCACCAGGAAAGCTGGCTACAGCTTGGGACAAGAGCAGTGCCTTGACTCCAGATCACTAGCAATGCTGGAGCTCAGCCTCAAGGACATCCACTCACAGCAGCTTCCCAACATGGCATGCATGGAGAGGTTGAGATGCAGGGAGGGACCTGGGAATCAGAGATCATCACAGAAACTCAGTCAAATCTATCTATTCAACTTGCAAAAGTCACATCTAAACAGCCTGGCTGCATTTTCCTCCTCTCATAGCTGCTTAATCGGGCTGAAAAAATCTCTCAAAATGCATTACTTCTCTCTGAGCATCCTCCAAAAGGAAAAGCTACAGAAGGCAAGCTTGCCTTTAATGGTGATCAAAATATTCCAGCTTGTTCTTAACAAAGTCCTGATGCTCCCTGCCTTCCCCTGTGCTTGTCTTTTAGATCTCTGTCCTTTAATTTCTCTGACAGGTGGGTGGAGTGTCTGGTGCCACGTTGCTGGAGCCCAGCAAGTGGGTCAGGTTCAGCATGAGACCTCCAGGGACCACTTGAGAGAGTTGATGGCAGTTTCTGTATTATTTGCAGCACAGACAGTGCCAGACAGATCTACATAGGGTGCTTTGTTCTGATAGCTCCTTCTGACTCACCCAGGCAGACACAGTGGTGAGGGGGACTCATCTCATTCAACTTCTGACAATCTAAAAGTAGGAATAGACATCTCGACCAGCTGCCTGCCCTCCCCTCATAGTTTCTGGATGGAAACAGACATTATCAGAGGGTAACTCACCTGTTTTAGGCAACTGCCTTAAATCAAGATGGCTCAGTGGCTTTTGATCAAACAGTTTAAACTATGCCATATTGGAGAATCTCCCTACCTCAGGGATGGAAGGAGGAAGGTGCTGGGCACTGTCAGGACTTCGAATGTAAAGGCAAAATGATAGAAATGATCCACCTCCATTCAGTATCTTGCAGATCACTCCCCTTTACCGAACATCTCTACATAATAAGCTCAGTATTTTAGAATAAAGCTGCAAAACACATAGATGGCCCTAGGCAGACATCAAGATTTTCTCCAAAATCTGGAAAGGCATTAGGCTTCCAAGGGTTCCTTCTGCATATCACAAAGTTTTCTTCCATTAGACCTGGGAGTCAGGTTGCCTCTTCCCATCCTTCTTCCCCATTAGCCAAATAAATAAACTGAGCTCCTTAAGCCTCACATCAAGGAGTTCTGGTTTTGCAATCCCAAGTCACTTCGTGGCTCTCCTTGAAATCCTTCTTGGCAGCCCCATCACTCTTCAAGTACAGACACCTGCAACTCTGTCTTCAAAGGAACAGCATCGCTTCCCTGCACCTACTTGCTCTTCAGAATTAGAGAGATCCTTTCTGTCTCATCACTCCATCAAGAGCTCACATTCAGTTATTATGCAAGAAGACCCATTACACTTCCCTGACACTGTGTTGTGAAGATAGCCCCACTTAGGCTTGAGACTTAACCTGAGTTCATTTCCAACTACACCACAATATATTTAAATGCTAAAAATTCATGGTTTTGTGTTTTGGTATTTGTTTCTTTGCACAGTGCTATTTCTCAGATAGAACTCTTAAAGGTTTGATTATATCATTAGTACTAAACGGTTCAAGGGAATATTCCCAGTCACTGCTGATTAAATTATTTCTGCTGTTACACTGCTTTTTTCTCATGCTTTTGGCTCATGACAACTAGCACCTTCCTGAGCGTACAGCAGCAGTCAAGACAAGCCACTCCCAATAATCAGCTGGCTGTGGTCACCCAGTACAGCAAGCTGGAGAGTTTATGCTATGTGGATACAGGCTGTCCTGTGCCATTTGGCAAAGTGACAGAATGACAGAATGGCTGAGGTTGGAAGGGGCCTCTGGAGGTCAAGAAAGCAGCCTTGGGTGTGTCAGACCGACTCATCATATATCCCATGGCTTTGCTTCTGAACTTGTTTCTACCACATTATTTTTCTTTTCTCCAACCAGAGCACTGTTTGGGCTTTCCCTAGTTTCTCTGTTGCAACAAGGTAGAGTACAGGACTGGAGTTTGGGGGCTCCCATCCATGCAACTAAACAGTCTCTCACTTTCCTGCTGGCTTCTGTAGCCCCAGCTTTGGCAGCTTGTAAACAAAGTATGTGGTCATTAGCATGCTGCTTTTCGATCTGTCTTTGCTTTGGGATCACATGTCCACAGTTCCCACTGGGAGCACAGATGAGACTGTTGTTAGCTGTCCTGCAGTGATGAGTTGGGCCTCAGATGTTTGTTAAATCAGGGCTATCACTGGATATCACTCATTCCTGTAGTCATGGGATGTCCACGATAATCAAGGTGGAGTTACTTTTTGCCACCCATATTGAAATGTCAATAACAAGTCCAATTTCATCTTCCTTACAGGACAATTCAAAAGCAAAACAAGATGACGAAAAGATGACAGAACAGGTCAGTTTTGTTGTCTGCATACTACCAATGTAAACTTTTCATGGAAACTCAAAATAAAATAACATAAAATAAAATAAAATAAAAATTTAAAAAAAAATCAAAGAAGCCCCAAACTCTGACTATATGATTCATAAATACTAAAAGCTGAGAGAAACCAGTAAAATGATTTTGTCTGACCTCCTGCCTAATAACAACCACAGAATTTCATCCAGTGATTTCTGCCTGAAGCCCAATAATTTGTGGTTCAAACAGAACATCCCGAGCAGCCTACTGTTCAGTCCAGCTTTGATGTGAGGATGTCAAATGAGGTGCTAACCACTTCCTGTGCTGTCAAAAACTGGCTCTTCTACAGGGTGTCAGCAGTTCTTCATCACTTGCCATAGCCTTCTTGAGGACACAAAACTATTAATGTGTTTTTTTGCTCTTTCTATCAAAACTCTCAAAGCAACAAAATGAGGTAAAATGGGGATTCCGAAGCACAAAACACAGAATAAGGATGTGCCAAGAGAAAGAAAACAGAGCGTCTCAAAGTAATCTTCTGTAGTAGTTAAATGGGTGAAATCGACATTAAAATGCAATTCAAGGTCCACTTGTTTTCCCACTTGAGATAACACACTGGAGAAGTTATTTTGGTTAGAAACAAAAATTTTCCAAACATACACTTCTTTGTCTGTATGACTAGGAAAACACATTTATTTGGTTATAAAAACAATCTTTTTCTACCACTTGTAAAGCTTGCTACAGTTTCACAACAACAAATATTTCCAAAGGAGAGACCTTGAAGGGCCAGAGCAAAATCCATTTCAGAACCATTTACCATAGGACAGGATCAGTACAAACACAGCTCACTGTGATTCCAACCTTCTGTTTCCACTGCTTTGTGGTTGGAAGTGCTGATGGAGTAATGAAGACCCTTTTTCATTTTTTTTTCTTAAGAAAACAAACCAAAATGGCAAGAAGAAGGCTGCAAGGCCAGGCCCCTCTAAGGTGAAAAGAATTACGTTGAATATCAAGTTAATACAAGCTCTTCCTTCATTGTGCCTTCCAAGTGCAGCTTTTGATGACAGCCCTGGTGATAAAAGCTCCTCCTCCCATAGACCTCCAAGATGGCTCTCGCCCCTATAACACCAGAATGTGTTTGAGGGTGGGAAGGGATTTCAGGCACCACATCCCAATTCCACTCCTGCTCCTGCAAGTAGTCGTTCATCACTAAATAACCATATTCATGTTTAATAAAATCAAGCCAGAAGGTTCATTCCAACAGAGCCTCTTTCATTACTTCTTTCAAAGAGACACTTTCTCACCTTCTGCATCTTACCCTCTACCTGCACTAGTGCTCTGGCCAAACACAGGCTGAAAAGCAAAAGCTTGGTGTGGTCAGTGTGGTGCCATTGATAACAGTGTCCAGGGCTCGTGCAGGGTGTCTCTAGGGGGCTGAGGTCCACACCTAATTACACGCTTATAGCCTTGGAGTCCCAGCTAGTGAAGTGATTGCTGCATGAGTGCAGAAGCACCTCTGGCTGTGGCCTTCTCAGCCACCCATGAGCTCCTGCTACCCACAGGGCATATAGGAATATGGTAACAGGAGCATCATGCAGATATAAAAAGAATGACATGATGGCTTATGAATGAGACATCCACTTAACAGTCCAGGTCTACATAAAATATGTTTCACCACATGTGAGGCTTCTGTTAAGGCACAGTTAAGGCAAACTCCCCAGTGGAGCTGTGGATGCCCCATCCTTGGAAGCATTCAAGGCCAGGTTGGATGGGGCCCTGGGCAGCCTGAGCCGGTGGTGAGTGGCAACCCTGCCCACAGCAAGTGGTTGAACCTAGGGCCCCTTTCAATCTGAATCACTCTGTGATTCTATGATTCTACCATATAAGGTTTAAGGCACAGTCATTCTGCTTGTGGGAACTCCTGAATCCACCTAAATCCTCTTTGTATCTAAATGTACAGATGCAAGCCAACCTGATGCAGTCTTTCTGAAGCCTGAATACCTGAAGCATTTCTGTACTCAGAGATCTGTGGAAATGAAGGCTGCTGTCATGATGCAAAGATACTGTATGTCCACACAACTGCACTGGCACTAAGTGGATTCACGCTGAACAGTGTTTCAGCTGAAGAGAAACTCCTTCTGTACATAGAAAAAGTCTATGGCACCCTGTCTGTCCAAGTTTTGAATAACAGTTACAGCTCTGCTTTTAAATCATCTGTCTTGAAGTAGTCATAACAGACAAAAGTGCTGCTTCAATCCCAATAACACAGCAGTGTAGATGACAGGGTGAAACTCTGCAGCCAGCATAACTACAAGCCTCATAGTTTCCACTAATGATACCGTAATGATTTTGTAACTCTCATTTATTTTACACTATTTCAGATGACTTTTTGTGGCAAATATTTTGCACAAGAAAAACAAAACAAAACAAATCCCATCCTTGAGAGGAACAGTCATGGCATGTTTGGAATGTGCAAAATCACAAAAGAGCCATTTCATAGATCATAGAATCATAGAATTGCTCAGGTTGGAAAAGACCTTCAAGATCATCAAGTCCAACCTCAACCTAACCATACTACCCTAACTCTAACAACTCTCTGCTGAATCATGTCCCTGAGCAAATCTGTTGCTGGGTTTTCACTTGGACCATTAAAACCTATTTTATATATTAAGAACATAAGGAGAGGTTCCTTATTTCTGTTCACATTACTCCTTATGAAAACCCTTCTTAAAGACTCAGTTTCAGAACCCCTACAGGACTGTCTTTCACTTTGAGGTGCCACTTATCAGCTGAAGTGCAGGTGGTTTTGTGCATCTGACTGTTGTGCCCTTTGCTTTGAACTCCTGGACCGTTACGGGTATGGCTACTGAACTGGCTGAGCCATTTTTCTCTCCTCCTCTGTCCCCAGGTTCTGGGCAGATAAAAGCCACACCAGGCTTGCTGCCCCACCAATGCAATTTGACTGTTAATTTTACACTGAAGAAAAACCAAACAACAAAACTCATCACCACACACAGTGATTATCGCCATTACCCACATGAATGCCAGAGCAACCACAATGTGATTCAACCAGACCTAGCTGCAGTGTGTATCTCTGGACACACACAGCAGCAGTTTCTAATTATGCAGTTCTGCAGTTCCCTGTTGCTCTGAAGTGTCCTTTTATCTCTGCGCTGTTTCTACAGTTTTTCTTTTCACCCCTGTAACGTGTGCTGCTGCTGTGAGCGCAGCATGCAGGCTCTTGTTCATTGCCTGCAAAAATGCATAGCTAATGGTGGTGTCTATGTTGAAAAATACTGTTCTGTAGTTGAGAATTTGCTCTATCAAAGAGTGTTATTGTGCTCTTTGTATCTGTTGTAGTTTCCATGGATATAAACAGGAGGCATTACTTTCAGAGAAACCTACATAGCTAAACTCTTGCTAGCTTCTTCTTGTTTTACATCTCTTTCCTTTCCTGAACTTCCTGAAGATTTCTGGACTCATCTTCCCAGACAGAGCATCACTGTGGGCACAATGGCAGTGTGTGCCATGAGGTTCAGATCTAACCCAAAACAACGCAGGACAAACCTGAAACACAGGGATGGTCAACTCCAGTTTCCAGCAACTGCTGCTTTGAGGAGACAACAAGAAGTCTGGTGAGAAAAACATTAAAGACAGCAAATAATAGAAAGAAAAGATATCTTACAAGGAACTGAAGAAAGAAAAGGCAAAAAACTATGCAGGAATTCCCCAGTGGTCTAAGTTTATCTGTGCAACTGTGTTCAAGACTTTATGTTGTGTTTTTTTGCACGACCTTGATTTGCATACAAAGGATCTTTAACCAGAAATATCCTGTCTTGGAAGAAAAAAATAAAATGCACGAAGGATAAGGATTTTTGCTGTGAAGGGTGGAATGAGTGGATTTTGACACTGTATGACATGTCAGAGAGCCTCTCTCCTCGTTAACGTGACTCACAAAGGTACACTGCAGCTCCTCCTCCCTTCCCAGCCTGGGGTCAGCAGCGCATGGTGCAGCTCTTCCAGAGAGCTTCCATAGTTAGAAAACCTGAAATTGAAAGAAAAACAAGCAGGTGAGTTTATTTGCATTCCAGAATCACAATTAGCACAACACCAAATTAGCTGGTAGGAAGCGGAAGAGTAAAAAGGAAAACCGCCAACTTTAAAATGCAAATCTTCACACTACAATGGCAAGCCACAACCAGGTCTCTTATGGGTGAGGAAGGCAAGAATACATTTTTCACTGGTTTTTCAATGTGGCCATCTCAAGAACTTGACAGTGGCTTGTGATACGTGGTTTCATTCCTATCCCATATATAGTCACATCTCATTTCCTGAATAGAGCACTAACAAAAGCAAAAACCCTTCAAAATGATTGTACAGGTTGTTCTGTCTTTCCTTTTTCCTTTTTGCTTTTTTTTTTTTTTAATTTTTTTTATTTTGCTGCACCAAAACTCAGCATTTCTGAAATTAGTACAATAAAAATAAATGGTTCTTTTCCCAAGGCTCTTGGATCTTAAAGAATATAGGTTGCTGGTTCCTTTCAAGCTCTCACATGCTAACTATTGGCGTACTGTGTTTCAATATGGCATATGTACACATCCATCTATCTATCTATCTATCTATCTGTCTGTCTGTCTGTCTGACTATCTGTAATTCCTGTATACATGGCCACACTGGAGGAATGGTGCTTCCTCCAGAGTAATAAAAAACAAGGTAAGAAAGGTTTGATCATGCTTTGCATTTGGAGTACCCATCTTAGCACTCCGGGACTGTCATCAGTCACAGCCCCACAGAAAGAATAGAGGCAAGTAAAAGCTTGCTTTACAGATGAGTAAGTGAGACAACTGCAACTCTAAAAATGCACCTCTTTGCATTTTTCTGCAGAACTCAGTTGTTTTATCCGCCAGGGTTTGACCCCTGTCTCTGAGAAAGTCTACATAATTAGAAGCCAGAAAAAAGAGGTGGACAAATGAGAGTCCAGTTGAGAAGGACCAGGCTATCTCAGGTAGGAGGACTTGCCCAGAGAGGCTGAGGGTACTGGGCTTGTTCAACCAGGAGAAGGGACAGCTCTGAGAGATCCAGCAGCAGCTCCCAGTGCTTCTGGAGTGTCTACTGAGAAGACAGAGCTAGGCTCTTCGTTGAGGTGCCTGGCAGAAGAATGAGAGACAATGTATTTGAAACAAGAGGTTCAGACTGGAAGTTGGGGAAAACCTTTTTTTATGTGGAGCTTGCTGTGTGCTTCCCATTCCTGGAGGTTTTCAAGACTGGGCTGAAGTTGTAAGTAACTTCGTCTAGCATCACACCTGACCGTGCTCTGCACAGGTTGGGCTAGAAACCTCCCAGGTCCCTTTCAGAATGAGTTATCCTACAGTCCTACCATCTACCTTATAAATGCTACCAGTGCAGAGACTATGGAAGAAAGGATGGGGATCATTCAGTACTCAAGTACTAAGATATTATCCAAGCAGTACAGTCAAGAAAGACAACCATAACTTAAGTCCAGGAGGTCCATCATGAAGTCAGCCCAGCCATATTACAGACTGTTAATCAAAGAGCATGACAATTGCTTCCTGTCTGCTCTTTCCTCACCCTTTCTCTGGACATAAACTCTAAGATTTTTGGGATAGATCAGGTTCCCTTCTTGAAGGCCCAAAAAGGTACATTCTCAGCATCATAACTTACGTTCCTCTCAAGACAAAATAAATCCTATTTCTGCCCCCAGTTCCACAATGACCCGCAAACAGTCCATCCCCATTTGGAAGGAGCAGTTTGGGAAGCAGTGGTTGAGGAACCCCTGTCAGTGTCCAATCCGTAGCACACAAACAGCAGTGTTAATGAGCAGTCACAGCTCCTCCTGCTCCCATAAACACACATATTTACAGAATAAACAGGATTTCCTAAGTCCACTATATAGCACCATCTGTAAAAAGGCTCTCAGTACTTCCTGAGGCTGTAACCTCTAATACACACGATCAAGATGCCTCAAAAACTCTTCCCTCTGCCCCACCAGTTGCAATACTCTGGTGTGGAATGAGCCAGCATGACCCTCCCCCATTCTCCAGCCCCTGTGTCGCAAAAGGTGTTGGAGCAATCCTTTGCTTCGAGTCAAAATAATGCATGCAGCTAAGGGACAGGAAATGTCACAATCTAGGAGATGAAAAGGGACCTTACTGACAGAGCTGCTGAGCTCTCACTTCTAAGAAGAATCCATACCAACAATGAAGCAACCATCACATGGAGGGGTAGGCAGGAGAGGAAGGAATGGACGAGGAAAGGTTCATCTGCTTGCCATCCACGAGGTCAGCAACAAAGTCAAGCTTCCCTTTTTTCCCAGTGTTTTGATGCTCCCTGACCTCTTCATGCCTTCTGTGTTAGGGGGCAAAGCTGCCCTACTAAAGCTGAATATAAGCATACTTCCTTTAAGAGACCAAAGCTGAAGGGATGCCAGTTCCCCACCAGAAGTCATTCATGACCAAATAACACCCTTTAAAAATGCAAAACTGCATCTACATTGACACTGTTCTGACTTTGAAAATACACTCGCTAACGTGTTTTGTGATGCAGCCTATTCTCACAAGGCCCTAGAGGGCTCTAAGGGTTCCACATATAGGTTTTTATACTTGGAAGTGAGACCAATGAGCATTTTTATACTTCTCTGCTCAGAGATTTTTATTTTTAGTACACAAAAGGGTATCAGATCACTCAGTTTCAACTTCTGCTGAAACTCCTGTGTAACCCAGGCTAGCTAATTTAAAGCAGCTTCCTACATATTGAGCCCCCGTAGTGACTTGTGCTGGCCTAAATTTCTGCAACTGTACCCATATGGAGGTCTGTACAAAACAGCAAGAGAAACCACAGCTTAAGTCAAAATTAGTGCCTTAGTACAAAAATAAGATTAATACCCCCTACCTCCTCTTCCTCCTGGAGAGGTGAGGTCTTGGAGCCAGACGTGCCCTTGGAAACAGTCCCCCCCTCCTCCTCCCACCCTCTTCTCCTTCCTACAAGCAGCGTCTCCAGGCAATACTTTGCAGCCTTGTTTGATAGAGGAGAAGGATGGTTCCTGTCTGGAAAGCTAGGCAGACTGAGTCGGAGCAGAGCAGACCCTGGGCGTGCAATTACCGAAGTAGCAGCAACAATACGTTAATTCACTGGATCCCTCTGAAATGAAGCACAGTGCGAGTCCCTGGAAAAAGTGAAAAGGAGCCTGTTAACGAAACTCTGTGAAGGCCTTGTGCACAGCAGCCCCTTGGAGTCCAGACAAGGACAGGTTTTGCACAGCCACCGTTTTTAGAGCATCAGCAGCAGCCAGTATGCCTCGTCTTCCTGCCACTATGCATCGTGCACGGCCAGCAGGAGTGAAGGGAATCACCCCCAAGGCCCACAGCTCACTCCTGCTGTGGTCCTTCAGGATGAAGGCACGTCAGCAAATGACATCACGTGTACCAGAAGAAGAGGGCTATGTGTGGTGAGCTGATACATGAGGACATGGTCTAGTGGGCATGGTAGTGATGGGTCGATGGTTGGACTAGATTATATTAATGGTCTTCTCCTACCTTAATGATTCCATGATTCTCTGAAGCATCCTTATTTTAAAGAACTGCACACATGCAAGAAGTGCCTCTTCTGTGGCAAGCTCATCTTGGACAGATCATGGTCATAAGGCCATGATGCTGTGTGTCTCTGTATCCAGAGTTTTCTCACACTTCAGCACACAGCAAGGGAACCTTGCTGCAGGCAAGGTTCCTTCCCATGTTGGGGCAAAGGGTTTAAAAAAGTCTCTTCTACCTCTGCCTGCTTGATGGACTGCCCACTTGCCCACTCACATCCTTTCAGTGTTGCTTTAAGATGACTACAAACCTTCCTGAGGAGTCAAGTGCTATTTCCATCAACATCTAAATCTGTGCAGCCTCTTGTACATAACTCTCTTCTGTCATCAATAGATTAAATCTGCCAAGTGGAAGAGCCGTATATTGAGGCTTTTTCTGCAGGACACTGACCACTGAGCTGGTATATCGTGGTCAGCTGGGTACCTAAGGAGCAGCAGGCAACCAGTTTAACTATAAGAAGTGCAGCCCACAGATTGCACCAAAACCCTTGGGATTTCTGCAGGAACAGGATCTAACAGCATCAAACATCTGCCACTCACTGGCTTTTTTTGGGATATATATATATATTTTAGTACAAGGCTATAAGAAATCATAGTTTGCTCTTGTTTAAAAACATAGCTACTTTGCCTGGATTGACTTGCAGCGTCCAAGGAGACTACAGGGAAAGCAGAGCACTGTATTGAAATATAAAGCCACCAGAAATCCTGCCCTTGTCTAGACTTGACTTATGGCCTTTCACAGTGCTCCTGGTGGCTGTCCCTGAGTCAGAGCACTTCGCTGCCCAGTGTCATATCCCAGATGAGGCAGTTTCCTGAAAAGCACTGACAACACACAGTTAAAAGCTCAGGTTGAGACAAGCTGTAAAACAAGTCTGCTTCTGGTTTCTGAGCGTCTCACGCTGGGCTGAATATTCAATGCTTTCCATGTTTACTCACTCACAGGTTATCTGTGCTGCACAATCAGCAAAACTCCTGCAAAACAGTTGCTGGGGCTCTGCTACCAGGAGGTCTGTAATGGAGTTGTTCTAGAGAAAAATAGAACTGTTATTGTACCTATGGCTGTCTCAACACAATTAGTCATACATGATGGAGAGATACGAGTCCTTTCAAGGCTCTTACCGTCTTGTCAACAGCTGAAGTCAAAATGAAAACATCCTAACTATCAACAGCCAACTTGAAAGCTGAATCATGAATCCTGAAAGCAGCCTCAAAACTACAAGAGATGCTTCCTCTCCAGAAGCAGACAGCTGGGTTCCTTCTGTCTGTCCTATGTTTCTTCTTCCCCTATCACTTCCTGACATTGCTCAGTGAAATAACATTTCTTTCTTCATCTTCCCACTAGGGCAACCCTTTTCTACTCCAGCTTAGGGGTTCTGTGGGGTCAGGAGAAGTCATGCTCAGGGCAGGAAGTAGAAAGGGCCAGAGCTTCAGCACTGGAGAATGATGTCCTGGACAACTCTTCCATGTGACCTTGGACAAGTTTCCCAACACTGCCTGGCCTTGTTTCCCTACTGAAATAACAAGTTGCTCACTCCACTGAGTGAATACCATTAGGATATGTGGGGTAGCCCTGGTATTACCATCCCAGGGTTAACAGTGATAATGTGAAAATTAGAGATTGCTGATGTGTCATCTCCTTGTCTGATAAAATGGAAATCCTCATTACAACCTAGACCACAGTTTCATGCAGCACTTTTATACCCTAGGACTTACTCTCTCTGGTCTCTTCTAGCTCTGAAGGTCTTGACCAACAGTCCCTACAAAAATTACACCACTGTCAAGCTCAGGAGATTAGTGTTCTCTTTCCCACTTGGCAAACAGTTCCAACTTCACAGGATATTGCATTCACACTGATGAACAATGAAGATGACTGTGAAACAAGCAGAAGGAATTTGGCTCATGACTGGTACCAAAGTCAGATTGTTAGTTACTCATCACGATGCAGTACAGCTGTTGGACTTCTCAGAGGTCACTTGGCCAGGTGGTACAGCTCTGGATCCCCATGGCTGCTGTTTGTGGGGAGGATGCTGGCACTTGGCAGGAACACACACAGGAATGTGCTGTGGTGGGAACAGGAGCAGAAATCCAGGGTCTGTCTGAATAATCTTCATTAATCTTCAGTTCTAGAGGCCTTTCAATCAGTTCACAATACTCCATGCAATGCTACAGGCTTGGATCAGAGTGGCGAGAAGACTGTGCAGAGGAAAAGGATCTGGGGGTGCTGGTCGATGCTCAGCTCAATGTGAGCCAGCAGTGAGTCCAGGTGTCCAAAAAGGCCCATGGCATCATGTTCTGCATCAGAAACAGTGGTGTCAGCTGGAGCAGGGAGATGATCACTCTGTACTCACCTCTGGTGAGGCCGTACCTTCAGTACTGTGTTCAGCTTTTGGCCTTTCATTACGAGAGAGGCATCATGGCCCTGGAATGTGTTCAGAGAAGGGCAATGAAGCTGTGAAGGGTCTTGAGCACAAGTCTTATGGGAAGCGACTGAGGGAACTGGGATTGTTAAGTCTAAAGTAAAAATAGGCTCATGGAAGACCTGATTGCTCTCTACAATGATCTGAAAAGAGGCTGGGGCAAGATGGGGGTCTGCATCTTCTCCCAGGTAACTAACAATAGGATATGAAGTGATGGCTTCCAGTTCCACCAGGGAAGGTTCAGGTCGGATATCAAGGAAAACTTCTCTGAAAGATTGGTCGGGCATTGGAACAGGCTGCCCAGGGAAGTGGTGGAGTCACCATCTCTGGAGGTGTTCAAGAACCATGGAGACATGGTACTTAGGGACATGGCTTAGTGGGGAAATATTAGTGGTAGATGGACAGTTGTACTGGATGATCTTAGGAATCTTTTCCAACCTTAATGATTTTATGACTTTATGATTCTATTCTGTGATTCTAGCATTTCTTTCAAGAGGCAATCTGTACCACCGTAACACAACTCACACCCAACACCAGATCTCCCAGCTCCAAACCCCAACAGTCCTTTTGAGGTGGTAATTCCAAAGCAAGACCCTGCCAAAACCACACATCCATGCAATCATCAAAGAGCAGAGGAGAGACTGTCTAGAGCACAGCAATTGCTGTAGGTTGCCATGGCAGTGTGCATGGCTGATTTTATCATCCTTATCAGCTGCAACAGCATTAAGGCCTATTATCAGAGAACACCAGCATATTTTTTTAAAGGTGCAATAGGTGGGAGAAACAAAAAACCAGCACCAGGCAGAAGCCAGCAGCCAGCACACAAAGCCAGAGCTGAGCAAACTGCCCACAGGCAGGCAGCCACTGATCCAGCCCTGAGTTTGTGCCAGAGCACAGGGGCGATGCAGGACACCCCAGCAGCTCCCAGCTCTTCCTGGATGGATGTACCCAGGTCAGGCAGACAGAACGGAGGCACGGTGCCGGTGAGAGGAACGCGCTTGTCTGCACTTCCCACAGAGCTGATGAAAGTAGGTCAATGTTTCTGCCTTGCTGAGCCTTTTGGCAGGTCGGTGCCATGCTGCCGCTGCTGCTCACAGCTGATAATTCGTGCTGCACAGCAGACACGTCGTTCAAAAGTTAACGTATTCAATACATCTAATTAAATCAACCTTGGCATTTATTCTAAACTCTTCTCGCTGCTTTTTTCTTTTTTTTTTTTTTCCCCTTTGTCATTTTGTTGTTGTGCGTGCAGGTTTATTATTATTATTCCCTACTCCCAGTGGCAAAGAGATGGAAGAGAGGAGAGATGAGAGAGGGTTGCTAAGGGGCAAGCTAGTTTTCATCTTCTGGCTGTTTCCCTGCTGCTCTCCTGACATCATGGAGATGCTTTGTCTTCATCACAGGAAAGTGACAAGCCCACATGGCATCAGTGTTTATGTCCCCTTCCTCCCGCCTCTCACCAGACAAAATGACCTTTTTCTGTCTTCTCATGGGCTTTGTAAACAAAGACACACTCTCATCGGAGAGCTTTTGGCTCTGTCACTGACACTCACTGCCCTGAATATGTGCCTGGTGGTTCTGTGTGTTGTCCCATCCAGCACTGTCCCTTCCTGGGCACAACTTCTAATGGTAGGATCAGCTTGCACCATATGTACTGTTCTCAAGCTGGACTGTACTCCCCATTGCAAAATACTGGAGCAAGAGGCACTAACAGCAAGCCAAGGACACAGCTGGCAAAGGAAAGCATACCAAGGCCCAACCTGCTGCACCTGGGCTGTGCTTGACACTTCAAGGCATGATCACGATCTTCCAAAACTACATGAGCAAAGGCAGAAAGCAGCAGAAGGCACTGGGATGGCTGCCCAGCCTGAGTGTCCTCCAGATGCAATCCTGAGCAGCTCCAGAGCACCTCCACACACTGGTTCTGCATGATGGATATGGTCACCAACAGGGTCCTGCCTCATTCAACAGCTCATCCTCAGGTGGGACTGCAGGAGCTTAGATCACCCCAAAAGAATCAACTAACTTGCATCCTGACTTGTATCAGAAATAGTACAGTCAGTAGGGCCAGGTGATCCATCTTCCTTTGGGCACTGGAACAGGCTGTCCAGGGAGGTGGTACAGCCACCATCTCTGGAGGTGTTCAAGAACTGTGGAGATCTGGTACTTAAGGACATGGCTTAGTGGGCAATATTGGTGATAGGTCAATGGTTGTACACCAGGTAATCTTAAAGGTCTCTTCCAACCTTAATGATTTTATGATTCTACCATTGTAAGAACCCACATGTCGTATTCTCTGATCCTTGTATCAAATTTACTGTCTTTTTCCAAATCCTTTAAGTCTTCTTTGTCATTCCCAGGTTGGAGAATCAGGACCGGAGAATATTCCAGGTGTCACCAGAGAAAGGCTATGTTTGAAGTGTTGTTTCTTCCTTAATTTGATAGGAAAGACCTCTCTGACAAAGCAGAACAGTACATCTAGATGATGGCACTCAGGACATCTGTGGTCTGTTCTCGGCTACCACTTCAAAGACATCCTTGGCCTCCCAGCTCAAAAGCAGTTGCTTGCCTTTCCCTGTCTGTGCCATTTCCTCTCCTTCAACCCAACATCCCACAGAAATCATTCTTAAAGCACTCACAGCAGTTCTGGGCCAGTCAGGCTCCCCAGACCCAGCCATGCTGTGTCTCTGCTTTGTTGGCCAGCATTTGAAGAGCACTGGGCACCCAGCTGCTGCTGCTTGCTGGGCAGGGGAGGTTTCATGCAAAACCTCTTGATCATCCCTTATTCAGCAGTATGAAAGCAGCCTAAAAAGTACTATGAGCTCCTCTGGGATGAAAGGCATCAGCAGAGTGTAGGGTATCACTCTCCTTCATGACAGGGCATGTTATAGAACTCCCTCTGTGAATGCAGAAAGCAATTCCCCTGCAAGCAGGCTCTCCATCCTCTCCTGCTGCTGCTGATGTTCACCAGGCTCAGGGCCATCTCTCCCTTTCACATCTTTTCCTTCTGCGTGTACACTTCAAGCTGTGCACCAGTCAAGGAATATTCCTGGATGAGAGGAAAGAAAATGGGACTATAGGGTACCAATTTAAGGTAATTACCTTGGCTGCTGTGAGTCTTCCCTGATACCGTTGCCAGGGCCTTTCTCATACGCTGACCCACTCAGCAAAAAACACATCTGTGTTTTTCTTTACATTCCTTACTAACACTGATCCGATAGCACGAGCCATTTATGTGCCATCCATTCTTACACCAGCCTGTCCCAGCAGCACCGGGTGCTGCATGCATGCAACTTTGGTGGTGATACTGGTGACACCCAAGAGCTGAGAGAGGTCAAAAAGGCCTGACTGTACATGGCACTGAGTTTCATATAGAGGTGGCTTGCAAAGCTGAATCAAGCAAAGAGTAGCGAGAGAATCTGGTGGTTTTAGCACCGGGGTTGATGAGGAGATGCTGTGGCTTTCTCAGAAACATAAAGTGGCTTGTTAAGAGGTATGAAAGTTCATGCAGGGTCATCAAAGATGGGACATCCACAGCAGGGGGCCCAGGACCATGTCCAGGTGGCTTCTGAACATCTCCAAGGAGACCCCATAACTTCTCTGGGCCACCCATGTCAGAGGTGAGCCACCTACATACGGAAATGTTTCCTCATGCTCAGATTGAACTTTCCATATTCTGGATCGCTAGACCTGGATTGCTGAAACATGAGGTTCAAACCTCTGCAGAGCAGACCTAGGAGTTGTTTCAGCATTCACAGGAAGGAAATGATTTACACTTCCAGGGTGAGAAAGAAACCAGAAACTAACATGAGCCCCAGGACAGTCCAGGCTTCACTGTGGCTGCTTACAACCCTGTGTGGCCTCCCCACCCTTTCAGCCTTCACACAAGGGATGCTCCTCGATCATAAAATCATAAAGGTTGGAAAAAGACATATAAGACTATCTAGTCTAACTGTCCACCAACCACCAATATTTCCCACTAAGCCATATCCCTAAGTACTACATCCACCCTACACGTAAACACCTCCAGGGATGGCGAATCCATCACTTCCCTGAGCAGCCTGTTCCAATACCTCACTACTCCTTCGGAGAAGAAATCCTTCCTAATATCCAACCTGAACATCTCCTGGGACAACCGAAGTCCATTACCTCTCATCCTATCACTGTTACCAGGGAGTAGAGGCCGACCTCCATCCCTCCACACCTCCTTTCAGAGAACTGCTCTACAAAGGACCACCCAAAATTCTGTCTTTTGGACACCAATAGTTGTTTTGGGCTTTTTTTTTCCTTCATATATTGCAGCATGCTCACCAGTGTCTGCAAGGACTGCAGTAACTGAGCACAGAGGACAGCCCACCGTGACTCAGCCATCCCAAGGACAGCACAAGGACCATTTCAGACTGCTGCTATCGACGCCACCAATGACTCCACAGCCGGCGGGAGCCAAACGAGGCTGCCACAGGAAATCGGTCTTAATCACCATCTCACTTTTCATTCTCCACTTCAGTTCTGCTATTTTAGCAGCTGCTGAGAGCTGGCTCCACACTTTTCAGATGAGCAACGGTTACAACTTGGCATTTAGGTCGAGTGCTTTCAGACTGCAGCTCCAGAAGCAAAAAGAAATGTGAGGTTGAGGAGGTGTATGGGAGAAATCTGTTGGCTGTGGCTTGGAGACCAAGCTGACATCCATCTTTGCCCATGTATAGATTTCCTGAGGTCCCACCACAAGCTCAGCGTGGAAAACACTGGTTATTCTTTGCTTTGCCATTCTCCTCTCCAGGAGAGCTGAAGTTCTCTGGGTGCAACACAGAGGCATCTGAGGGACATTTGGGAGCAGCCTTGTCCCTGCCCCATCCAAACTCACCACCCATGCTGGCAGATGCACACAGGCAGGACATGGGCACTGCATGGACTCACTGCCTCACCATGCAACATGGACGTGTTTCACAGATGTGTCTCCAGGTGCTTCCCCTTCTCCTTGTTCAAGATACAGCTACATATCTGTTGCGGTAGTGAGGCCAGGCACTATCACTGTAACTGCTCAGCTTCTGCAGGGCCCAGCAAAATTCCCCTTGCAAAGGGGAAGTCTGATGCCATCATAACCCATGCAGATGGCAGAGCTGCTCCTGGACACCTGCACTGTCAGAAAGAGACAGAGGGTACTTGGATCCAGGAAGGAGCATAGCCAGAGCACATCGACAAATCTAACCCCGTGCAGCAGGGCAGGCTCACACACAGCATGTGCTCTCATGGCCCTTTCACCTCCAGAGGCAGCAGCCAGCCCAGAAAACAAAGGCTGGATTTCAATGCTCAACTTCAGTTGCCTTCTCCTTCTGCAACCTCCACACAGGAGCACAGCACTGCTGTGGCAGCTGCAGGAAACAGTTCTTGTTATGTAGGTGATTGAGTTCTAGATGTCTGGGGAGGCTGTGGAGCTTCCTTGGGGATCTCCAAAACCTTTCTGGAATGGTCCTGGGCATCCTGCCCTGTTTTCCTGCTTGAGCAGGGGTTGGGTCAGACATGGGATTCTAGCATTCCGTTTCCCAGTGCACCCAGAAGTCTTGTCAAGACATGTTACAAGACATGTTGACTTCCCAGGAGCCTCATGTCAAAGAGGAAAACATGAGTATCACAGAATCACAGAATTGTAGGGGCTGGAAGGGACCTCTAGAGATGATCTAGTCCATCATCTAGTAGGGGAGCTTGGGACTTTGCTCTTGGTGAAAACACTCAAAACAAGTTGAGAAGAAGCCTCAAAGCACCTTCTCAGTGTGCTCCTTCATTGCAAGGAGTATCTTGAATTCCACAAGGCCCCTTCCACAGTGCGTGATTGTAGACAACAAACATTTCTACGCCATATTGACTGCAACACAGCAAAAACCTTGGGGATGCTGCAAGAAGAAGGAGAAGAAGCAATAATGAAGTACTGGTCTTCTACCAAGGGAATGACGTGCTGATCAGTGCAGACTTTAAACCCATCACTCATCTTCGAATAAAGTGCCCAATATTCCTCTGCTGGCTTTCCACTCTGCAAGGTTTTCCAAGCTGAAACTTTAAGATACGCTTCAGGTGTACTGTGGTCTGCTTCTCAAAGTAGATGGCCACCAAGCAGGTTGATCACAGCAGACCACTGTGGCTTCAGCAAAGCACCCTGTGACATTTGCACAGCACAGTCTGCCCAGACACGAAAAATACCTGGAAATGTATTCCTAGGTACCACTTGTTAAATCAGACAAAAATGACAACATCTTAAATTATGGAAGCATTGAGTCAAGGTCCAAAGAAACCCTGGACTCCAAACTAATTCAGTCTTATGGAGACAGAGTGCTATTCACCTCTTGCCCAACCTCTACACTGCATCAAGTAACATGTCTCCTTAGAAGCCCCTCATGATCCTTGTGTTCTGCATCCAGCCATACAGGTGCCACTGTCCTCACTGAGTTGCCAGAGGTCAATCCCTCATTTACAGCGAGGGGAGGCAGAGTAGACCTGTCACATTATAGCACCTTCTCCTTGTGCTTCAGCTCTCCCAGTAACAGAAGATGCCTTTGTGCTAATAGGAAGCAATGGATAAGGTGTAAGTGCTCCTGGGAAATACACTTCCCAATCAAGCTGTGTAGCTGGCACGATCTGGAAGTTACCATGTAACACATTCACACTGCTCCAATCATCCGTCCTACCTACCTACCAAACCCACAGGAAGACACCCCAAAATCTGCCTTCCCAATCGGAGAAAGAGGAAAAACTCCAGCAGCAAACTCCTCATCCCCATCCACTGCCTCCTTGTGCTTAGCAAAAAAGAGCAAGGGAAGCATCCTCTTTGGGGTACAGTGAACTCTCAGCACACACACACACACACATCTAAGGACATAAAGACGTAAAATAATTATATTTAGGGAAGTTATTGCGCTTCTCGGAAACTCTTTGCAAGTGTACTATTTACAAGGCTGAGTGGCAATTTTTAGAGCCTGCAGGCAGCTCACAACTTGAATCAAGAGGCACATGCACAAACCCACTTACTAATATTGGCCCGTGTGGCTGGAAAGCCCCGTGCACCTCCCAGCCCTGCTTGCACCACGGCGACATGGCTGGGTGCTCACTTTGAATGAGCACAGCCAGGGCTGCGTGGGGGAAACACCAGGTCCCACGGCTGAGCTGTGAGCCTCACCCCAGGGAGCAGCTCAAGGTGAGCTAGGCAGGGCTGGCACTTTCATTTCTCTGCCTCAGAAGTATTTCCACAGAGCATTCAACACAGTGGGGATTCATCAGGGTGGTTTTTTTACATTTTGTTTAGGTTATTTAAAAAGCGTGGTATAGTAGGAGGACATGCCTTAAGTGGAAGACGGTGCCATTAAAACTTCCCCAGAACCTTTCCTGGTGGATGGCACACAATGCCTGAGTGCTAAACTCCCATTTCTTCCCCAGAGAGCAATGCCAGGTTATCACTAAGGACATGAGATCAGTCCATGCCAAGAGAATATCTGATACAGAGTCTAAATGGAGAAGGTCTTCAGGGCATTTTCTGCCTTACTGGCAAGGGACCTAGCTGACCCTGTGATGATAGATAAGCTGTCAAACAAGGGTTTCTGTGACAGCAGTTGTTCCCAGAGCCAGCTGCAACACAGTTTATTTTTGCCACACATGTGGGACACAGCTCTTCACTGCAGCATGCACAAACCATATAGACCTCAGCAAAACCTACCTGGTAATGTGGATCATCAGTGCTTGCAACGAGTGTACAAAAGCATCCAAGTCATGTCATCAGGACACAAGACCAGATCTTCAAGCAAGGTTTATCTACACAGTGTTCTGATTCTCTGTCACTGCCAAAATAACTGCAGCACCTATGCACTTGACTCCTGCAAGTCTGCTCATTCTGCCTCAAACACCTTCACTCCCCATGCTCTGATGGGTCCTAGTGTGGCAGGTGCCAATTCTCATCACAGCCAAGGCAATGTTTTGTTTTGTTTTTAATGCTGCCTGCACTGCAGCCAGCATTTTGTCTTTAACGAATCAAATGGAGCACCCCAAAGCAGCAGCTCTCTTACCTCTTCTGGGCCTTTGGGGCTGTTGTGCTGGAAAAGAAGTCAATGGTTCTGGAAAGAAAACAGAAACAAAAACCACAAAGAATCGAGGAAAGCCATTAACTGCCTCCATTAAAAAGACAAACTGCAGGTTGTCCTGGAGAATAGCTACAACACCGAAGCCATTCATCACCAGCTTTCATTTTAAGATGACATCTTGCAATTTGGTTTCAAGTGACATGAACTATCCTATACCCTCTAACCCCTCAAGGAGGCAAAAACACTTCTATGAGCTGTTCAGGTGTACAAATCAGTGGTTAAAATGTGCTAGAGAACCAAAGCATGTTAGTGGGAAAGCACAGAGTGGGTTAAGGTTCCTGGCTCTTTGTACAAACATATTTATGTCAGCTGTACAGCTATCAATATTCTAGCATGAGTCATCCGTAATACTTATCTAATGGTGATTAAGCTTCTCTCGCTGCTCATACTTTCCAGATAAATCTGTGAAGAAAACAAAAGGGGAAAAAAAAATATCAGAACATGTTACTAAAGAAGTAAAAGGAAGGGCACTGGGAACACAGCTGGGATGGGACCTGAGTAGCAAGACAGTATTCACAGCAGCAAGGAGAAACTCAGCTTGAGGCTACTTGAAGAACACAGGCACCAGGAGGGAGCAAGACAGCTCTCAGATCTACCTGGGTCCCAGAGATGTACTGCTAGCAATCCATACCACGCTCTTTCCTGCTGGTAAACACAACAGCCAATGGCTACAGCATAGCTTGTATGTGACACCTGTTTCATTTAGGATTGGGACTCAAATTTACACAGTTTCCAACTCACAAGTGGAAAGGAGCCCTGTAGCATTGGCAAAGGATGGACAGGTTTAGTGAGGAGGCCCTGGAGCCAGCTGGGGTCTCTGCCTATAAAATCCCCATCCAGTCCCTGTGCATGGTGTGCAGAGATCAAAAGAGAGGCCATGCTTCCCTTCTACCCTTGCTATTATGAATGCTTAGACAGCAGCTAAGCTGCAAACATTTTGCACTGGGCAAATAATGAACGAAAAAAGACAATTCATCTTGTTTCAGGTCTCTGCTTGATCAAAATAACTATGAACAAGTGTGCTGGCTCGATCACACCCAGCAGGACATGACCTTTACATTCTGGTGAGCCACAGGAGCCAAGGCACAGCCTTGGAGGACTTTCTCACCAGAGAAATCACTGATGGGAAGGTGGGGGAAATACCCCCAGGTCTCCCAAGGGGGCTGAGTCATCACATGGGCCCCATGTGGAGATTTCATAGGGGTGGCTGAGGACAAGGTGGGCAGTAGGGAGAAAACACTTCTGCAGCTTCACACAGCAAAAAGGAAGAGAAAACACCAACTATGAATCACTTGCACTCTACCTCAACATCTTTTTCTAACAGCTAACAAAGCATCTCACACAGGATGCCACCAGGTCTCCCAGCACGTCAGCTCTCCCAAAATGGTTTGCAGGACAAAGAGCTCCAAAATTGCCTGCTGAGCAGATACCTGCATGTGCACAGTCCTAAATATTCCACAAGAGTGGGCAATGTATGTCAAAGCCCACAACACTCCTGCATGGGCCATGCAGGCCATGGGGACCAATCCAGCAGCCAGCACCAAGCCCTGAGATTGCCACTTCCATCTCCTCCTTCCTGCTCAGAATGAAGAGCAGAAGCTCTGCTGTGGTCAAGATTTATGAGAATCCCTGACCAATTTCCTACTTAATCAAATCCAGTGGGCAAAAAGTCAACACAATTTAAGTTTGCTTTGATAGGGGATAGACCTGATGGGATGAATGTCGGGTTCTTGGATCCTAGGATCTTTCCTTCTATCAAGAACTGCATGTGCTTCAGGACCATGGGCAGGGCTGCCCCCCATGGGGCAGAGCAGAGCAGAGCTCAGACTGCCCAGGGCCCCATTCAACCTGGTCTTGAACACCTCCAGGGATGGGGCATCCACAACTTCTCTGGGCAGCCTGTGCCAGAGCCTCATCTTCCTCAAAATAAAGAATTTCTTCCTAATATCTGACCTAAATCTCCTCTCTTTTACTTTTAAAACATTATCCCTTGTTCTATCACAAGAGGAGAGAGGCAGGAAAGTAGGACCTGCTTCTGGCATCAGCATATTCATGCCAGGTGAAAATGGCCACGTAACCACAGTGTTAGACAGGTGCTCTTACCACTTGAACACCACCCTTTCACCAAAATGGATTCCTCTATATTAGTACAGGCTCCATATGTGGACAGCCACCTAGAAATAAAACCAGGCCAAGTTGTTCTCTCCTAACAATTGTCAAACACTTTTCCATTATGTACTTTTTATTGTTGCTGTTTTGTTTTTGAATATAGCATTGAGAAGAGCCTTGCTAGAACAGAATGTCCCTTCTACCTTTTCCCATTTGAATCAATCACTGTGGATGTGACACTTCAGGACATGGTTTAGTGGTGGATGTGGTACTGCCAGGTGGCTGGACCTGATGATCTTAAGGGTCTTTTCCAGCCTAAATGACTCGGTGATTCTCTTCTACCTGGAGGACACAAGACCTGGGCTTAGTCAACAGCCTGTCTCAGAAGCACGGCCCATGTCCCCGGTCCTTTATGAAGCCTTTCCATCCTTTTTAGGTACACATCTGCTGCTCTGAGATCCTTCTAGTGAAGACTTTTACGCCGGTTTTTGGACAGTTTTTTAGTGGTATGCTCAAAATTGCACATGCTTTGTAAATGGCTAAATATACAATTCATAGGAAATCAGTATAGAGGGGAAGAGGGGAAAAACCACCACATCCTTCTGTCAAGATGCAAATAAAGCTCAGGGTAGGAACTGAACTAGCCACAGTTGTCACCCAGTCCCAACAGCACGTGTGATATAAAATTAGATACAGATTAGGAGACTCCTGAAAAAGAAATTAAGACTATCTTGTCAGCAACAAACAATTTTTTTAATTTAAAGACAAGAGGACAATCAGACCCAAATCATTTGAAAGCTTGGTCTATCACAGCATTTAGCCTTGTCAGTTCTGCATAGAAAAATAAAGTAAAATAAAATAAAATAAAATCAATGATTGTCTGTGTAGCAACCTGTCACAGCTCTACGCATTTCTATCAGCAAATAAAGGCAGTCATACAACAAAAATCATTCATCTGTATTACGATACAAAGGCAAACAAATGTGCACAACCAGCTTTGGACTGTGGCTCTGGAATTTACAGAAGCACGGAAAAATCAACAGGAGCTCTGTCTGAATAAAGACAGTGGGTTTAAGCATACACAGCTCTTGGTGATGTGCGGTGAACCAGCTCGGTTTGCAGGCATGTGTGCACAGTTAAAGATAACTATCTCTACATATTTATATCAAAGATGCATATTTATATCAAGGAGGGAGAGAAAAATTCTTGCATGCAAAACAGGGTGACGTTTGCACAGATCTTGAAGATGAGCAGGAGAACACACAATACTCTCACCAGAGGTCATGGCTCCAAAGATGACAACCTCTCTGACGTTGGCATTTTCTGAACGGTGAGCTATTTTGGCTGCCCTACAACTTCTGCTTCAAACATCCTGGGTTCAAAAGTCACACAGCAAGCACGCAGCGATGTGACACAGCATTGTGGTCACTTAGCTCTTTGTTTCCTACAAGCTGGTGAACATTTTTGGATCTCTAATTTTACTCTCTTAAGCTTGAAGTCTGGATTCTTAACACACAGAAACAGGCCATTCCTCTAACGTCCTAAATTGACCATTTGTTTAGATAGCAACTTTAGTTTGCAGTTAGTGAAAAGTCTGTGTTTTTCACAGAGAAAATCACAGCCACCAGTGGCATTTGAGGCAACTATAGCTTGGGATCACCTCTACAGTTATTCCACTTCTGGATCTGCATCTGCTCTTGCTGTTCAGCCCTATCCAGGTGCTCCAAGCACAACACTCAACCTCCACAGCAGTGCGTTGGGGGTGTAAATGCAGCCATCACCTAAGACGTCTGCAGCCACTAATTAAACTTCCGCCTCGAGGTAATGAGAAAGGCTATCTCTCCTCGAAAGCAGCAGCCTTGACTCAGCAAATGGAGCAGAGGGAGGGACGATGCTCAGTTTCTTCAAAGGTCAGCAAAGTAATGCCCCAGAAACAGTGCTGTAATACCTCACTCCAAACGACTGTGCAGCTGCTGTATTTATCAGCTGCCTCGCTGTAAGAGCTACAAGAACATATCTGCTCAACTCGAAACACAGATGCCTTTTGTTGGCTCAACATTTATTTTGTCCAGCTTGGTTCTGAAGAGTGTACTCCTCTGTTAGTGGAAACCAAAGCCTGTGGAAGAGCCGTTTTTAGTAAAGCAAATTGCAAACAAGGTGGCACTGAAAAGAGCTAAAAATAAGAGGCGGTGCATTCATCGATGGAGAGCAAAACTGGGACACTGAAGAAGAAGATTTTCATCTCAAGCACATCAACATCCTACACAATCTTGGGTAAATCTCTTAATCTGCACGTTTCGTTTTCACAAGCTACAAAGCAGTCAGAAAAATGACTTATCAGCAAGGCTGCAAGGCTGAATTCCTAAAGGTCCAGGAGCATCCTGAAAGCCCCTGTGCCATCTCCACTCACATGGAGGTGGTATCGCCATGTAACCACATGAAGGTGGTGGCTGAGCTGGCTGACTGACAATAACTTCACGTCATTTATGTGCAACACAGGTGACAGTTCCAGGAAAGCTGTGGCATTTACCTTAAGTAGCTGAGGTCACTAATTGCTGATTAGAGAAGCAGCAGCTCTGGGGCCAGTTTCCAGATGGCCAGGCACTGCTGGAGCAGAGCAGCAGGCAAAGCCTTCCATGCACCAGCCCTCACCCCACCTCCATGTGCAGGAAGAGCTCTGCAAGGGGGAAACGTCTGACTCATTCACTCTGAGCAAACTACAGTCCCTTTAAATGTCCTCTGATTTGCATCTAGCTAATGACCAGAGGCACAAGGAATTCTAAAGACATCAGAAAGACACCATCTCTGTTTCTCTGCCATAAAAACATCTTCTCAGCCTAAAGTGGTGAGCTTGCAATCCCAGCTCAAGCAGGGACATCCAGAGCAGGATGCCCAAGAAATATGAGGACCCACAGCTCCTGTTCCAAATTCCTGGTATCCCAGAGAAGCTCTGATGGCCAATCTCTGATCAGACTTGCATCCTCTCACTTCAAAAATCCAACCTGCTGATGGCTACATGCAACCGCTGCAGTGTACCCATCTGTGAGCAGCATCTGGTCCACCCATGCAAGTAGGAGTTGCACGGATACAGCCTTAGAGTTGCCCTAAGAGTTTCTCTAGTTTTTCTCCCTCTGATACATCTGTGTGAATGCTGCAACAGCATTTAATTTTCTTTCTTTAATAATGTTGCAAGCTGCTGTGCTACGTGACCTATATCTTAAAAGCTTCATTGCAATATACTTCAATGAATGAGAAAGGGAGCAGAAAACTCATGCACACCAGCATCTGCAGAGTGTGTCACTGTTTCTGAAAATGAGATGATGCAAACCACAGTGAGAAGTTATCCTATCTTTGCACTGATGTAAAAGAGATAAGAATCTGCCCTTGAGTATTTTGTTACCTTCTCCTCGAGAGTTTGAGATAATACTAAAAAAAAAAAAAAACAGTAAAAAACATACTAGCCATAAAAGCCACAAATAACACCAATTTCATTACAAACAAACAGGGATGTTTTTCTTTAGCCTTTTTTTACCAAGGCAGTAGCAAGATGCAGACCATTCGTTTGAGTATTGTGAAAGTAGCTGTAGGAAGATAACAAAACACTGAAGTTACTGGTTAGCTGTTAACTGTCAGCTACCATCATCTCAGGCTGTGGGTGCTCCCACATTTCATCTCTAACAGGAGCAAAGCAGAACATCAAGCAGGGATTCAAAACACTGGCACATGTTGGTCACATGAGCAGTGGTGGGACTCTCCTCAAATGGGAAGCTGAGGTTGGAGTAAGGGAGCAGGAGAGAGAGATGGACTTCGCACAGGAAGAGCAGCCTCCTTCTTCCTCCACATTTCTCCTCCCTGCCCCTCATGATGCCAGGACACCCTGTGCCCCTGCTGCCCATTGTGTTTTCTAGCAGATGAGCAAAACCATCACGGACACTCACGTCACAAAATAAAGTCATTCCTTGTGTCACAACTTATGAAAATAAAAATTGGGAAGAGATAAAGGAGAGCTCATTAATAAGAGATCCCAGAAGCACAGCCACACTGATGGATAAAAGCATTACATACAGCTGGAGCCTTCCACCTTGGACCTCTCCAAAATGTGCTTGGACATGGTCCTGGGCACCTTGCTTCAGGTGTTCTCACTTGAGCAGTGGTTGGGCCAGGTGGACCCAGAGATCCCTGCTGACCTCAGCCACCCTCCTGGATTTCATAGAGCTACAGACCATAGAACATTCTGAGTTTGAAGAGACGTGAGCTGTTGAACCTCTCCTAGGATTGTACAGCAGGAGGGGCAGTAATTCTTCTCTTCAGTACCTTGTTCACTGTAATTCAGCT
This sequence comes from Odontophorus gujanensis, assembly GCA_013399175.1. Taxonomy (NCBI): domain Eukaryota; kingdom Metazoa; phylum Chordata; class Aves; order Galliformes; family Odontophoridae; genus Odontophorus; species Odontophorus gujanensis. The sequence goes on along the minus strand of VXAB01004210.1, from coordinate 312,241 downwards.
CTAGGATCACAGCAGCCCAGGACCTTGGCAGGTGCATGAGGACTGCAGAGCAAAGTACCCAGGTCTATTTTAAGGCAGAACAACACCTTTCAAAGCAAACCACCTTTGGAAAAAAAACCCAAAAAACAAAAAACAGGGAAACTGTAAGAAAAGTAGCATCTTAAAAAATAATCACATAACTCATAACGAAGTGAAATTTCATTAAGAAAAGGGAAATTCAAGCTAGACATTAGGAAGTCTTCAATAATCTCATGCCTCTTCCTGCCAGGGGTGGTGGGGTGTGGAGGGTTCAGGTGCTTTGAGACCCCTTTGCTGTATAAAGGACAAAGCAATTGGGAAACACCTCTGGCTCCAAGCACCTGAGAAGAAGGAAAAGCCACAGCTTCTGTCACTTGGTAAAATGGACGCTTTGTTGAAAGCAGAGCATTTTGCATGATTCTCACAGAAAAAAAAAAGAAAAAAGAAAAAATGGAATGTAGAATCCCAGGAAATAGCAAGCATCCTGCTGCAATGAGTAATACAAGACTCGAGTCTACAGTGCTGTTATTACAGTATTTTGAAATGGTGCTGTAAAGGATACATTTACAATAGCACGAAGAAGAGACGGTGACGCCGTATTTCATGTAATGAAATACGTACAATTTAAAGTCATATAACTGAGTTTAAAAATATACATGGCAGCAATTTATTTGCATGAGTGACACCAGGAAGATTGACAATCAGTCTCCCAGCACAAGAATGAGCAACCACCTACTGAAATGAGCAAACAGAGTGACAGACGCCAAGAGAAGCCTGCAGAGATAAGCCTGAGTACACCACCTTTCTACGTAATGATGTTCAACTCCCACCCTACTTAGTAGGCAGAGCATTTTCCCAGGGACCTTTAGAGAAGGGATATTCCAAAGGAATTTTGGTAGGTTCATGGATGCCTGTACACACTTCAAAGTTGTACAATGATCCTGCACTTTGTTTTACCCCAAACCTCTGGAGCTGAGAGGTCTGCAAAGCACTAGAGCAGCAGAACCACAAACATTTGGCTCTGCTTTGCACAGCTCTCTGCGCAGCACACGAGCAGCCATCCTGCGACTCACTGCTTGAAAGCTGCACCAAGGTCAACTCTCTCTAGACCATGACCCACTGCCTCCAGATGAGTTTTGCATCCCCTGGATACTAATATACAGAGAAACAGCTTCCCAACCATCACCACCTGAAGCCACCACTTCTCACCCTTTTTGCAGCTTTTTTCCCTCTTCTGCACTGGCAGGTGATTGCTCGCTTCCAGACTGAGGCCAGGCCTGTGCTAGATGACAGCACTCACTGCTGGGTTTCTACACAGCCAAAATAGCTGCAGCTCACATTACAGAGAACACTCGTACTACCCAGCAGATTGAGTTGTGAATGTTTGAAAAGCAGAACGCAGCAGCAAACTTGGAGAAAGGAGAAATACAGAAGGTGTCGTAAAAAGGATGGGGAAGAAGGGGAAAAAAAATATGGAAAGAGAAGAAAAGACCACAGCTGAAAGGAAGAAAGAGTTGGTTGACCTTAGCAAGGCTCAGGCACCAATCCAGCCTGAAGGCACTGGTCACCTGGCACACTGCCTGCCCATGGTCAGGTATCGCATCAGGTGCCAGTTCCCCTACACCTCTGGTGCTGGGCTGTGGTCTGCCTTCTGCACAGACAGCCAGCGATCGAGTTTCAATCTTATACATTATTTACACCACATATGAGGAACTGGAGATGTTAGAGATGGAAAAGATGAACTTGCCCTTCCCCAGAGAAGAGATCTGGATGCATCCCTGTGTCACACTAGCAAATCAGTGATGCTCAGTTTCTCCTTGGAAAGCTGTTTTGCTGCTCAGTGCCCTTCCCAGGCTTAATTTCTTCACAGTAACTTTACATAAATTGCATTTGTTTTAACTCCTCATTCTTTTTGCCTGGAATTACTGCCTTCTGCCCACGTCCTCTGCGGTTGCACAGCTTCACTGGCATGCTTCCCTCTTTAAAACTATTTAAAACAAAGGTTTTCAAAGGAAACTAATCATCCTGCAGACCCCAATGAAAGACACATTAAAGAATAATCCAAAGATCACATATTCAGAAAGAATTCATGCTGATTTTGAAGACTGAAGACCTTTCAATAGAAATTCAATCTTCCTGCCTTTGCCTCCCAGAAGCGGAGGGCAACAGTTGGTTGGCAGTGTGCTCAGCACACAAATATTTCCTGTGCTAGGGACTGACCACTCTATGAAGTTACTCCTGCAGCACTAAAGCAAAAGAATGACTCCAGCAGAGCTCCATCCTACATCCCACCACATTCTGCTGGCTGCAGCCAGCAACTCTGGGCAGCTGCCAGACTGACTCAGCCACTCAGTTGGGCTGACTGTGCTGGTGGGTGACCCCACCCTGAGCACGGTGATCTCCACGATGGCCCATCACCTCCACCTGAGACAGACTCACAGGGGCATGAGACCCAACACCTCCACCATACCCTGGGGTGCACCAGGCCCAGCACTGCAAGTTTCATTTCTGGGTAGTTCTCTATGTAGTCAGGAGCTGGACTCGATGATCTTGTGCATCCCTTCCAACTCAAGATCACACACAGAATCATACAGAATTGTAGGGGTTGGAAGGGACCTCTAGAAATCATTGAGCCCAGCCCCCCTGCCAAAGCAGCTCCCTAGCCCAGGTTGCACAGGTAGGTGTCCAGGTGGGTCTTGAACATCTCCAGAGAAGGAGACTCCATCACCTCTCTGTGCAGCCTGTGCTAGTGCTCCGTCACTGCACTGTGAAGAAGTTCCCACACACATTTGTACAGATCTTCCTATGCTTCAGTTTGTGACCATTTTCCCTCATCCTATCACCACACACTGTTGAGAAGAGTCCAGCCTCATCCCTTTGCGTCCCACACGTTAGATCAGATATTCTGTGATTCAAGGATTCTAGCCATGGCTTGCCACAGGACGTCAGGTACTGGGGCAATACCTGACTGCACTGCGTGGACCCGACCTGGAGCAAAGTCCAAGGGCCACACAAACCACAGAGCCCTCAGTCCAACAGTGATGTCAGGGGACAGGCATCGCACCACTGCTTAACCAGTGGCACGTGGCCAAGCAGTGACAGCCCTGGCCGAGGACGCTGTGTGGGGCCAGGGTGACTCAATGTGATCCAGGGAGGAAAACAGAGCAGAGAGGAACTCTATGGAAGGCAAGCTGGCCAGCAGGTGATGGTACAAAGGAGCTGGGACTTCCATGCTGCTTGTTGTGACCGAGTGCAGGACAGAAAGTGGGAGGCAGGACACAGAAAGGTCTTCAAATCAGCCCATGAGTCATCTGCGAGAAGTACCATAATATGAGACCACCCGGGGGAAGAAATACACAGAGAACATTTAAATGGTCCTTCTCAGTAATTCATGGTTTCATTTACTGCCCAGGAAGGCTCCAAGGGGTAAAACTTCCTTGAACCAGGCATATAAAAGCTGAAGGAAAGATGCTGTAAAAGACGAAGGGAAGTGTAAGTTTCAGTTTTGGAGGGGAAGTTCACTTGTTAACCTTCAGTTTGATAGTGAAATTCCCCCATTTAAAGGCGATGGTTGAGAAAGGACAAGTTTCTCCCTGTCTCTCCCCTCTCTGCTACACAGCTGGAGAGCACCCTGAATCACTGACAGCTACCAGATAAACTCTAAGTAACACAAGAGAGAGAGGGAAAAAGAAGAAGGAAAATAACTGTTAATTAGGAGGAAGAAGGATGGAGAAACAAAGCTGTATGCAAGCTGTTAAGTATGGAGAAAAGCTTCTGGCAGTAGGAGATGGTTGTCTGCAATCTTCCAGGCACAGAGACAGTTCTCGGAGTACCCATCTTCAACCGAACCTTGACGCAAGCTCCTCTGACCTACAGACACAAATCCATTTATCGCCAGGCTGGGACAAAGAGGAGCGGTGTCTCTGAGCTGGGTGCCAGGGCCACTCTCTGATTCAGCAAAGCCCTTGATAAGAAATGTCATCCTTCATTGAGTAATTTTAGCCTGTGAGATAAGAATCTCTATCAGGCTCAAACATATGGCTGGCTGCAGAGCACGCAGCAAAATGAGACGGGTAATTTATTTGCTTGTGCTAAGAGCACTTCCAGGCTCAGAAAAGCTGATGCAATGAAATAATAAGTGCCAAATTACACTCCATTCTTCTTTGGAGACTTGAAAGAGGCTCCTGAGAGATACAAGAGGCTCATCTCTGCTGCCCAGAGCATCCCTGTCTCTCTCCTGAGCATCCAGCTTTCACAGACACCAGTACCATGAGCAGTAAACGTGGGGCTGCATGGGATTTTCTAAGATTTGTTCCTCTCATTAAGTCCTACTCATTACACAGGAACTTAGACCCACAGACATGCCGGGTGTTCTGTATGAAATTTCAGTAATTACTGCACAGAAGAGGAAGATGAGGAGTTAAGTGACAACTACACAGCACTGGTAGAGCCAGGGGCTGAACTTCAGCTTTAGGAGAAAAGCCTTGGTCATCAGAGAAGTTCAACATCTTTGGCGTGAGGCACTACGAATGCAGTCAGTATTACTGTTTCCCAGTTCAACTTAGCACCTATGATTTAGATGATTTGGGCAAACCTGCAGGAACACAATATTGAGCCAGGCATTGCCAGGCTTGGCTGCCTAATCTATGCTGAGATACCAAACTGGATGGTTTCATTCTGTACAGACATTTCTGTTCCTTCTCATCTTTATCTGCGTGTAACACACTCTCCCACCATCACCTTCAACTGGGGAAATTTCACTCTCAAACTGAAGATTAACATGTCAACCTCCATTCCAAAACAGAAACTAGCAGTTAAATGGCAAACAAACATTTCAAATTGGTTCTTCCAAGGAACTGAGTGGCCCCAGACTTTTAAAGTCTCCTTCCTCCCTCTGATTCAAAGTCACTGCAGAAACGTAGTGGCTACATGCTCAGTCATAGATAGTCTACTCATTGATGTGAAATCAATGTTGTCTCTTGACCAGCAGTATCTTCCTATCGCCAGATCTACCCATCATCACCATTTTCACTAGAAATATCAGCAGAAGCCAGAGACTGAGTCATGAAGATTAACAATTTCTCAACAATAAAAGATGGTCCTTCCAGCTCAGTGCTGAGACACAGTGGTGAAAGGCAGTGGGGAAGCTCTGATCTGCCAAGAACGAAAGGGCTGTCATCTCAGGGGGTCGTTCGATCCAGCATCTTTCATCCCCATTGAATTTATCAGACAACATTAACAAAAAGATATGGGTCTAGGTGCACTTGCTGGCAAAGCTTTGACAGCAACAACATACAGCAAGCTCAGAAGATGAGTCTGATGAAAAGCACGATTCATCTTTTTCTTATTTTGTGGGTTACACCGTCACTTGGAGCCTTACAGTCTTTCCATCCTTACTACTATATAGTCTTCACGTGAAGCCTTCGTGACAACCTAATGCACATCAATGTGCATTAGGTCCTCCCAGCCATGAAACTCTGTCACTAGGACAGAGCAAGCCCAAGGCCACACTGCAATCCCAGCCACTTTTTCCTTCTAAGAAACTTTCCCAGTGTGCTGGACCCCAGGACACAAAACAAGGAAATACGTGTGTTTATGAGGAGCAGTGTTTACAGCAGTATCAACTTTCTTTTCTGTGAACAACATTTTTCAACCCTCCAGAACTGGTAAATCAAAACCAGGTAATTGTGCTCTACTTTTCCCAGCTCCCACCCTTCTCCTTATGTGGCTTTGGATGAGGCAATGCAATAAGATCAGTTACTTCAACATTTGGAAAACAGTTGTCTCTTTTGGGATTTTTCTACCTTGTGAAGCATCAGTCCCACCACAGAGGTGAGGATGCAGGTCTGCAGAATCACTTCTTCTCTTTCCTCCTGTATCTTGTGCATTCTTCTGAGCAAGACTCATCTCTCCAAAACGAGAGCTACACTCCAGGCTATTCTCCCTTTGAGCACTTCTGACAGCAACACAGTTGATTTTGATTACTTGTAGAAAGCAGCCAACTCCAACCCTTCTCCTTTATTTCTCCGAGAAATAAATACTTAACAACAGTCAGTTCTGAAAGTCTGTAGCGGGCGCTGTCTGGAGAGTTCAGATTATCTTTGCAAATACTGCAAATCTGAGCCAAATCACTGCCCATCAAACTTCATCATTCAAATAGTGGATACAAAAGAATATACCATTCTAATATCTGGATTCTGACAGACACACAAACCTTCAGGATTCATAAATGTTTTTATATTAGTATTAAAAGAGCTGGAAAGTTTACTCCCGTGAGAGTGTAATATTTGGCCCACCCTTCAAGGGATGTCTTGACCTTGCAGTTAACAGAACACCTTGTTCTTGGTCACAGATTCAGCCAACAGAGGTGAACATGAGATGTCAAATAGAGCTGGAAAAAAAAAAACAACAGAGTAATTCAATCATCTCCAGAGATCCTCAAGGTTTTAAATTTTTTTTTTTTTCTATTTTAAATGAGTGAGGGGAAAAAAAAAAAACAACTTTGAAATTCTGAAGGTTGCTAAAATTCAAAATAATTTTGATTGGAAATGCTTTGTTTCACAAGTCAGAAATTTTGCCTTGGTTATTATAAACACCTACATTTTTCATTGTAACTTGCATTAGAAACAGACTCACTTCAAACTCAAAACAAAATACACAAAAACTCAAACGGACCAATCACTAGCCAACCTTCTCTAGAAGATTACTAAACTTTTCCCAAAAAAGTGTGGGGCTGTTGGCGCAAGTCCAGAGGAGGACCACAAGGATGGTTAGAGGGCTGGAGCATCCCTCCTATGAAGACAGGCTAAAGGAGATGGGCTTGTTCAGCCTGGAGAAGACAAGGCTCTGGGAGACCTCACTGTGGCTTTTCAGTATTTAAAGAGAGATTATAAACAGAAGTGAGACCAAATTTTTACATGGTCTGATAGTGAAAGCACAAGGAACAACAGTTTTAAACTAAGAGGGGAGATTTAGATCAGATGTTAGGATGAAATTCTTTACTCAGAAGGCACTGAGGCACTGGCACAGGCTCAGAGAAGCTGTGGATGTCCCATCCCTGGAGGTGTTCAAGGCCAAGTTGGACAGGGCTTTGGGTAACTTATCTAGTGGAAAATGACCCTGTCCATAGCAAGGGGCTGAAACTAGGTGATATTGAAGGTTCTTTCCAACCCAATCCACTCTTTGATTCTATGATTCTATGACAGGTGTGCTGGAAGTAAACACCTCAGGCACTTACTGGGACCACAGGAATCACAGCGAGGAAGAGAACAGCTGGAAAAAGCTTTATAAAAATATTCCTATGAATCACTGAGCCAGGCCTGCACCTGATATGTAACCAAAAGCACCAGATGGCCCAGCTTTGGCCAGGTCATAATGCTGTGGCATGCGTTACAGAAAGAAACACAGACCTTCAGGACATCCATCTCGCATGCATTTTCCACATGCATGCCTCCTCCCAACTGAAGTGCTTGTTACACATCAACCACAAGCTTCCACCTCCTTCTCCCACTTTAACTCTGACAACCTCCAATGTCACCTCACCATCCCTGGAAGGAGATGACACACTAGCTTAATTTTGAGTGATGGAGATCCTCTATTATTCAAACATTCGTAGCTGCTGTGCACCTTTCAAGACTGGGCATCTACATCAGTGCTTCTTGAAGAGCTCCTCAAACTGGTCTGCTCTGAAGATGTGCTGTGACACTGAAAATTATCTACCAGTTGAAACCTTTGAGGAAGGCAGGGGAAGGGGAGTAAGTGCAACATGCTGTGAGGAGATTCAGCAAACGCTAAGGCCGTGTATCAAAAGAAATGTGACTGTAAGTCCAAAGTTTGCAATGCATAGCCCATAAAGAGACTGCATGGCTCAGGGCATCTGGAATAACGGAGTGTTATCCTCCAGCTGCCAGGAATACTCCCGTCAGCAGGGCACAGTGCTGACCCAGTGACATGGAAAGCACAGCTTCCAGCAGTACCCCTGCACGAACCCCTGCCAGAGGCAGCTGAGCTGTCCTGAAGCTGACTCTTCCCAGGGGGTACAGCACATGCTGACAATCCTGGCAAGGGGATGAGCAATGCAGTGTTGAAGTGCTAAACACAGATAGAAGCCAGGGAGTCAAACAGTTTCCCACAAATAAGGATATGAGAGGATATCTATGAAAGCGGAGCTTGCCCTGTTCTCAGCTGAAGTGAAGTAAGTACTGCCACTTCAGACAGACACTTTACACACACTGCTGAGCTGCAGAAGGAACAGTCACCTGTAACCAGGCAAATCCACTGGGCACAGTGCTTACAACAGGCAACACTTAACATGCAAGACTACCTACACATATGCAACCTGAATGCTAAAAGCAAGAATAATTTGTGTTATGATCTGTATTGCCTTCTTCTCCCATGTTTCCTCAGCAAGTGGCTGTCTGAACCACTGCCTTCTCCAGTTCTGCATTACTAATAGATTAGCATTACACACAGCAGCAGGTAGTAAAATGCACCAGCAGGGCTGCTGAATGCACTGTCTTTAACCAACTTAGCAGATGTGCTAAGGAAACATCTGGATATTATTACCAAAAAGCTTTCTAGGTTCCCCATCAGATCAACACCCTTGTTTCTTCTGAGTCAATATATGTAAGAAACGAAATAAAACTGATACTAAAAGCGTGCCAATTGGAAGCACTGTCGGCCCATTGTGTCTAATGCCTATAAATAAGCTAGCACTGACCCAGCACCCACAGTGGGGCTGTCAGTCCATGACTCCAAGGCAAGGAGCCTAGTGCTGCAATGACAGGTTGTGATGGCAATGGGCTTGCAGGTTAACCCTCTCTACGGTTATTTTTCATGAGATAAAGTGATCCAACAAGAGCTGATGTGGTAAAAGAAATTACTGGACTCTGGAGCTCATTGGTATGTGGTTTCCCCTGCACCAGTGTGGTCTCCTGCTAATACAACTCTGTGAAATCCCTCCTGTGAACCACCTACCTTCCCCTCAGCTTTGAAAAGTGCATACCAGCAACTCTTGGCCATATAGATTTTTTGACACGAGGCTGGTGCAGCGAGAAAGGCTGGACTATAACCTATTTTAGAATACAAATCAAGGGAAAAAATATCAAAAAGACTAATGAGGTGCTTAGTGTATTAAAGAAATGGGTATATGGAAACTTTTCAAAAGTGTGAGACTTACAAGACTGGCTGAGGCAAGAGGCATAATTAGCCCAACATGAGCTCACAAGGCAGGTCCACAACGCTTGGATGCACAAATGAGGGATGTCACGTACCACCAGAGAGGCCCTGTTATCTTTGAGCCATGGGTTGGCAGTCGGTGGAGTGCAAGGTTTTATACTTGTACCCACACTTCAAGAATAATGCTGGAAAAACTGGAGAGAGTTCAGAGAAAAGTTGCAAGAACAAAACCAGGCTTGTACCAAGGAGCTCAAGGAAGTCAATCAAAGGGAAAGTTAAAAGGTACCTCACAACCTGTAAGTACCTGTCAGTAAGAGTGCTCTCCAGCCTACCAGACAAAGGCAAGCAAGACCAAAGGTTGAAAGTTGAACCTCTACAGAAAACAAACCAGAAATAAAGATATCACTTTTCAGTGCTGCAGTGAATTAACAGAGGAAAAAATTGGTATGGTCAAAGCTCCATTATTGGCAATTTTTAAATTAAGTACAGATTCCACCTTCACCTCTCTTCCTCCCACAAAAATGCACACCTTGGTCCATCCACACCTACCAAACCCAGAGTGGAAACCAGCTCAAGGAAGTGCTACGATCTCTTCTGGTCAGGTTAAATGAATACAACAACCTTAAAACCTCAAAGTCAATGAACTACAGAGAACAAGCAGCCCAATTATCAGTAGGTTGGGTCCCATGAGCCCTCAGGAATCCTGGTCCCACTTGCAGGTCCTCTGCATCCTTTCAGCATCACAGCAAGGGACTCTGCAGAAATGCCAGATCTCCAATGCAAGCGATAAGGCAAGCCACAATTAAACCAAGAGAACCATAGTTTTTTTTTTCCAATTTCAAGTAAACTTCTGAAAGAATTGGAAAAAAAAAACAAAACACAACCAGACAGAAACAAGTAAAAAAATCACACTGACCAGGCAGAAACAAAGCATGGTGAAAGGCACACAAAACAGAAAGGGCATTTAGAGGTGAATTCAGGGAGAGACTGCCTCTCACAGTCAGATTTCTTGCTGAATGGCTTCCCAGCAGGCAAACTCCCTTCAGCTCCCAGGCAGGAGGTGATGAGACAAGCATGGCCCCCCAGTGCCAGCTGTATTTTGGAGGGCTGTCCCTGTAATTAGCTTCTCAGCAGAGCTGACTGCAGATGTTTGGCAGCCAGATTTACCAGTGGACAAGGAAATGCAAATCAATTTGAGCAAGGAACCACCCTACCCAGGTGCTGATGTCAGAAGCCCTGTGTGCCAGAGCACAGCCCAGTTGCCTCAGGTGGCAGGGACACCTCCATGGGTGCTCCTGCACTGCAGACAGGAGGATGGACATTTAGCAGAGCGTGTGACTTTCTGAATTTGTCAGAGCAGCAGTTAAAACCAGTGGAGAGCAACTATGTTTTGACATTGTTCTTTATTCATTCTTCTCCTGTTTCTTGTTCATTGTTCCTTCCTTTTGAGATGTCACCATTTATTGTTATATCTTTATTGTTAGCCTGGAGAAGTCTCTGGGGAGATCACACTGCAGCCTTTCCATTCTCAAAGGGGCTTGTATGGTAGGTGAGATTTTCTTATCAAGGCCTGTATTGACAGGATAAGGAGTGATGGTTTTAAATTGAGAGAGGGGAAAATTAGGTAAGGTGTTAGGAAGAAATTATTTACTCAGAAGGCAGTGAGGAGCTGGCACAGGCTGCCCAGAGAAGTGGATGCTCGATTCCTGAAAGCATTCAAGGCCAGGTTGGATGGGGCCCTGGGGCAGCTTGACCCAGTGGGCTGCAACCCTGACCATGGTAGGGGGTTCAAACTGGATGGTCTTTAGGGTCCCTTGCAATCCAACCCACTCTACGATTGCTATTAGAGAGTTGCTGGGCCTCTCTGCTGTGCGTGCAGCTGACATGTTTTCCCAGACACAGCTGTGATTCAGACTCACATTGTGATGCCTGCAGACTGGCCATGCACTCCATATAATAAAAACTGGACAGGGAGCCCTTTTCTTGCTTTCACCACAGCCCAGCTCACTGCAGTCACAATTCAATTAGGCTGTGCTCGATGCCCCGTCTGCAAGTGGCTTGCTCTCACACAGAGGATGTGAATATCAATATCAAGTCACACCTCCAGGCCAGAGACAATATTTGGCAGGATCATGTCAAGCACAGTCCATGCTGTACATAGCAAAGCAGGTTGCCCATCACTCAAAAGCTGTCTTCTTGGAAAATTCAAGGATGGCAGCAGGAAATTTGGGCACCTCACCAAGACCTAAGTGCGGTTAGTGAAAGGAGCAGTGCCAGCCACAACCAAGATGTGAATCAGAGCTCGGTGCATTTCTAACAGCAGGAAACCTATTAATTCCTGCTGATCCATGCTCCTCAAAGCTAGTTTTACCTTATGTTAATACGGGTGTTTTGAAGTCACTCAGCTCAAACGATGTGAAGCCCACAGGATTACAGGAACTGTCTCTCCGGCATCTGGCATTAGAAAGGCTCTAAATATTTTAAGAAGGAGGATTACTTCTGACCAGGTTTGGTCTTAATGGCTTAGGAAGAGGGTGGGGAAGAAAAGGTGGAAGTGGGAGGGCTAATTAGCTTCTACAAGAAATGGAGGCCTGCCAAAACTTTCACCAGCAGCAGCAATAATGAAACATCATCAGCAAAAAGCAAATCATCACAGCTCCCATCAACGTTGTGATCAGGAAGGCAGGAAGCCAATTCGGGATGTGTACAATGCAGACAACTGCACTGACCTATCTCCCATGACTGTTTTTGAAAAGTACTCACTTTCCCTCTGAAGGAAGGACACAGTTGTACTTAAAAAGGGGTTATTAGCTATGTGTCATAGCACGCAGAGCTTCATATTGGCCCAAGACAATCTCCCTCCACTCAGCATAGTCCAAGGCAAGCCAAAAGGTTGGGCACTCATGGTTCAGATCATGCAACTCATCCAGACCCACACTGTCAAGCACACTCAGCCATTAAAGATTGGGCGCACTTCTCAAAAGCCACAGCTTCTGGAGTTGCGTGAAAACATAAACTTCAAAATCTTGTCTTTCTTCCTAAGTGAAGAATATCTACATTTTATAGCTAGAGAAATGTCTGTAGATCACAAAAAGCATTTGAAAGCCACAGATTTACGAAAGGAGTCTTAAATATATAACATTTTGTATTCACAGAAAAGCACATTATGCATGTACAGTTATTTTAACCTGCTATCTTTTTATGCCTTACAGATGATTTTGCTTTGCTTGTGTTGTTGTCACACCTCAATTCTTCTGCCAGCCCACACTGAGCATGAATGAGGCCCATGTCCATGGAGTAAAGCCACTTAAGAGTGAAGTCTACCAAACTCCCAGCTCCGATGTGCTGAAACACTCATGGACATTAATTACAGCTGGACATCCAGGTTCTCGTGCCTCTGGAGTCCAGGATTTTCTCATCTCCCCAGTTCCCCTCCAAAGATTGTGTCCCAGGTCCCCCCCCAGATCCTTGCTTAAACAGGACATAAAAGCCCTACAGATATAAACGCCCCATCCAGTCCTTCCTGGAGATGGAAAGCAAATCCCCTCTCCCAGCTGGCCTTAGGCGAGGTTTCCACCATCACTTGCACAAGGTATCACTTGGTGGCTGTCCTACACATCTAGCTACTGCAAACCTGGGCAGGATACAGCTGGTACACCTTGCTCAACTGAGGCAGAACCAGGATAGAGCAAAGACCTGGGCAAGCCATGTGGCTTCCTGAAGCACCTCAAGGACCACTGTGTCAGTGGATCAGACGTTTGCATAACTGAGGTCACGAGCTCCATTCGCTCCCTTTGATTTGAGCCCCACTGCTAGTGTTTGCCTAAGCCCCACCTCCCAGAGAGGCGAGCAGGCTCCACGCAGAGATTTCAAGATAGGGAGAACCAAGCACGCCTTTTGGATGGCTGGCTCAAATACTTGAAAGCCTTTGGTATTTAAAAAAGGCACTTTAACTCTGATTTATCTCTATTTCATTTGCAGATAGGGGTTCCCGTGATATAGCTGCTGGCAGTGGGAGGTACTCTGCCTGGTGATTTCCTCAGCTGTTCACAAAACACATCCTCGGGAGAAACCATGGGGCCCCCATCCCTCCTCCCCTGGAGACAGCCTGTCTTCTGCCCCCACCCTTTCATTTATTTCTAATTGCCAAAGGAGATGAGCTTTCAAAGGTTTTAGCACCAGTGCCTCAGAGGGAAGGGCTGCAATGAGATAATGCTGACATTAAAAGGAGTGGGACCAAAAGAAAGATGGGCTGTGCCAACATTTCATCCCCATTTTTTTCCATCCCAAGATGAATCCACTCATTTCTCCACTCCACCTTTCTTTCCCCAGTTTCCACCCGGTCTCCCATGGACTCACAGAAAGATGCCATTCCCCCAACATCCTTTGGCAGGGGTCTCACAACCATCACAACCACAGGCTCCACTGACCTCATGCTGTTCACGTTCCCTTGGCTTCTTGTCAATAATAATTACCTTCGTTACAAAACCTTCTTGCTGCTCACATCTCAGTGGGTAACTACCTGGGCTAGCTGAGCTGCACTCACCATGAAGCCAGGAAATCTGGTCTAAAGGAGATGTCCATGGCCACACAAAGTAGAAAGCAGCAGAAACAATCTCACTCAAGCACCCCAAGGATGGCAAGCTCCCCTTGCCTGCAACATCCTCACAGAATCACAGAACTGTTTCAGATTCTTTAAAGGCCCAGATTTATTTAAAAACATTTTTGTTTATCTCTTAAGCACAGATTAATTTCCAATTTCTGTCAACAAAATAAAAACACAGAACAAAGAAAGAAAAAAGAGTCCGCCTGACGGCGAAGCCTAAAAATAGACGTGCATATTGTAAATAGTGAACTGTCAGGTAAAGGCTTTGGATTGAAGGTTCAGATGAATAATGTGTTTGCTTTTCCTGCTTCAATACCTTCCTGCTGTTATCACTGTACAAATAAGTCAGCGCAGGCTAATTACTCCGATGGCAATTTCCTGGGAGCTGGTACTTAAGCACCAGCCCAGATTTATCCCCAGGAAGGTGAGGAGTCCCTGTGCCCTGTCCCAAGCCACCAGTTGTCCTGACAGTTGTGCAAGGCAGTCTGTAGGATCCCTGTGCCGCGTTTAACTGTTGCAAGTGGGATTTGTGCAACAAAACTGGATGTAATCTTGGGAGCCTTGAGTAAAGGTACTTCTTGTGCATGGATCCACACTTGCATGGATGAAGAGATAAAAGATGGGAAGGGAAAATTCTGTGAAATATTTTGCAGGACACCCATCAAACTTAGTCTAAAGTCCTGTTCAGATTTCCGGCCCAAAACCACGCTGCATGGCTCACAGAGCATTTATTTATGGGCAAACTACTTCAAAGAGCCACCTAAACAATGCCTGTCCTTTCTGTCCTTTTTTTTTTTTTCCCACTTGGTAGTTATACAGCCATGGATTTACACCATAATGCAGTCAAGCATATTAGAACAAAGATGAAGGAGGAAAGAAGAGGACAAAAAAAAATGTGCTGTTACCTGTGTTACATACAAAGCAGCAATGAATTTCTGTACAAATTTTTGGTGCTACCCAAAATCCCAGGCAGGCTGGCCACTAACACACTTCTTTCGCAGTACAAAACCATCATCCTCCCTTTTTCAGCCTTTCATGTTCTTTTTATAGGTGGTTGGCTTGCCCTGGATTTATTATCATCCCTTTCTTCTTTCACTGCAAAGGGTTAAGCGACCTTTCAGATCCTCCCTAGATGCAACTCCATGCGTAACAAGAAAGCTTCTAGCCCAGTGAAAACAACTTGAAAGAAGGGCAGTGACCCAGGCACAGGCTTAAGTTTCAGGTCACAAAATCCCTGCTCAGAACCATCCGTCTTTCTCCAGCCACAAGTTTGCAGCGAGTCACCTCCCATTAGAGTGATTTGTCTGCAGGGCTTACAGGGAAACATATTTTTGGGACCTGTCTCGAACTTCAGGTATGAGCTGTGAACACAATACAGACACAAGATCCCACTGCATTCAGTAGTGTTAAAAATATATTCACTGCTAGGAAAACTGGAAAACAAAACCAACAAAAAACCAACCCTCTGCAATAGTGAGATCTACCTTTACTCTCAACTTCTGCAATCCTAGAGCAAGGACAATCTGGAAGGAAATGAGTGCTCATAACCTCTGTCCACATTCACACCACACTGCATGGCAGAATTGAAGCCACTTCATCAATGCTGGCACACCGTGCTGTGCTCCTAAAAGCCCAGGATAAAAGAAGGGGTTTGGTGTCTCCACAGACTAAGCCTGAGAACAACAACAGTGCTGGGAAGGAACTATGGCTGAGCGTCAGCAGAAGGCTTGATGCCCAGCTCTTTCATAGTATTACATGTGGCAGTGTTCAGTGAGCACAGTCCATGAAAGCTGTACAGAAATACAGACGTTGGGAGTGAGACCTTGGCTAACTTGGGACAAGAAGAGTCAGTGGTCAAGCTCTTGTCAAGCATTGGAACGGGGTCACCAGAGAGATGGTGGATTCCATATCCCTGAAGGTATTTAAGAGACACATGAACATGGCACTAAGGGACATGATGGGACGAGGTAGGTGAGGCTGATGGATGGACTTCGTGATCTCGAAGGTCTTTTCCAACCTAGGTGACTCTATGATTCTAAGGACAAGAAAGGCCAGTAGGGACATCCTGATATGACACTGGCACTTGGTTCAGCTCTTCTCAACCTCACACTCCCGTGCTCTGGTCTTGCTCTGGGACTGATGTTGTTGAAGGGTGTAACAGTGGGATCCAAATAAGGAAAAAACTTGAGGATGTGAAAATATCATCAGAACTTCTCCCAAGAAACACTCTGTGTGACCAGGTTATTTGGGTACAGAGACTTTCCCTTCACATCACCAGCAAACCAGAGCAGGGAGGCAGAATGCCCAAGGAGGTGTACAGTTCTGCTAAAGATCTCAACATTACTGTGTGATTATGCTCATGGCTCCCCCAGCACAAGATTTTTGGCATCAGATCCAACCCTTGACATTGTTTCTATCCATTTCTCCTTTTCAGCCATGTCAACACATGCCAGTCAACACAAAAGCTGCATCAGGGAACTCCTTCTACAGATTAACAACTCAGGCAAGAAAATTATCTTTTTGCACTATTCAAAAACTGCTGAATTTGCCTCCACTACTAAGTGATGACTTTCTGTACAATCCTACAAAACCCAAGAAACCAACCATAAATACAAGTTGCAAACTGAAGAGCAGTTATTTCTGACCAGATCTAAAGAAGAGTAAGACACTTGGCCGAAGTTCAGTGTGCACTGGATACAGCAGGTGCATGAGCTACAGCATCATCAGGCTGGACAACTTCATCATTTTTCCTCACCAAGAAGTGCTGCATGAGTAACAGAGTGGCTGAGGTTGGCAGCGACCTCTGAGTCCGTGTGCTCCAAGAAGGGACATCCACAGTCAGGTGCCCAGGACTATGGCCAGGTGGATTTCAAAGATCTCTAAGGAGGAAGACTCCACAACCTGGGTCATGCGTGAGGTAGTGATGGCATTTAAAAGTGGTTTCAGAGACAGATTTTGGGAGCAATTTGTTCATAACTGAGAACAGGAGTAATTGAATATATACACCGCTTCCCTCCATACACACATACATCCCTTCGCTGCTCAACAAGCTATATATGTAAGTCTCACTCTCTGTACATATAGTTATGGATATATATCTACTTATCTTATATTTTTATCTTTTAGATATCCATGAGGATAAAAAAGGGAAGGGCACAGGCTCCCGCTCCACAGCCCCAGCCCTCCTGCCAGCGAGAGCTGCCTGGAGTTCCTGTAGGTGGGACCAGCCCCAGCAAGCCTTGGTTCAGCTCCCAGCCCTGAACCCCATTACTTCTCTCTAGCAGCTCCTGAAACTCCATAAGAGGCCACGGGAATGCATGTAAATAAATAACCCCAGCCTCTGCTTCCACCTAGGCACCTTTTAAAATGGGACTATTAGGGAGAAGAGCAGGGAGGAGGCTAAAATCCCAGCCCTGAACCGCAGGAAGGTTCCAACCAGGCCCTCGCCCAGCAGCTGGGCTGAGTCACCCCGCACGGGAGGAAGGCTTTCACCATCTGTCGTGCCCCGACAGGCCGCAGCCATAACGGGTTCCTCACCACTGGGCACAACCTGGGGCTGCCAGCCAGGGCGAGATCTGGTGAGAACAAGCCCTGGGGAAGAAACTCAGCTCTGCCCTGGATTTGCAGCCTGTCTGCTACGTGGTGAACCGGCCTCTGCTCCGCACCCGCCCTGCCAGACGAGAGCCGACCCACGGGGCGGGCGGGCATCCATAGTCACACCCGTTCCCAGGAAGGTTCAATGCCACCGAGAGCCAGCACTGGAGCCAGGGTGCCTGTAAGAAAGAGCGGCAAATTGGTAATTTTTGCTTTGATGCTCTGCCGCTCCAGCAGCAAAGCCCTGCAGTGAGGAGTAAGAGAAGGAAGAGGAAGAGGAAGGCTGGGCTGCCAGGGCTCACCCCTGTGCTCCTGCCTGTGCAGACACGCGGGACTGAGCTCACGGCAGGTGAAGATCACGGGAGGGATCAGCAGCACAGCAGCGTCACCGCTGAGCAAGCGCCCGCCATTTCACAGCCCCAGCCGTGCCTGGCGTCACCCAGCTCACCAAGCTCCTCCACCCACCACAACCCAATGGGACCCGGTACAGATCTGCATGGGGCA
Source organism: Odontophorus gujanensis (assembly GCA_013399175.1). Taxonomy (NCBI): domain Eukaryota; kingdom Metazoa; phylum Chordata; class Aves; order Galliformes; family Odontophoridae; genus Odontophorus; species Odontophorus gujanensis. The sequence continues at coordinate 294,342 of VXAB01004210.1, read as the reverse complement.
TGGCTCTGAAACTCATGAGCCAGCAAGGAGGGCTGGCACCTGGAGCCCGACTGCGTCGCGTGGCTCTGCATCACCTTAACACATCGGCATGAGGCAAGGAGCGCGTTCTGGCTTTGTTTATTTTTCAACTCAGTAGAACCTGTGCTGAAGTTGTAACATTGATGGATTCGGGATCCAGAGGAGAAGAAGGTTTCTTCAGGTGCGCGGTCTCGAGCCACGTTGTATTTCCTGGCACTGCGGTGCTGCACAGAGGCAAGTTGTTCTGAAGGGTTACGCGGGTACAGGGCTTATTACAAAAGAAAACAAAAGACACATGTGCAGGAAACTAAAAGCCATTATCGGCAGCTAAATCTGGGCAGAGTGCAGTGCCAGGACACAGAAGGTGCCCTTTTCATCCCAAAGAGGTTATGTTTCAGGAGACACTGATGTTTTTTATCAGCATTGCCACTGCTGTTAGCTCAGTAATGATGTCAAGCATCACTCAGCAGCAACAGCAAGGTTCAGGGCCTTGCATTAACCACAGTCTTGTTCTACCTCTACAAAGTCAACAGTAGCAACGGGATCAGAATAAATATAATGGTGATACGATGGAAAAGATTTCCAGGTGCCATTCCTGACATTTGCATCCTTTCCCCTCTCCCACTCCTCTTTAACTCTCCTTCAGAAATCTCAAAGCTCTTTAAACCTACTCCAGTCCTGGGACCACCACCTTCCTGATGGACAAGCTGCAATGAGGAGAGGTGCCCGTTGTCCCTTATAAGGCTGAACTGTATGACTTGTTTCCTTTTTTTCCATCCCCTTCAGAAAAGTACTCTTTTTAAAGCCTGAAGAATGTTGACTTCATGGAAGGAGCAGAAGTTCCTATAGGAAGAGGCAGAGGTGCCTGTTTTCCCATCCATGAAATAAAATCAATGCCAGCAGGTGTCCGAAAGTACAAAGCACCATCCGGGTCAATGAGGATTTGTTTTTGCTCCACTGTTCTGCTCCCATTGTCCAGTTTCAAACTCTCTGTGTCTAAAGGGACTGAATCACGGTTAAATCAGTAAGCATCAGGACAAGAAAAGACAACAAACACAGTATCATAACACGGAAAATACCTCCCCAAACAACCACTTTGGGACTGGGAGTGACCCAGCAATCCACTCCAGCTTTTCATCTTTCCTGAAATGAAGGGGCTGAAGGAGCTCCGGCTGCTTCCCCTATAAAGAACAGGGTTGGGGCAGAAGCACTGTAGGGGCTGGCTATGATTTCATGTTGTTATGACGGGAATTGTGAGGGCAAGGGAAAGAAGAGAAATGGAAGAGCTGCACTGACAGAAGGTCTGGAAGCAGAAGGGGAAGATTTAGATTCAACAGCAAGTAACTCTCTGGGGTCCTGCTGAAGTCTCCATGGATGCAATTTTTGTTAATAACAAATAACACAGCCAGGCCAGAAGACCAACAGCGTAGACATGGCACCCATGTGCACCACATTAATCCTGCCTTCATGTGGCTTCAGTGCTCCCCAAATTCCCAAAGACTTCCCCGTCTCCATCCAACCCAAGGCTATGTGCTCATAGCTGGGGCACAGGAGACAGAAATGCCCATGGTGAGCAGAACCCCAGCTGGAAGACCACCAAGATCACAGAACCACAGAAAGATTTGGGTTGGAAAAGACGCCATAGCCCACCCAGTCCCAACCCCCCTGCCACGGACAGGGTTGCCACCCACCAACTGGATCAGGGCTCCTTTCAAACTGGCACTGAACACCTCCAGGGATGGGGCAACCACAGCTGCTCTGGGCAGCCTGTGCCAGCACCTCACTTCCCTCTCAGTGGAAAATTTCTTACCTAAATATCCTTTATTTTAGTTTAAAGATGTAAGATGAAGCAACTTACTCCTGTTCTCCTGAATGCTGTGAAGAACTGTTGCTTCTCAATCCAGGGCACTAAATATGTCACGTGGAGATAACAGTGCCACAGACACATTATCCACAGACACACACAGACACACAGATATCATTTTGCCACAGACACATGAGGTTCCTGTTTGTTCTTTAATTAATCCACTTGCTCTATTGACCCCATGGTGATCACTCCATCCCCTCATATTCCTCATATTAATTCACTTGGCCTTCTCTTAACCTCCTAAACTATCTTGCAAATGAACAACTTAAGGATCATCACTGTAACAACTAAGGCTGACATGTCCAAAGTTCACACCTCTTGAGAAGTCTGCCAACCTAACCACATAGAACTTGGACAGCAGCTATCTACCAGTGGTGCCCATGACCAGAAATCAATGTGTCTGACATAGATGGAGCATGGAGGCTACTTCTGCCTCAGCTCTGGCTGTATGGAGCACAGGCACAAGGCAATAAAATCCAGACACTGGGTACAGAAGCACTACACCTGAGCACCTCAACTCCATCCCAATGCAGGTACACAACCACCAATTCACCATCACGCAGTCCTGTTAGGAAAGAGGGTTTAACTAAGATTTCCTGGTATCGATAAGTGCAATTGCTATACTCTGATGCATCCCAGCTTTGATAACACCACTAATTTAACCCTTGAGGCACGACAGTCTTCTGGCAGCACGCATCACTGGGAGCACCAGTGTTCCCAGCTAGTGGCAAGGCAGACTGACTGGGTTAGGCTGCATCCATTCTCACTAAAGACTCTTCAAGGCAGCATCCTTTAAGGAAAAACCTTAAATAAAAACCTCCACGTATCTCTGGGGCTCACACTCAACTGCTTCTTTTACACTGTCAGCGTGACTGTCCATGAGCAGCTTGCTCCTGGAGGCAAAAGCTGGAGCCACCGCGTCTCTGCACACACACACAGCCTGCATGCAGCATTCACCTTTGTGGTGCAGATCCGGTGTCACTGGTTTCCCAAACTTCCCAGGCCCTTTGGCTTCACATGAAACCTCAGCAGCAGCACTGGAAGTGGTGACGGTGGCAGTTGGCTGTGCAGAGGACCGCATTCCTCCCCCGGGAACGGGTGGCACACATAAACCAGAAGGCCGATTTTACTGCATCTTTCACATTCTTAACAAGCCAACAACAACAACAAAAAAAAAACACTGCTTTTTCTTTTGTTTTGCTTTTCTTTCCTTCTTTTTTAAAGAGGCAAGGCTATTAGGATCCATATTTGATTTTTAAATGCCAAGGTACTGCTAGATGCATGTGCGGGCAATTATTTGGAAGCATGAAATATAGAAAAATGAAAGGAAAACACATTTCCAATTATATTGTATTATAGTGTGTTATTTTGCTTTCCGATATCTATTTAGTAAATTAGTTTTCCTCCTCAGATTGTTGCCGCTGTTTTGTTTCTAGGCCCATCTCCCTATTCCCTTTTCCCTTTCCCCCTTCCCCTTTCCTGGGGCGTGGGTCCGTGGGTCCCCCGCACCAATCGTCACGGAACCGGGCCGAACCTGCCCGTAAACCGTTGACATCCCCAGTCCGATGCATAGGAGCTAGGCAGTGACTGTCCTCTTCCTCCCTGCCTGAACTCCGCAGCTAAAAAGCATGCATCCTTCTCACCATCCAAGCGCTAGGTTAAAGCAGGGAGTCTGTGGGCTCACAGGACAAGGGACAGCCCCACACTGACACAGCCACCCCACACTGACAGCTACTTTGCTCCTCCTGGCTCCAGCCCTTCTCCCCAGCTGCACCAGGAGGGCAGGCAGGCAGCCAGCTTAGCCTGCCAAGAGGTGCAATTACCATTAAAGTTAAGCAGGCTGGAGCAGGGGAGAGGGGAGGACTCCCCCTCCAAATGAATAGGTTTAATGCCACTTGCATTCCTGCATTCCTCCAGTGCCATGTAGTGAATAAACCCTTACAACTGCTAAAAATGAGGCGGTTTTGGTTAAGCTGTGCGAGTGTGTGTGTGTTTTGTAACCTTACACCTCTGCAGACAGAGCCCTGCTATGTTTGTAATCTAGGAGCTGAGGTTTTCCAGAGCCAGCTCGTGTAACCAGGCGGAGACGTCAGCACATGACTATTTTATGGGAATAGGATCCCATCACAAGTGTGTAGCGATGGAATGGAAGTGTGCAGAGGCACCTCGCTGTGCAGCACAGGTCCCTGACACACACACACACACACGCACACAGAAAGCCAATTCTGATCATGTTACAGCCAAGCCTTTTCACTGTCTGTACAGGCTGCGCTACAGAGGATCCAGTCTAAGTCTGGATGCAATAATAGTACTTGTTTGTTCATGGTTTTGCTGAAAAATGCAGTGGGTTTTGTAACCAAAAGTCAGAATTCCCAAGAATCCTGCTCCTTTCCTCTCTCTTCCTAATTCCCCAGCCCAACTTCAGGTCTCCCTTCTGTAGGTTTTGACCATGGTCCCATTCTTCCCTACCTTTCCTTCACCTCCATCAAAACACAAACCCAGCTCTTCTCTTCACACATGACCCACAAACTTCCCACTCCATTTCAGTTCAAAATAAAGTGTTGGGACATCTTTTGGATGTTCTTTCATCCCGGATCCAAATCCACTGCTGCCATCCAGGGTTTTATTTTTCCATATCCCAGCCAACCCAGCGACCCTTCCTTCAGAAATATAATTTTTATTTTCTCTGTTCCACTTCACCTTCTCAAAGCTCCCCTTTCCCTAACTTATCATGCAAGAGTTCCTAATTCTCAAGGCATAACTTAGGCCCTATACTAACTGCTACCTGCTGCTCACTCTTACAAAATCTACTTCTGTGCAAGCAGGTCTCCTGGGCCAATCAATATAAAACATATTTGATAGGAAATGGTACTTTCCCCTTTCTTGCCAGGTAGGAATTCCCCTGATATGTGCCAAACAATCTCACTGACTTCATCAAAACTCTCTTTTGCCTTGACATTTACAAGAAACCTCACAGTTAAGTGTCCTGGTGTCCTGAGATGCATCTGACAAGATGATCAATACCGCTCTGACATTTTCATTTTACTCCCCTATCTGCGTGTATCAAACCACATCCTTCTGTCACTGTTCCAGACCACGACCTCCGTCCGTGGGGGATGGACAGTCTTTGGCTGGCCATTTGTACAAGGTGCATCTTGGGGCACAGTCAGTGCTCCTCTTGTCACAGTGGTGTGAATAGTATGTCTAACACCTGTCAAGGTCTGATATCTCTTCGTATGTATGAATCCTACATTTAAAGCACAGAAAATGGCCCAAAAGTCCGCTCATAAAATGTTGCCAGGAGACCACAAGCTACCTGACAACATTTCACAGTGCAGCAAGAGCCTGTCTATACTTCAGTCAGTTGTGCTGTTGTTGCATCTGGGTATAGAAAATGTCCCATTTGTTCTCAGTTAAATCACAGAACACTCCTACCTGTTACTACACGCATCTCTACATCACTCTTAGTAGAACAGAAGGCATCCTATGCTCACGAACACACACAGGGCAGCTCTGACATTGGCAATTCAGCAAACTGGCTTCACAAAGCCCTGTGGATGCTACTCAGCAGATGTACAGACATCTCTGCAAAAAAATATTCCTAGTGGATATGACTTTTCCTTGGCTGTGTCTGTCCAGAAAGGGCTTACATGGCCAGTCCATCCACAGTGTTATAGGGGAAGATCCTGCCCCACACCACTGCCAGTGCCACCAGCTCATTGCCTAATGAAAATCCAATAGATGTGCACTGCATCATACAGCAGGGTGGGTTTTGGTGTTTTTTTTTTTGTTTTCATCCTTTACTTGAACTTGGTCTGAGCCTACACAGAAACAAGAGAAGCCAGGCACAAGCCACAGACAAAACACTAGACCTTAAAGTGAGAGCTCTTTTACCACTTTCAGTGCTCCTTGCTGGGACTCAGTCCCATCTCTGCAGATCCACTCTCAACTTGTCCCATGCAGAGGGAGTTGCTCTGCTTTCCCCCAGGCCCACACTAGAGCCTCAGACGGAAGCATTTTTCATGTCTCAAAACAAAACAAAAAAAAATAGCAAACATACATTTTCTTGGGTTAGACTGTGTTCTTGTAATCACCTGGTCCACCAGCTACCAGAGCTTTTGGCCAGAGTTGCTCCAAAGATGAAAATAGTTTTCTCTGAGAAACGACAAAATTCTGCTTAGTTGAACATAAACAACTCCCTCTGTTTTATTAACGCAATGTTTTTAAATTGTAGGCATTTTCAGCATCACTTTGATTATAGCCATGCATGTTCTGTATGTCCAGTGCTAGATATAGCCAAAGGCAAGGTCTAGAACTCAGACGAGCAGATGAAACAGGAATTTCACAGGATCCTAGTGGGACATGTCTACCTAGACATGTTAAGGCAGACCTGGGCTTGCTCCACTTGTGCTAAGGTCAACTGGACTCAATTAAGCTTAAGACAAAAGCCATGGAGCCACATCAACACAATGCTCTGCCCAAGCTTGTATGTCTGAGGTGCATGCTCTGGGCAAATGCCAAGCAGACTTTGATTCTGTCTTCCACAACAGTTCCATGAGAACAGGAGGGTTACAAAACCACTATGGATTCACTAGGATCCAGAAATTTCCTAGCAGCCATAACCAATAACTACTAGAAAGAACTCATTTAAGTACACAACGCTGCCCCATTTGAATGGTTGCTTTCAAGCCAATTGCTTTGGGAACTTTACAGAGATCAGTACAGCATACTGAACAAGTTCATGGAAAACAACAGAGAAAGACAAGCTTACTGTCAGGAGGCTTCAATTTCCTCGAGAGGAGCTCACATTTCCACAAAACTATATACAAACATTTAGGAATCCACGAGGTGAGATTGTTGGAAAACCAGTTAAAAGGTGCATTTGGAAGATATATAATGAAGGGAAATCCACCGTTGGTTGGCAACAGCTGCATAAAACCCAACCCAACCCAAACAAACAAAACCCCCACAACAACAATGACTCCACCGCTACGGTTTGCAAGGAATAGTTTATTCAACAACAAAAAAAGTATTGTTCACAGGGAAGTAAGGGAACTGAAATTTAGTCAACACAGAGGTAAACCTGAAAGCACAAAAGCTTTAAGATCCTAAGCGACCATCAAAAGGTAACTCCAACATGCATCTCTTAAGGAAAGGAAAACAGCTTTTAGCTGCATCACTAACTTTCCTGTGTACAGATGGATGACACCTGGACGTGCACAACGAACCATCCCAGCAACCACCAGGCTCAATCACATTTAGCTTGAGTGCCTCAGTAAATACATGTGAAGAAAGCAAATTTCTAGATGTATATGGATGACAAGACAACCACACACTGAAATAAAAAGAGATGATGTACTGGACTTTTCCCTTCTGTCGAAACAGAATTATACCCTATGCTGTGCTTATCTTTGGAAGGTTTGGATTAGTTTCAGTACAGCCTGAAGGGCTGATCCAGTCTGACAGGATGCTTGCAAGCAGCTCATCCTAATGGAACAATTCTGATTTTCCTTAAGGATTTCAAGCTGCCTCAAGACAAACAGCAGAAACTATTCTCAGGTATCAAATACATTTATTTTACCTCTTTTCAGAAGGAAAAACATGTTTAGCTACTCCCCTCCTCTGCGTGAACAAGCCAGCTAAGAAGCATAGACACATTCTAGGATGAGAGGAATGGAAAACATTCAAGAAGTTTTTAAAATTGCACAAAGTACACAAGTGGGAAAGAACAGTGAATGAAGAGACAAAACCGAAACGCCCTTTGAAGTGGTTTGCAGAATTGGCTCCAACATGGCCACTCATCAACCTGAATTAGGGATGCAGCTCTCCCAGCTCCATGCTCTACCAGCACCAGTGCTGAACTAAATTCCATGCAGTGTGCTGCACATCCCAGCCAGCATGGTCCAGCAGCCAAGGGATGTGTGCCCCATGAGATGGCTCAAAGGTACAGTCTGGTGGCTTGCAGCTTGCACAGTGTCAGTGTAGCGACGCAAATCCAAGCCAAAGTGATGAGGTTTGGTGGAAAGACTTCATGAGTGCTTGGGAATGCACAGCCCTGGGGCAGGGTGTGGGGACATTTCAGTAGGGACAGGTCAGAGCATGCAGCTCCATAGGGTCGAGGTAGGTTTTGATGGTTGGACTTGCTGGGCGCTCATCCCATGGAGAAGCCAGCACCTGACCTGGATCAAAGGCATGCCGTGGGGCTGTCCCATGGTTCCAGGAATGGGTTTTAATGGCCATGAAACCCCAGTCTGTGAAGGAGATGGAAGTGGGAAGTATTGCAGCTCCCTGGAAGCAGATTCACATGGAGGAGGAATGAGATCGCCAGTAGCTGCTGTGCTTGGTTTCCAATCCAAAACACTGGCAAATGGTGGGTGTAAAGAAATTACTGAGGCTCCAGTTTCGTGGCTTTCTGCTGCCTTCTGTATAAAGCAAGTTTGAGTATTAAGACACAAAAAGAAACCATAACAAAACAACAACAAAAAAAAATCAAAGTGATAAATGCCTCATGTTTCAAAGGAACAGTGCTCCTAAAATAAACCATGTACAGTCTCGTTGCTAACTCAACATGGCAAAGAAATATATTCACCACTCAGAAATGAAATAAATGCATTATTCCCCACACCTCTTTGGCTCTTTACTCCTCAATGAGATGCTGACTTCAAAGACCAGCAGGAGCCATTTGGATGCTAATAGCATTAAGCATCTGCAATCTAAGAAATAAACCCTTTCCTGGAATCCACACCCCCACCTAACCCAACCCCCTCCTCACGCCCTTTCACCCCATGCTTGCAGATCCACCTTTCCCAGGGATGGCTCTTGTATTTCAGTATCCTTCTCAGGACTTTAACCCACTTAACTTTTCTCCCCAGCTCCCTGCCCTGTAGGCAGTGAGGCAGGCCTCCACACACTTCAGTGTTTGATTTTTCTATTTTCCTTTAATACCATTGCCTTTGGAAATTGTTCTGGTGGGGTCACAGCTGGCTTACTTACTGCTTCATCAATCTGAAAAATTACACAAGTATATGGCAAGGCTTTGGAAGTGCATCATCCCAATCCAAAGTGCTCAGCACTTGATCTATAGGCCCCTTGCTTGAATTTCAGCCTCTGCTTCACCACCGAAGCCCTCTGCGTCGCTACAAGCAGTTCTTGCTTGCTCCCAGCCCTTATTTCCCAGCTATTAGATGGGAGCAGCCAGACTGGAGCCTGCTTGGTAGGGACAGGGCCAAGGCTGCACCCACAAGACTTGCAGGCGCTGATGCTTTAGGAAGTGCCTGTGATGCCCAGCAAAACCACGCAGCTCCTCGTCAGCTGGACAGTGTCAGTGACTTCAATTAATGTAATTATAAAAGGAAAGCAAGTAAAGGGGGGAGTTTGTGGGCTGCCAGCTCCATCAGACTCACGTCTGCTCCCATTTTCTGCTTCTGGATCAAACACATCCACTGAGCCCTACTGCTTTTCACTCCCAGCAGCTCTGACAAAGCTCACGTTGCTCTCCTGCAACATGACAGCATGGAAGAGCCTTGGATCCAACATCAACCAACCTCCCGTTGCAAATTCACATCCAAAAAAAAGATGTCTGGAGATGTGCTGTGCAGCCTCAGCTGAAAAGCAGCTCTTAAAGACGCAAGGAAGGAGGGAAGGTGGGGAAGTGCTGAGGACCATGAGGTGCCTGGGGACAAGGTGAGGTACCCAGCACCCCTCTCATTCCCACCTCGTCCCCAGGAGGACTGCATTGGTTGAGCTTCGTCCCAGAGCAAAACCAACTGAAGGAAAAGCATGGATTTAAATAATCCCCCTTAACCAAAAGCTCTCAAAGAAGAAGTGAGGGGTAAATTTGGATCAGCTCTGAACTTACAAAAGAAGAGGCTCAGCCACATTAAGCACACGTCTTCCCTGCAGAGCTCACCCAAAAGCAGCGCACACCCAAAGTCACATACATGCAGCAGAAATAAATGAAAAGAGGTTTCCTGCTCCTTTAATCAGCCTCTAACTCCAGCTGCTCAGTAAAACGGGACAGCTGCTCAACAGGAGCTCTGTGTGAACAAGTCAGAGGTGCAATGGGCATTTTTGTGGAAATCTTTCTTTTCTCAACAAATGTACCTTTGAAATCAAAAGCAGCCCATGGGAAGACCCGGGGAAACCTGAGATAACAGCAATCATTCAACTGACGTGATTTTCAACAAAGCAAAGGCAAAGCATTTAAACTCAGTAAAAGCACACCTTGAAAGTCCTAAGTGAACAAAAAGTTAAAGAAGCGTGAAGCAGAAGAACTTAAAAGTTATTAATGGCAACACAAAAGGAAATGGAAAGAGAAATGGAGAAGGAAATGGAAAAAAGGGGATGGCAGCTCTTCACCCAACACAAGACTGTTTTTAACGGGCCACAGGAGCATTTCAACACCTTCCTTCAAAAGACAACATTTAACTTAACACAAAACTGTGAGCTGGCACAGACTTGCTGTCCCCAAGCCTCTTCACAACTCCTCGTTTTGTCACACTAAATCCCAGCTTTTTGAGTGCAGGCTCCTTTCAGGAGGTTGTGGTGACCAGCAGGGCTGGGGCTTCACCCCAGAAATGGCACCGTGAGGAAGAAAATTCTTTACACAGAAGGTGGTGAGGCACTGGAATGGTTGGCCTAGAGAAGCTGTGAATGCTTCATCCTCGGAGGTGCTCAAGGCCAAGATGGATGGGGCTTTGGCCAGCCTGATCTGGTGGGGGGCAGCCCTGCCCATGGCAAGAACTCGATGATCTCAAGTGTCCCTTCCAACCTAAGCCATTTTATGATTCAACAGTTTTCTGTAGAATCCTTCCTCTTAAACCATCCTCTGTGCTTTAAGCGCCACAGGGATGAGCATCAGCAGCCAGCTCTACATCACCAGGCTGTTTATGTTTTTAAGTGATATGCTTAAAGCAGAGGGAGGGGAAAAACTTCGCTGAAAGGCAGAAAAAATGGAGAAGGAGCTGAGAACACATCACCAATTCCAAAAGTGTCAAAATACGAGGTCTGCAAGGCTGTGGGTGCTAAGATAAGGTGGAAACACGATGCTGCTCATATCACCCCCTCCTAGACACCTGACAGGATAAATTCAGTCTCCCTCATGGCAGGAACATAGCTTCACACCAGCTGTGCCACGAAAACAAGAGCAGGACGAGCCCTTCTCTGGGTCACCTGAAAGTGGAGTGCATTTCCTGCCCTGCTTGGATGTGCCTTGCCCAGGGCTGCTGCAGTGATGATCTGCAGCAGTTCCAGAGCAGCCTGGGGAGTTTCAATAGTTACTTGAAAAGTAACTCCCTTTGTGTGGCAGACAAACACAAAATCAACTTGTGAAGTACACCGAAATATCCTAAAACACAGGATATTGCAACACGGTATTTCAACATCAACGAAGGGGGGAAAACGTGCCCACTCCTCCCATTGTTTTCAAAACAGATCACCCACCTTATCACCTTATCAAATTAGAATAGCATGACTAGTACCACCAGCCAAGCATTGCCTTCAACTCTGAAAACTGCTGAATCCCAGGATGAATGAACTGTGGGTCTGCCACTCCTCTGCATGGCCATCCCATCCTAACCTTTCCCATCCCGTGCCATGCGATGCCATACCCTGCTACCCCATCCCATGCCATGCTGTCTCATCCCACCCAATTCCATTCCACCTCACAGAACGCCTCCAGCCTTAGCACCTCACCCCAAAACTCACACTGCTCTTTCCAACCCCCTTACCCACTCATCTCAATAGAGCTCTGAGCAATTTCCAGCACATATTCAGTGGTCCATATTTCCTGACGATTTTTGTGTTTTTTACTGGCTGTGTATTTCTGGCTAAGTCAACAGTTACAATCATCGCTATTACACATTGTCCTCAGTCTGAGGGCTATTTTTTGCCCATGGTAAAAGAAACTGCAGTTCTTTCTGATTAATTCCACAGAAATGTCCATTGCTCAGACAGGAGTCTGCAAAGCTGACTCGAACCAGTCACTGAATTACTTTAAAACAATTAAAGTGCTGTGAATGAGGATCCTCTGGCAACCCAAAATATCCTTCCGGGGCTTTTATTCCCTTCTCATGATATTTTTTGTTCTGTTTTTATTGTCATCATCAGGTTTAATCACAAATAGACCAAAGACACCCAAACCGGTCAGCCCGTCACGGTGTAACCCCAAATAACAGTTTGTTTCTGTAACCAGCTTCTCTGCAGAAGGACCTGCCCAATTCCAGAGACAGTTCTGCACACACTTCAAGGCTCAGTCTGAAGGAACAGATGTCCACCAAGCAGATGCAGGGCTTCAAGCAAACCCCAAAGGTGCCCCATGCAGAAGGCAGTGAACAAAAGCACGAGGCAATTTGGCAAGCAGGGTGCTTGGATGGCACATGCCATGCTGCAACCGCTGGACAGCCATCCTCACCAGGAGATGGTTTCATTATGTCACTGCAAGCCACCAGGACCCAAAACACTCTGAATCGGACCTGGGGCACATAGAAAAAGCTAAGTTTGCAAAGCAGAGATGCACAATGCTCCTTTCTCTCAAACTTCATGAAATAAGAAAATGAGGCTGCAGGTATTTCCACCATCAGCTGGTACTTTACAGGAACAAAATGCCTGTCTTGATGCTTAGAAGTAGAAGCAGAGTCAGTGTAACCCCACAGAACTCTCCATGCAACACCAGAAATGCCTTTTCCTCTCCTTTCCCTTTTGTTGAAACATCATTTGAAGCAAAAGCCCTGAAATGCAGTAACCACAGAAAAGCAAGCAAGCAAATTACAAAGTGAGTACACAAAGCACATGATGACATTTAAAAGTGAGGTTGTTCTTACTCATTTGTATTTCAAAGGCCAGGTTGACACAAGACATTTTTCCTGTTACAGCTTTGTGTATTAAGGGAACAATAGATATTTTTGACTGTGCAGTGTTACCCAAAGCCTTCCTGTAGATGCAGCTGCAGTGACACTCAGATCTCGAGTGGAGAGCTTCGGGTCTGACCTGGGAAACCCCTGCTAGGTCTGATGGGGCCCACGCTAGTCTCAGAAGGCTTACTCATGTCCATACACTCATCGGCCCTACCGGAACTAGCTATGGCTTGAGTGACTATGCAGCTGAAAATGTTTAGTGTTTCCTTTCCTTCGGCAATTTCACACTGCTGAAACCTTTTCAGCTTCGGCGGAGCTCCCGCTGAAGAAGGTGACAATAAGTGAAAAACCTCAGGTTCAACGTTTTAACACCTCTGTGGCCTCCATCAAACCGTAAGGACTCCTTTCTTTGCAGGAAAGAGCGTTCAGTACAGTAACAGTCCCCGTACTGAGGAAGAGGACCACATGTGCTAATCTGATTAACTGGTGGCAAGCTGTGGTGCTCCCCAGAGCAAAGAGTCACGTCTTTCTGGAGTCCAGCATGTCCTGGTTTCAGCTGGGACATTTCTTCATAGTGTTTCAGTTGTTGCTGAGCCAAGGATGTTTCAGTTTTTCAGTTTGTTGTACTGTCCTGCCAGAGAGGGAGGCTGCAGGGGCACAGGGAGCTGGGCAGGGACAGAACCAGGACAGCTGAGCTAAAGTGGCCAATGGGATACTCCATACCATATGGCATCATGCAAAAAAATATGAAGAACAGCAGGAAGCTGGCTGGAGGGGTAGCAGCTGTTCAGGGACTGGCTGAGCATCAGCCAGTGGGTGGTAAGCAATTAAATGTGTTGTGTATCACTTGTTTTGTGGTTATTACTATTATTTTTTCCTCTTCTGTCTTATTAAATAGCTCTATCTCAACTCACAAGCTCTACTTTGTGTTGTTTTTCCAATTCTCTTGCCCATTGCACTGGGAGGGAGAGGTGAGAAAATGGCTGTGTGGAACTGAGCTGCTTGCCAAGTTAAGCCACAACACAGTGACTTGATGTAAAATCAAGGTAAAGCTGAACACACCAAGGCCCTTGTATGAGACTGATGCTCTGCTTAGGCATAACACCTCCCTCAGCTGACAACTTCAAAACTAGCTGTCGGGGTACATGGCAAATTTGGCTGTAATAATTTCATCCTTTTATCTTTCTTCTGTCTCTAAGGAACTAACCCTCTCCGTCACCCCACAAAACATACCTTTTTAAGTGCTCCTTCTCAGGTTATCAAACTTGAAACTCCAGAGCTTCTTGTAAACCTTTATTTGCCTATAACAAATACACCTGTCACAATTCAGCTGGGCTGACATTTACATTATGCAAATACACTAAACTGACACGGTCATGGCAGACGAGGTCTCTATCTCCTCTGCAAACACCATATTGAGGCCTCAAAGACACAACACTGAAGCAGAGGTCATTTATGTCCATGCAATAGGAACACCATCTTCTGAACAGGACTGAAAGATATGTCAATCAGATGGCCATCATGCTCCATGGGTTCCTTCAGGATAGAGCTGAGGGATCACTTTTCCACCATGACTTGACCTCAAGGTTAAATATGGCTCCTTTTCTGTCCCAAGAGCATGTTGGTGTTGTTGGATTTCTCTTCCCTGTTATTAAGTTGGAACACACGGCCCTAGCACCACTGAGTTCCATCCCTACCCCATTACCTCAGGAGGAAATTCTAGTTACTCAGTTGTATACTACCCAAACCAAGGCAAAATTCCATCTTGGTGCAGACCCATTCAAAATTACTCATTCAGAAAAGATGTGAGGATGAAGGATGAAAGGGAAAAGAAGTTGGCTGCACCCAATTTCACACTGTACAACTTCAGTCTTTTTTTTCTAGAAATAAGGACAGTGGGTGCAATGACAAATAAAGACCGTGACAAATATTTTCTTCCATTCACTAGACTTAGTATCTGTCTTGCAAACTTTCTGAAGCAGTCTCCAGTGACACATGCCGTCATTCCAGAAACAGCTGACAGAGAAGCAGAAGTAGCAGGTCATAAAAGTACCTCTTGCATCCAGACAGCAAGAGTGGAGGACGGTTCACATCTTCTCTTGCCTGGGAGAAGCAATGGTATCATTTAGGGATGAAGGGAAGCAAACTGGGACAGGTCACAGAAAGGTCTGGCAGTGGACTCGACACATCTGACCCAACACCCCCATCACAAAAGTGAGAATGATTTCCCCGTGACAGCGCAGACAAGACAAGCTTGTAATAATCACATACAGTGATGCATGCATGCACAGAGCTATACATGATATATATAAAGTACACACCAAAATAACACCAAGGAGTACAGATGCCAAAGCAAGGATAAAATTAGCTTATTAGAGATGAGGCAAAATCTTATAAGATCATGGAAAAAAAAGCCTATTTTGAACAGTAATGATCATGCTTCAAAAATAGTGGATATTCTTGGCTTGGAGCCCCACACACCACAACAGCCGATGAGCACGTTGGATCTCACAAGAGAAAAATCAGCCAGAAGGTCCATAGCAGATATCCCAGAAAACAAACAAACAAACAAAAAAAAACCCCAAAGAAGCAAAACAAGGACCACATGGATTAGGGTTCTGCAGCAAATTATTTCTTTGGCATCACACAGCGTACAGTATGTTGTCAAAGCAGCCTTCTCCTGAAGTGCAATTTTCTTAAAATCATGCAGCCCAGACATGGCAAAAATAAGCACAAGATTGGAAAGAACTTTTCAAAGCCCATTCCTTTAAGGTTAATTCTATATTAACTAGACAGAAAGCAATGTTGGCAGAGAGCGCCAGGATGCCATCCTTGAGACTTAACCCAGATAAGCAAGAAAGTCAAATACGTATAAATTAGACTAAAATAATACTGTACTTAGCTCAATTGCTTCATAAAAATCAAGTTAAGGTGGAAAATAAGGCTGGAGACAAAGGAAAATGGGTCAGACGCTTGTCAGCACCTGTAATCTGCACTTGGATAATGTGCCTAAGGATATCAAAGGAGGAACACATGCATCCCAGGTCTAGGAAGCATTTAGTAACACTACTATAAAGATGAGGCTAATAAATATAAGGTAGCAGTAAGCTGTAATAAAGGATACTGTAATATTAAATGATAATTAATCAATTTCAAATAATGACATTAATTATATTGAGCAATAATGAATGTAAGCCATAATCACAATTGGCATACCTGAAACTTGTTAAGAGCACCCAGACAGGGAACAACACGGCCCCTGTTTGAAAAGACATGCTCTACCCCACTCCTTATGGGCAATGAGACTCTTATTGCAAAACTTTGAGTAAAATCTCTCTCTGGCACTTTCTAAAGACATTGGGACACTTGATAACCAAACACAGCTCTGAGTATAATTCTGCCAGTTCAGTTTACAGCACAGATTTTCATAACTTTCCTATCCTTTTCGCTTCCATTTTACTGGATTACTTGGTCACCAGCACAATGGATAAATTACACGTACATGGTAACTTAATATCTCTCCCCCGCAAGCAGTCTAACTGATAGCTTGAAGTGAGGTGCTGACCTTGGTTATCCTACCTTCTTTATTTCTCCTGCAAGAAACCACAACAAAAACCTCAAGTGAAATTGTCCTAATCTCTCCTGGATATATCGATTTCAGTTAGACGTGGGTACTATTTGAAGCTTCATGAAAGGAACGTCTTATATAAAAAAAGTTTGTGGTGGTGTGTAGCAGTAAAATTGCTTTCAAAACCTGAACTCATCAGTTCACCATGTATATGCATTAACTCTTGGCATGCTGGCACTTTCTAAGATGTTGACCATGGCTAAGATAAGCACAGTCTGTGATCCCTAACATCGTCACCTAACCGCTGCTGTAACCACACACCAGCTCCATATGTCATATTTATAGTCCATTTCCAGAAAGCAAGGAGATATCATTGAACTCATTTTATATACAAGCAACATCAAGGAAATAAGAGGAAGGACTGCTTTCTTCCTAATCTTAGCTGTCTAGTAGTTAGGCATCTCATCCAGAATCATGTAACCATTTAGACTAGAAGAGATCTTTGAGATCATTCAAGCTCAACCATCAACCTAACACTACCAAAAGTCCATCACTAAACCACATCCCTTAGTGCCACATCCGCACATCTCTTAAATATCTTCAGGCTTAGGGACTCCCACCACTTCTTCGGGCAGCCCATTTCAATGCTTGAGACCCTATCCATAAAGAAATTACTCCTTATATCCAATCCACATCTCCCCTGGTTCATCCTGAGGCCAACACTTGTCACCTAAGAAAAGACACCAACACTATCCTTGCTGCAACCTCCTCTCAGGCAGTTGTAGAGTGATGAGCTCTCTTCTTAGCCACCTCTTGTTCAGATTGACCAACCTCAATTCCCCCAGCCACTCCTCATCTAAGCCAACTGTCTGGAAACTTGCCACAGTCCATGGAGAAACAAATCTACAAAGTAGTACTTGTTCTCTCCCTTCCCAGTGAATCAGATTAGAAAACATTTGATCTCAGATTCTCACTTAACCCCTGCCCACAGTCATTTATATTAATGAAGTCCACCAAACTGGTACAGTAACAAAGGTCAGATATCTCAAGGTGGACCAAAATGACAAACAGATATTTATGCTTTTGGAAGTAAAATAAATTAGCCAGAAGCTTCGGCTTTATTCTCTTTGGGACTACATTTGGATAGGAAATCTTTCCAGGAAAAGATCATCTGTAAAGCATCATCTATATTGTAAAGCCTAAGGAATTAAGTTCCATCACAATGTACATCTGATGTCTTCCCACAGAAGGACACAACCCATTAACTGATATTCTTGGTATGTCACAATAAAAGGCAATCTGCAGAAACATCAGCTCTCCCTGTTATGACTACAGGGAATGACAAGATACAAAATCCTCACTCATCTCATCATGTCACTCAGAGGAACAAAACCTCTTTCCCATGGGCAACACTCTCCTCTACAGCTGAGCTTCACCTATTGCTGATGAAGGCCTCTCAGGTCCTCTTGTTTTAGGAATCCACTTGACAAATTCAGATAGGGAAATCCAAAACCCAAACTGACTTACACATCCACTTGATTGCCCAGAGCTGCGGTGGATGCCCTGTCCCCAGAGACATTAACTCAAATGATTCTATGCTCTGTCTGCAGCTTGCAATAAAGGCAGATATTTATCACAGTGATGGTTCAGAAACCCCAGAGCACTCAGATATTAGCTCATACACCTCAGATTAACAACAAATACTCCTTGACCTCCACCCCCTTATTCTAGCTCCATACTGTTTTCAATACATAGCTTAATAATTTGGAAAATGGACATGGTCTTCTGGAAAAGGCTCAAATTTATAAGAGGATGTTATCCCTACAAGAAGTTGCTACCAGAGCTCCATTCAGGATTGCCTGGCTTTCCTGAGACATCTCTGCAGTACATGCCATGGATGCACTTGCTGTCCACTGGTGCCATCACATGATGCCCAAGAAGACCTCTCCCTGCTTCTTCCAAACTCACTGAGCATTCCAACTCAGCTGAAACAGTAAACAATAAAAGGAAGGGCAACATCCATAAACTGTGACCTGAGAAGACTGCGTAGGTCATTGGGCAAATCCTTCGTGCAAGAACAGTGGTGAAGTGCTGAAAGGGGCCATCTGGAAAGAAGGTGATATCTCCATTCCTGAACGATCACAAGACTTGGCTCTGGCTGGCCTCCCCTGCTACAAGTAGAATGAAACCTCTCATGTTCCCTTCTGGCCAGCAGTGCAAGATCTTTGCCCAAGGTCCTGCTGTGCTTTGGAGACCTAATGGCTACTAGCCCCTCCACCAGCTCTGTTGCCCTGAGCTCCTATCTGTAGACAAGGTCTGGATGACATCTCCCAACTCTTCAACAAGTCCTTCCTGGTCACATCATCAAGATTTCCAGGAAAGGCAGTGCAGACCCTGGGGAGATGCAAAGATCAGGGGCAGATCTGTGAATGGTGAGCAAGTCAAGGGCATGGAGGGATGAGAGTTCATGCAGAAAAGACACAAGGCTATGGTACTAACCACCTCTGAGAGCATCTGTTTGTACACATATGATTTAACCCGCTACAGACACTTAACTTCAATAGGAAGCAGCAACACCAAAGATACCACTGATGCAAAACCTAAATAAAAGACCGGAACACATCTGGTTCTTTCACATCCAGCATCTTGACACTTCCATAAAAAGCTTTCACCTTGCATTCAGCTGCTCACCCTGCACTAATCCTTTTGTGTATAGATGATCCACATATTAGGTTATGGTCATCAGATGGTTCAGGTTTGTGACTGCTGTATTATAACGTTTAACTGCTGTGTCCAGCCAGAAGACATGGTTAGAATGTCATAAAACACATAAACATGACATTGCTGTGATGCTACAAAAGCAATACATAGCTAGCTCTGAACATAAATGCTGACAGCATATGCATACATTCCAGTACTTCATCTTGCATATTTGAAAAAAAACAAACATATATTTAGTGTTAACTAAGTATGTGAATCACTCAATTCACCTGTCTGGAAAAAAATACCTATGTCAGTCATTCATGTAGACCTCCACCTCAGATGACGGTGGGAGCCACTGATGAAGAGCAGCTGAACATGGAGAGGAAAATGCAGTGAGCTGTAGGAAGACAAGATGGCACATCACCGTTTATTTTTCCAGATTTATAGCAACTGCATTTTGAGAGGATGTAATGCCTCAAAACTTTTGATCCAACATTTTGGTGGTGCCCACATGTGCAAGGATGAAGCATTGTGTGGTTGTGGGGCCATGTAACCTGCTGTTCCCTTCTCAGGATCTGATCTGAGCATTCATGCAAACATCTGTAATCCCATGGGGTTACTTCAGAGAAGCAAAAATGCCTGAAACAGGAGAAAGCCCAAATGTTTATCATTACATCCTGCACGTATCAAATGAATTCAGAAAGGGGAAGGACTGACACACACAGCCAATAAACATTCAACCTTTGTGGAAAAAGAGGCAACATCTTGGATTACAGGGATGCTGAGGAAATGCTTGTTAACAGCAGAAAAATTAGACTGCAGTGCAATAAAATCATCACTGCACTAAGGTGGGACACGTTACTCTGCAGGACAGCACACACAACTGCTGACCCCTGTGCAATAAAAATACAGCAGGAAGAATGAGCGAGGAGGAAGAACTTCTACCTATGGGTGAGGGATTAGCCGAAAATGCTTGCTAGAAGAGACAGGTGCCAAAATCACAGTGTAAGCATCAACTTCATTAAAATCACGAGGACAGAACTTGGGCATAAAATGTTGCCAGGACAGAAGGAAGGCTGCGTGGGAAGTGCTCAGCTCCTCTTCCCACCACATTCAGCATCACCATGCTGCCCAGGAGGTCCCCAGCTGTGCTGCTGTTCAGGATGGGGACATTGGTGGGATGCCACTACTTGATGGGTTACTACTTTGCTGGGCTGGAGTAACAGATAAGCTTTGTGTCCCGTTGCAACATGAATCACAGAATCATAGAGACATCTAGACTAGAAAAGACCTTCAGGATCACAAAGTTCAACCATTAGTGTAACCTACCAAGTCCCATCACTAAATCACGTCCCTTAGTGGCATACTATATCAAATATAGTATCAAATACCTCCAGGGATGGGGACTCTACCACCTCACTGGGCAGTTTGAACTTCCCCTGGTGCAGCTTGAAGCTGGCGCCTCACATTCTATGTCACTTGTCACCTGAGAAAAGAGACCAACACTCTCCTCATTGCAACCTCCTTTCAGCTAGTGATGAGCTCTCCTCTCCCCTCAGCCTCCTCTACTACAGACCAAACAGCCCCAGTTCCCGCAGGCATTAGGCAAAGTACACCCTAAAATCTCCCGCAGGTATGTTTAAACTAATTCCTACACTGTTTTTGCAACAGCAAACAGGCAGAGAGCTTGGGTAGCTCACCACTGGGCCCCAAGCTGTCAGACTGCATTGACAGAAGAAGGTTTTAAGCTGCTCTGTCCACTAGGTTCAGCATTGACTTAACTATTGCAAAATCTGAAGGCAGATTCATCCAGAGCCCTGCCAAGGGCCTAGGAGTTATTGTTAGTGGTTACTCACTACTGAAAACGCCCAAGGTTGAGCACCCAGCCTCCTCAGGGACTCAGCTGCCAGTCAGGAAAGCAGACACAGCCCACTCTGTTGAGCAAGACCCATCTCCTGGCCTATCTGCAAACAACGAGGCCCCTGGGCTCAGTCTTCTTTTGCCTCTTCGTAAGATCTTTAGGTTTGAAAGGGTCTCCTGAGGCAGGACTCGCTCACTTTTCTCAAGACTGCCGACTTATCAGCTTACACCATGCAAATTGCTCAGGGTGGGGGCAAACTTAGTGGCGGAACAGGGCATTCTAATGGCTCCTTTTATGTCCCACAGTTCATTTGCATCCTTCTTCTCTGCCTTCAAGGCAACTCCCAGTTGACTGAACACCTGTTTTTAGCCCCCAGAAAACAGATAAAATCTCCCCCACTCAGTCCAATCCACAGTCAAAGAATCACAGAATTGCAGGAGTTGGAAGGGACCTCAAGAGATCATTGAATTCAACCCCCCTGCTAAACCTATTGCTACGTACCACCAAGAAGAGACTGGACTCATCCATTTGCTTCCCACCACCCTTTAAATATTTATAAACATTAATCAGATTCCCCCTCAGTCTTCTGAACAGATGCAGGTTACTTGGCCTTCCCTCATACAGGAGATGCTGCAGGCCCTTTATTATCTTTGTGGCCTCCCTCTGGAACCCTTCTAGGACATCCCTGTCTTTTTTGAACTGGGGAGCCCAGAACTTGAGACAGTATTTTAACTGTGGCATTACCAGGGTAGAATAGAGGCAGAGTAGANCTACACTGTTTTTGCAACAGCAAACAGGCAGAGAGCTTGGGTAGCTCACCACTGGGCCCCAAGCTGTCAGACTGCATTGACAGAAGAAGGTTTTAAGCTGCTCTGTCCACTAGGTTCAGCATTGACTTAACTATTGCAAAATCTGAAGGCAGATTCATCCAGAGCCCTGCCAAGGGCCTAGGAGTTATTGTTAGTGGTTACTCACTACTGAAAACGCCCAAGGTTGAGCACCCAGCCTCCTCAGGGACTCAGCTGCCAGTCAGGAAAGCAGACACAGCCCACTCTGTTGAGCAAGACCCATCTCCTGGCCTATCTGCAAACAACGAGGCCCCTGGGCTCAGTCTTCTTTTGCCTCTTCGTAAGATCTTTAGGTTTGAAAGGGTCTCCTGAGGCAGGACTCGCTCACTTTTCTCAAGACTGCCGACTTATCAGCTTACACCATGCAAATTGCTCAGGGTGGGGGCAAACTTAGTGGCGGAACAGGGCATTCTAATGGCTCCTTTTATGTCCCACAGTTCATTTGCATCCTTCTTCTCTGCCTTCAAGGCAACTCCCAGTTGACTGAACACCTGTTTTTAGCCCCCAGAAAACAGATAAAATCTCCCCCACTCAGTCCAATCCACAGTCAAAGAATCACAGAATTGCAGGAGTTGGAAGGGACCTCAAGAGATCATTGAATTCAACCCCCCTGCTAAACCTATTGCTACGTACCACCAAGAAGAGACTGGACTCATCCATTTGCTTCCCACCACCCTTTAAATATTTATAAACATTAATCAGATTCCCCCTCAGTCTTCTGAACAGATGCAGGTTACTTGGCCTTCCCTCATACAGGAGATGCTGCAGGCCCTTTATTATCTTTGTGGCCTCCCTCTGGAACCCTTCTAGGACATCCCTGTCTTTTTTGAACTGGGGAGCCCAGAACTTGAGACAGTATTTTAACTGTGGCATTACCAGGGTAGAATAGAGGCAGAGTAGAGCCTCCCTCAACCTGCTGGCCATGCTCTTTTTAATAGATAGGATACCATTGGCCTTCTTGGCCTCAAGGGCACACTGCTAGCTCAAGACCAACCTGCTGACCATCAGAACACCCAGTCCTGTTGAAAAGCAGCAGTCTTCCAGTGTCAGCCACTCCTAGCAGTTTTGTATGTATAACCTGCTGAGGGTGCACTCTATCCTTTCATCCAGGCCATTGATGAAGATATGGAACAAGACCAGACCCAGCACCAACCCCTGGTATCCACTACTAGTTACAGACCTTTAACCAGACTCTGCACTGCTGATAACAATTGTCCTTCTTAATGTTTTTAGCCAGTGTTCCTGAGACCCCTAAAACCCTCCCCACCCCACCACTTCAAGCAGGTTGCTCATTTTATCAAGGAGTTGAGCACATTCTTCTGCTTAAGTGCTTAAAGAATCCCACAGGTCTTCAAATCCCTGCATTCCACCAACCCCAGCAAACAAAATCCAAGAAGAGAGAGAAAACCTTGCACAGGGAAAAGGGATTGGTGGCCTGGCACCTACTTATGGGCTTGGGGACCCTACAGCAAGGAGAGGGCAAGAGTTCCAAGTATCTGAGCTCCAATTCCCAACACTCTGCTGATGATGGAGGTGTCAAGCTTCCAGAAATAGAGGGAAGGAGGAGGGAAGCCAGCTGTTGTGCTGGATGAACTTTATCTCAGAAAAGCCAGCCAGACTGAGAGCAGCCAAGTGAAAATGAGGCTTTTCCCTGGGAGCCACTGATACTGCAGAATGCACCCAGCTCCAGTTAGACACACAACTAGAATCTGCTGCTGCTATTCCTTAAGGTAATTGTCACAACTCCAAAGACTCAACGTATGCCTGTTTTCTGGATGGCTTCAGAGCAGTGAGATCAGCAGCAGAAACAAACACTTGACCAAGGCCTCTGCAACACTTTCTGGTCCCAAGGTGGATGGATGTAAGTAGATGTGCACAGCCCCCATTTGGACATGGGCAGAGCTCAGCCAAGGGGATTGACCATACATTGTTAGTTTGACTCTTTCCTTCACTGCTCAAACCCTCTCACATTCGCTCTAGTTGCCCACTCACAACTGAACAACAGTTACATAATGCAGCAAATTACGTATTTTCCTTCATCTCAGGTGAGAATCTTGAANGCTCACTTTTCTCAAGACTGCCGACTTATCAGCTTACACCATGCAAATTGCTCAGGGTGGGGGCAAACTTAGTGGCGGAACAGGGCATTCTAATGGCTCCTTTTATGTCCCACAGTTCATTTGCATCCTTCTTCTCTGCCTTCAAGGCAACTCCCAGTTGACTGAACACCTGTTTTTAGCCCCCAGAAAACAGATAAAATCTCCCCCACTCAGTCCAATCCACAGTCAAAGAATCACAGAATTGCAGGAGTTGGAAGGGACCTCAAGAGATCATTGAATTCAACCCCCCTGCTAAACCTATTGCTACGTACCACCAAGAAGAGACTGGACTCATCCATTTGCTTCCCACCACCCTTTAAATATTTATAAACATTAATCAGATTCCCCCTCAGTCTTCTGAACAGATGCAGGTTACTTGGCCTTCCCTCATACAGGAGATGCTGCAGGCCCTTTATTATCTTTGTGGCCTCCCTCTGGAACCCTTCTAGGACATCCCTGTCTTTTTTGAACTGGGGAGCCCAGAACTTGAGACAGTATTTTAACTGTGGCATTACCAGGGTGGAATAGAGGCAGAGTAGAGCCTCCCTCAACCTGCTGGCCATGCTCTTTTTAATAGATAGGATACCATTGGCCTTCTTGGCCTCAAGGGCACACTGCTAGCTCAAGACCAACCTGCTGACCATCAGAACACCCAGTCCTGTTGAAAAGCAGCAGTCTTCCAGTGTCAGCCACTCCTAGCAGTTTTGTATGTATAACCTGCTGAGGGTGCACTCTATCCTTTCATCCAGGCCATTGATGAAGATATGGAACAAGACCAGACCCAGCACCAACCCCTGGGATACACTACTAGTTACAGACCTTTAACCAGACTCTGCACTGCTGATAACAATTGTCCTTCTTAATGTTTTTAGCCAGTGTTCCTGAGACCCCTAAAACCCTCCCCACCCCACCACTTCAAGCAGGTTGCTCATTTTATCAAGGAGTTGAGCACATTCTTCTGCTTAAGTGCTTAAAGAATCCCACAGGTCTTCAAATCCCTGCATTCCACCAACCCCAGCAAACAAAATCCAAGAAGAGAGAGAAAACCTTGCACAGGGAAAAGGGATTGGTGGCCTGGCACCTACTTATGGGCTTGGGGACCCTACAGCAAGGAGAGGGCAAGAGTTCCAAGTATCTGAGCTCCAATTCCCAACACTCTGCTGATGATGGAGGTGTCAAGCTTCCAGAAATAGAGGGAAGGAGGAGGGAAGCCAGCTGTTGTGCTGGATGAACTTTATCTCAGAAAAGCCAGCCAGACTGAGAGCAGCCAAGTGAAAATGAGGCTTTTCCCTGGGAGCCACTGATACTGCAGAATGCACCCAGCTCCAGTTAGACACACAACTAGAATCTGCTGCTGCTATTCCTTAAGGTAATTGTCACAACTCCAAAGACTCAACGTATGCCTGTTTTCTGGATGGCTTGAGAGCAGTGAGATCAGCAGCAGAAACAAACACTTGACCAAGGCCTCTGCAACACTTTCTGGTCCCAAGGTGGATGGATGTAAGTAGATGTGCACAGCCCCCATTTGGACATGGGCAGAGCTCAGCCAAGGGGATTGACCATACATTGTTAGTTTGACTCTTTCCTTCACTGCTCAAACCCTCTCACATTCGCTCTAGTTGCCCACTCACAACTGAACAACAGTTACATAATGCAGCAAATTACGTATTTTCCTTCATCTCAGGTGAGAATCTTGAAAACACATCATCAGCATCAGTCCCTTTCTCAACACAAGGCAATGGGTTGCAACTCTGAGAGCAGATCTAAGGCATCAGGGAGGCAGAAGCATACAAAAGGCCCTCCAGAGTCAGCTGTTCAGATAAAAAAGCTTGTATATCTAAAGATTATCGTTTTTTGTAACACATTCAGTCATACTGCAATACAGATTGGACCGAGCATGCTGAGCCTTCTGCAAACACATGCAGAAAACGAAGTTCCTGTCCTGAAAAAGCTCACGGTGAGGAAATGCAGGGGAGGAGACAGCTCAGCAAAGGCAGATGGATATCTAGAGGGAATTTCCAGTGCATGGGAGATGCAGTGTTGTGCACAAAAACTCTCAAGGGAAATGCCAACCAAGAGAGCCCTGACAGATAGGGTTCATTTTTTTTACATTTTCACATCTGCAGATCATTGCTGAGTTAGTAGGACACAGCGTATTTCAGTACTAACATCCCACTACAGGTGCCAGCGCCGGTGCTGCTTCACTGTGTCATTCAGGGTGTCAGAATGTAAGAAGGATACAAAACTATTAGAAAGCATCCAAAGGAGGTCTACAAAGATGGGGAAGGAGCTGGAGAGCAAGACGTATGAGGGGCAGTTGAGGTCCCTTGGTGTGCTCAGTGCAGAGTAGAGGAGCTGAGGGGAGGTCTGATGGCAGCTGCAGCTCCTCACAGGGAGCGAAAGGGCAGCACTGAGCTCTGCTCTCTAACAGCAACAACGCCCAAGGGAACGGCATGGAGCTGTGTCAGGAGAAGGGCAGCTGGGGGTTAGGGACAGGGTCTGCACCAGAGGGCAGTAGGCATGGAACGGGCTGCCCAGGGCAGTGGGTGCAGCCCCAAGCTGCCAGAGCTCATAGACAGTTCTCTCAGACATAGGGTTTGAATTTTGGTGGTCCTGTGTGGTTCCAGGAGTTGGATTCAACGATTGTCTTGGGGCGCTTCCAGCTCTGGATATTCAACGATTCTGTGAGTCCAGGACACTGGTACAACAGATGTCTCACTGGTCCCTACTGGGCCCGCCACAGCTAGCATGAGATGACCCAGTTGGACTGCACTGTGTCAGTGATGATACCTATCCTTCAGGAACGTGCTTATGCTGCCAGTCAGGGTGTATGAGCACAGAGGGCAGGCTCCGACAAGCTCACAGATGTGGGCTGTGTTCAAATTACTCTCATAAGAGAAAAAAAATTCAAGGACAAGTAGGTTAGCAGAGGCTCAAGCTCTCAATATCTTTTGGATATCCAAAGCCACAGGAAACATGCTGGACTCAAGTCCTCCTGCATATGGTGCAGGCACTGCACATACAATCCACCCAGATAAATGCAGACCATACTCTCTAACAAGCTGCCCATGCTGTGCCTGCAGTACCGAGAAATGGGTACTGAAGGGAATCATTCACTCCATGCAGATACCTGCAGTAGGTTCTAAAAATGGATAATCCTAAAAATATCCATTTCCCTCTGCTGACTGTAAAAGAAGGATGGAGGGGACTCATTCTGCTGCATGTAATTGCAGCATAGGTCCCTCAATGCACAGGAATTCACAGCAGCCAGGCCACAGTCAGAAATAAGGTTTGTGTGATCCTACAGCCTTCTCCAACCCTGATCACATCAGCAGTCTAAAATCCCACTATCAGCTTCGAAAAATGAAAACACAAAGAAACCCCTAACAATAAAATCTAGAGGCTCAGAAGAAGAGGCCTCACCCAAAGGTTGCAGGGAAGCCCAGATGGGTTTGTACCTCTGAGCTCAGCAGCACTGAAAGCTGTCACGACTCACCTCACTTCCCAAGAAGCCACGGCAGGACCTGAATTCCCTGCACACACTCCTGCTTTCTCCTTTTTTGCAGTCAAGCGAGACCTATACAACATCGCAACAAAAGAAATGTCAGCAAGCCAAACCCTGTCCCTTCCCTCCAACCAAAAAGCTTCATTTTCCTCTCTTCCTCAAAATAATGCTGCAAAGTAAACCAATTATATATAAATGCAATCATTCCAGCCCCCAAGGTTGCAATCAAAGAAGAAGGGAGTGAAAATCCCCCAGAGATGTGAATGTAATTGCACACAGGGTGTGACGTGCCCCTGGGGCCGGGATGGTGCTCTGCAGTGCTGTGCCCATCTCACGGTGAACACCTGCAGTGAATCAGCAGAGGGGCACCAAAATGAGCCCGTTGGCTCTTCCAGCTGATGTGGTGCTCCTGGGATGTTCACCAAGAGAGCACGAGCATCACCAAGATGGCACAGGCTTTTCCTAGCAGCCATTTCCAGGCCTTACAGATGTCCCACAGCATGCTCTGGTCATCCAAGGGTGACAAGGGACACTCAGAGGGCACCAGGTGCTGCTCTGCTTTCTCCCCACACCAGGGCTCTCTCTTCTTCCTCCTCCCAGGCCACAGGACCACTTGTATGGGTGGCCATATATAACACAGCCCCTTTAATAGACTGAGTTTGAGCCACAGCAGGGAATGAGACGTTTATTAACATCAGAATAGCAGCATCAGGCAGTGTACTTAACCGAGTGACATCTGCACTAAGT
The DNA here is from genome assembly GCA_013399175.1 of Odontophorus gujanensis. Classification (NCBI taxonomy): domain Eukaryota; kingdom Metazoa; phylum Chordata; class Aves; order Galliformes; family Odontophoridae; genus Odontophorus; species Odontophorus gujanensis. The sequence goes on along the minus strand of VXAB01004210.1, from coordinate 266,273 downwards.
TTGGGAAGTATGAGAAGCATTCTTGCAGAATGGGATGAGGGGGAGGGACAGGCAGTCTTTGGCCTTCTTTAATTTGCTGCCAAGCATTCTGTGATTCAAAGTCCATGCTCCACCTTCACTCTGAGGTGCCACCCCGAGTTGCAGATGCCAGCAAACCCGGAGACGAGTTGCATTAACCCATGTGAATCGGCACTGGGCTTGGATCAGGCCAGAGAAACACCTACAGCTCCCACTGAAAAAAGACATTTCCAGGAGGTACATGGTGGGGGGAGGGGGGGTGGGGGGGATTGTGGACTACTATCTCAAAGAAGGAAAACAGATGCTTGTCTCCAGAAAGCCAAGTCTGATGACACTGTGCTGAGGTGACACTTCGTATAGCTCGGTAACGCACAGCAACAATCCCTGCATTCACAGTGACTGAAGAATTTGTAAATGATTATTTTCAGGCACAAGTACAGGAACTAATCTAGAAAATCAACATTAATACCTGCAGTTAGGCTAGCTGCACTAACAGCACGTAGCAAAATCACTGCTCCTGAAAAAACAACCTATCCCTCAGCTTTGCTTTGGATTTCGTAGAAGGAAATTAAACCTCTGTCTTGCTCTTGTTGCTGATGGGTAAGAGAAGGAAATGTAGGTTTCGGTAACCTTTCTGGGCCTGTTTTCTGCAAACATAATCAACACCTGCATCTTCAATTAGCTCCATGGAAGTCCAGAGAAATGTGCCTCTGGAAAGCCAAGCTATGAGACGTCTTCAGGGGAGTTGCTGCCCACATCCAACAAAAACGTTAATTAATCCCCAAGCATGCCAAGTCTGCTGGCATACAAGGTGAGCCAAGAATCTTCCCCAGCACCCACACTGGGATATTTGAGGGAGCTTTTGAGGAATCCGGGAGTGAGCCTGTGCAACCAGCTGCAGCTGCTCAGCTACTCTTGCTCTCTTGGATCACTTCCCAAGAGATTTGCACACACACAAAATCCAGGCTTACTTTCAGTAAAAGTGGGCATCAAACACTCTGACATCAAGCACAATGATTAAAGACACTCAGTTACGAGGAAAGATTAAAAGAACTAAGTATGTCTAACTTGGCTAAGCAATGAGTAAGAGGAGACATGATAAAAGACTCCAGGCATCCGAATGAAGGGAGTGGCACTGAATTAAAGAACTGAATAGTTTGAATGAATAAAATATCTTTTTGAGAAATGGATCCATCAACGATCTCCCAAGAGATAAGATACAGCTCTCATTTTTTAGGCATTTAAAACTAGAACCTGCGTTTTTGAGGAGAAATCCACATTGCCCTGAAGGCAGTATGCACTAAACCCTTTCATCTCCCATGCGGGATGCTACAAACAAAGTGTGCGGGACCACAGGGAAGCATTGGGGAGACAACTTGGGAAGAAAGTTTACCTCACCCAAGAAACAGATATGCTTTTTCACTGCATGATATAACAACATTGAAAAAATAAAAGAACAGGTCTGTAACCAAGATCTTCAGTACCCTCTGCAGCAGATTCAGGCTCTTGGTTGGGCAATTACAATTTACAGTGGTTTTCATCCCTCCTTCTTCTTTCAGCACACCTTCACCAAAAAAAAAAAGCCCCACGATATGGCAAGGCAGCAAAATCCTGGAAAGCAATCCAATACTCAGCTCTGCTGATTCGGTACCCCTCAAAGAAAAGCACTCTCTGACACCAGCAATCTGATAAGCTTTATAAAGATTAGACGTGAGTCCTGAGCCCTGAGAAAACTGCCTGGGATGAGAGCTAAGCCTGTTGCACTGAGTTTGTCCTCAAAGCCATGTGTAATGCATGCAGTGTACATAGGTATCCTTAATACCAACTCTGTGAAGCCAAAGATTGTGGATACTTTCACACAACCTCTGACCTCCAGCCTTAGGAAGGTCTCCTGACCACCTCCAAAGGCACAGACAGAGGATGTGCTCAGGGGAAGGAGCCCGCTCTGATCTTTATTTACTGAACGTATACACACAGAGCATTAGGTCAGGCCAGGAGGGCTGCCAGCTTCCAGCAACACTAGCTTATCAACGCCTTTAATATACCCAGGGGTTCCAATTCACTCCCAGAACGTCTCACAGGTGTTCCTCCTCCTAATATCCTTGAAGCAACTTGGCTACCAAGAATTGCCGGGTATGACTTACAAAGCTCAGATTTGGGTATTTGGCAGGCTTCTTCCTCATCAGGGCGAAGCCAAAGCCCCTTTGCTGAGTGTTTAATTTAAATCAGTCAGGTTCACTCAGTGGCCACAAGTCATGGAAGGGGTGGCTGGGCTGCTGAGTTCATGCAGGGCCATCAGGTCTAGGAGAAAACCAGCGAGGGAAAAAACAAAGGTGAAGAGTTTTCCTCTAATTAATTCCCTAAACCAGTTCAGTGGGGTTCAAGCAAGTACTAGAAATCTTTCCCCTTTTGGCATGAACTCGATCAGCTGAACAGCAACATGTGACCACAATCCAAGGCAACCTTTGTTTGCAAGACCAAGAGTGGATCTTTTTGATTTATATTTTTTTCTTTCCCACAGCAAGCTCTGAGGTCTACAGCAGCCATTCTCCATGGGAACAGGAGATCCACCATTTACTGGCTGGCGAGTTTTATTGCAAAGCTGAAACAGATTTTTTTTCTATTTATTTATTATTATTTAACATGTAGAGCATTTTAGTGTGCAGTGAATCATCTTACTTTGTTGTTGCATGTCTCTCTGGAAAGCTGAAATACACCACCAGCCATCAAGATTCACTCCTAATGCTGAAGAAACATGACTACTTAATAATTTCAGAGGTAGGGCCATGTAAAATACCCATTCAAAGTGCAGCAACCTCTGCACTGACGTCATGGGAAGGAAAGAAAAACAAGAAAAAATGTGAAGCATCTAAAAGATATCATGATGACTTCTACCAAGTCTTCCTCTTTTTATCTAGAATCAGCTGTTTCCATCACTGCAGCAACACTGATGCTCAGGATAACTACTCAGGCTGTCACTGTCATACAGAAGTACAGAACTCTGGGTACTCCTGCTCAGGCCACTCCTGCAGTTTAACAACACTCTCACCAGGGATTCAGAGCTCCTGCAACTCACCCCACATCAACAGCTTTGGGAAGCTGAGAAATGAAACAGACCATTTTGACACTGTAGGGAGGTAAGGGTTATTTTTATTTTTATTTTTTTGCCATGCCGCTAATCAGCAAAAAACAATTGCCTCCCGTGTAGCCAACACACTGACAAGTTTCTACTGTTCAAAACACTGGGTTGGTTGGGGTAATTCATGTGAACACAAACAAACAAAAAAACCACAAAGAGAAGCTTGAGACAGAAGGAGCAGGTCGGGATGTAGCGAGTGCAGGTATATTCCCTGCACTCATCCAGACTCACACTGCAACTCTGCGACCCGAACCCGAGCCCCAAGGGGACATGCTCGCTACGAAAGACCCAGGAAGGATGAGACATGCAGTTTCTCACACTGATGCACAGATTTGAGTATCTAAGTCAATCCCTGCTCCTGCTCAATCTTTGCTGGCAGCCATTTGCTACAGACATTTTCCAAATGCTTCCTACAGCTCTCCCACACTACAATAATCGCTACACTATTTTTACTTGAGATCTGAGAACGTGTCAGGGAGAGACAAGAGCTTTTTGGGAGGCAGTCTGGCAGAGGGAAGACCAACGCTGCTACAGAGCAAGCCCTCAGTGGTGACCCTGTGGGCCCAAAATGGTTTGGGATGAAGCAAAGCAGCACAGGAGGGCCCTGAGCACTGTTGCAAGAAGCCTGGAAAGAGTTACCACTGGCTTCAGAGGGTTGCTCCTTCCCAACAAGGCGGGAGGGGTGAAGAATGTGAGTGACGCAGCAGCATCCTGGCAGGAGAGAGGAAAAAAAAAAAAATAAAAAAAAAAAAAAAAAAAGACAACAAAAAACCTAAGGCTCTTTGGATGAGGTTCAGGATGACTACACTTTTACTGTAAGTGTTTGGTAACTCGGAGTCGCATAACCCTTCTCTGCCCACTTGGGGCTACAGCAGATGGATTACAACAAGAACCACTCTACACACATGCACACACGCCCCAATTCCCTGTTCAAGGGAGGACAAAAAAATATAACAAATTAAGCTGTGTTTCCCATTTAACAGAGACCAATTGGTATTTATTTAACAATTTTAAAGTGTTATTTTAGCCTTCCCGGTCTGTGTGTGTTCAGAGGCTGTTTCTGGGACATGAGCCAAAATCTATCAGAGCAACTTGGCACCAAGAGACGGAGGAAAAAATGAACGGAGGTGACGGGCAATGCTTCTTGCACTGACAGTCCCTGAACCTGGACAGGATGAAGAGGAAAAATGGGGACAGCCATAGAAAAGTCAGGTGCTGGCAAAGGCTACCCACTTCCCAGCGCAAGCACGCTGCAGCACCAAGAGCTCCAGGACAAGTGCACTGAGGGAAGAATCAAGACACCAAATACCCTGTGGGTAATCTCAAGGTCCTACTTTGGGGTCTTGTACCCAACTTCCTCCTCCCCTCCCTTCTCCCTTCTCCTCTTACCATCACCCCTCAAGGGGTAGTATGAAATCCACTGTCCATCCCTAAGGATGGGGTCTGAGACTCACTTTCACTCCTGATACCTTTGTTGTGCCTCTGGATCTTGATGTTGAACAGACAGGTGGAGGCAAGATGCAGCATGGCAAAGGGGGAAGGCTAACGTCTCACATAAGTTCTCCTCCCCTTTGAGCTCTTATTGTTCCTCCAAGGTTCAGAGCCAATGAGACAGCTTTCAAAAAAAAAGATGCCATGAAATCAAGTGCCAAGCAAACATGGCGAGTCATCCTCCACATTGTTAAGGCAGTGAACAACGTAATGGAAACCGACCTGGCACCCAGCAACGGAGGCTGCAAAACACGCAGCTCACACAACAGCCAGTCCATTTCACACTCACAAAATATGTTTTATCAGTTAAAAAACTTCCCATCTTTTCCCACACTGAAGTGTCAAACACTGGCCTCACCTCCCACTTTCTCTAATGCTCACTCTAGCACACAGCTGCTGCACAACAGCTGGCTTGTGGGGTTGAGAAACACGTACATGCAAGTACACAGACAGCTCTCACCAGTTGCTTCATTAAGATCTGATTCAGAGCCTGCTGAAGCGGATGGGAGGCCCCAGTTTTCCCACATATGGGCCAGTGGGACTGCAGCTGAGCCAACGCTATATAGTCCTGCCTCTGAGGATGCTCCAGGGGCTCCCTGCTGCTGGAGTTCCTTGTATGCATGTTTTCCCAGTGCACAAATGATGAATTAACCATGTTTGCTGTCAGTCTGGGGCTTGCAGGCAGAACATTCTTAGAAGCTTTACTAGTCCTTCAGCAGATGTGGAAGGCAAAGACCTGCTGTGCTGACCTGACTCCAGACACACAGCGTCTGGGATAGGCAGTGATAACCCAAACACTTGCAAGAGCCTGGCGAAAGGGCTGCACTTGGGCAGAAGGTTGAGCAGCTAGAGCCACTCTGACTACCTCAATAAAGTCATTAAAACAAGCACAGATGTGCACTGAAGGGTATAAGGAACCCATTTCCAGAGATGCGTCCAAATGAGGTCCCTATATGAGTTATCTCCAGTGACGCAAAACATTGGGTTGCATGGGGAACTGGGCAACCTAATCTAGTGGCTTGCAGCTCTACCTATGGGAGGGGGTTGGAACTGAGTGGTCTTTAAGGTCCCTTTCAACCCAAACCATTCTACGATGAGGTGCTATGAAAGCAAGGCTTGGTGCTGAGCAAGGAGGTGATTATGTGGAGCAGCCTTCCTCCACACCACCTTGCAACAGCACAGTGACCCTGGACTTAGCGAGAAGGAGCAGCATGCAGCAAGCTGACTCTCAGAGCTGCAGTTTCTCCCTTGGGATGAGAAGTTCACTGCTACCAAACTAAGACTGCAAATTCACAGCTCTACTCTCAACAGCCCTTGGCATAAGCTCAGCTCTCAGCAGATGCAATTGGAGGACACTTGCACTGATACAACACGGTGTAGAGGAACTGCCTGGAAGCCTTCAGGCTTTCTGCTGAAAGCAAAACAAAACAAAACGAGTCTTTCCTCCTTAGATCATGTCCACAACCAACAAAACTCACACATGCTGCAACACGGACCGCTGGCCCATGGGAGCTCTTTGCTCCACGCCTTGTGCTAGAACCCATCTTGGTTTTATTTACACCATCAGAGCTCCTTTCAGCAGGTCCAGCACAGCTGCCAACTGCTCGCCTCCCTGCACCATGGGTTTACAGTTGCATTTGACTTCTTTCCAGCATAAGACCCATCCTGTTAGGTGTGAAGAGGCAACACACACCGAATCACTTATTTACTTCTTCACCTTCTCTGTGATCTTTATAAAACAAATTGAAACTGTTTTATTTTTTAACTACTTAGATCAACACAAGTCAGATTCAGTGCCACACGTCACAGTCAAGCTGGCTTGTTTTTTGTTTTTGTTTTTTTTTTTCCCAAGGGAAATTTTAGCCCCGACTAAGAACTGAAATCCAGACCTTGGTAGCAAGGCTCACATCTTCCCCTGAGACACTGTGTCCAGAGGCCATGCTCAGTGCGGGATCACAGCATGGCAGTGGAGACCTGCACAACACAGGGGAAGGTTTTGCAGCCTACAAAAAGAGCAGGCATATCCAGTAGCTATGCCTATCTGTTATCTTCCTCTCAAGGCACTTTTATATCCTCCTGTTATTTTAAAAGCTAGCACACACTAGTTTAGCTTTGATGCTATGCAATCTTAATATCAAGCAGAATTTCAAGAGAAAAACCCCTTTTTTTCCCTCGAGGGTACAGCTGGTAGGGCAGAATAGACTCAGCATTTAGCATTTAACTGTAAGCATGAGCATCAGCTTGAATCATCCCGGCTCGTGGGGCTCAAGAGCATTCCCAGCGGCTGCAAACACCGTCAGACGGCCGCTGCAGGGGTATTTGGTTCAGCATTCATCGAGGAAATCAGCAGCTTGCATCACAGCACAGGGTGACTGGTTTGTGGTCAACTGAACCAAGAGCCAAACGCCCAGTGCAATATAGTCATGTCAGAAATGCGGTCTGGATGCTGGGATGCTCAGGCTCAGCAGAACCAAAGGGGCAGCAGCCAGAAGCAAGCCAAAACTTAGATGCAAGGGCTGCAGAAAGGTCTAGCAGCCATCCAGCCCCAAGCCACTCAGCTTGTTTGTCTCCGCGCCATTCTCCAAGGCAACACCAGCTCTGCTTCTGCCAAGAAGGAAGCTGGGCTCGGCCGCAGTTCCCAGCCACCAGCAGCCTTCTCCCTGCCATCCGGGAAGGGCTACTGTGCTGCTAACAAAGCATTTTCTAACACTTATTGGGCCAGCTCCAGAAGCATTCATTTTCCCTCACCACCACCACGGTGAACTGAAACCTATACTTTGAGAAATAGCAGCCTTGCCCCACTGCCACTGGGCACAACTGCAAGGCAGCAGTCAGAAACCAAGTCCTCCTGGGCAGCTTTGAGCTGATTCTGTGCTCAGGCAAGGGGAGATACTGACTGCCACCTTCCTGGGTGCTTCAAATCCACCATTCCCTTCAAAGCTCTATCTAAAGCAGATGTTCAGCTGTCTCTCCTCTCCCTGCCCTTCCTCCTGCATTTCATCCATCGTTCTGGCCAAAATGTGTCGCCACGTTGTGAAATAACTGCTGAAAACAGCACCCCATCAAATCATACCCAGCACCTAAGGTGGTGGTTGTATTTTTTCCCCTAAGTTTAGCATATGCAAATCTTCCAGCTCTTCCTTATAAGTGAAGCTTCCCAAACAGAAGCTTCATCTTCTCAAGCTGCCAGCTTTCATATTAAAAACAGAAAGGATAGATGCTCTATTTCAAACAAGGTTTCATGAGACAACAGAGACTGAATTGTTACCTTTGTCATTTTTCTGTAGGCTATTTGAGATCTGCCTTTCTTGTAACAGCATCTAATTCTTAACATACAATCAGCTTATGATTCACTGCATCTCCCAGGTCCTTTCTACAGTTAGTGTGTTATTGTACATTCTGGGTACACGCATTCAATTGCCAACTGCACTAATTTGCACTTGCCTTTACTGAATTTATTTTTCTCATCTTCAGACTACCTCTGTAGACAACTGTAAGAGAGAAGACTATTGCATGAAGTAACAGCAACACCTCTGTCTGCACTCGTGTCCTCTGCAGTCTACCACTCAATTCACTATAGAAAGTAGACCCTAAGCAGACCACTCAAAACACCCTTTTGATCTTACAGCAAACTGGTTTTGAAACATTGCTTCTTAAATACTCAATTATGACTATTTCTTCCTCATCGTATTTCCCAAGTTCAGTTGTCAAATTGGTAGGATTTCCTCAGGAACTGCCCAACATCTTCCAGCACTTTGATTTGGTACAGTCACTAAAATCCCAGGACTGGTACAAGTTTTCCTCCTAGTTCTGCAACCTCTCCATCCCTCAGGATAAACCAGTGCACCAGTAGGTAGCACAGCTCAGAGCTGGGAACTCATACAGCATGAGTAAAGATGGATGAGTTCTGCAGGTATTCTCAGTTTTCTTAAAACTTATTATCCACTCTACACCAATGATCACAAACACCTTCCAATTTTTTTTCAAGTCTTATTTACCAAGCTAGGTCTCACTGATCCCTCCACTGATTGCTCATGGCTGAGATGACAAAAAGCTTATATCCAAAGGGTTAACAACTTTTTTTTCCCCATGATCCTTAACTCATAAACATTAATTCCACTGGAAAAAGGAACATTTCATTTAAAACGAGCAGCTGTTGGGAAGAATAATGCAGGGCTTCGAAAGAAATTTAAGAAAACAAAATAAAATAAAAAATGGAAAGCAAGGGGAGAAAGCAAAATAACACTTCCAGAAAGTTTTCCAAAGGAAATGAGTAACCACTTGTTGTTAAATGATAAATCACAGTCCTCGGGAAGTGGCATTGTCTGTGGTCTATTTTTAATGAGAAAACACCCATGTCACTGGCATGAGGGCTGCACATGCTGATGAGATGAGTCTGCGGGCAACGGGAGTGGAGCACTCATGGGTAACCATCACCTCATTCCTGTCATTCCCACTGCTTATCAGGAACCAAAACAGCGTGAAAAGCAAGAGGCTTGGAGGAAGAAAAAGGCACCTGGGACAACAAACAACGCTGCTGCTTTCCAGGGAAGGAGAATGCAAGGAAAAGCTACAGACCAAGAGAAGGAACAGGGCCACGTGTGCCGTCTCAGGGCTGTTTACTCATCCTTTCCCTGGGCCAAGGATATGCACAGAGCCACAGGTGAGCTCTGTCCGACCAGGTGAGCCAACGTCCTACCAGGAAACAAATCCATGACCATCTTAGTGTCACGTATGAGCATCCTGTGAAACCTCAGGATGCAGAATTTGGGAACAACAACCCTTCAGCCTCTTTTCCCTAAGGTCTGCTACTGAGACCTAGAGCTTCCCTGGGAAGCTGAGGGCTGCTGCAATAGGGCCAGCACCTCATGCTGAAGCTCCATTTGTCACTGAACACTTTGGAGGCATAATGAGCCTCATTTGAGGTTGATAATGAGTCTCAGATTCTTGTGGCGAAATGACTCAGGCCCTCGGACTGACAGGAAAGGAGCATGTGGTGCCGAGAGGCCATGCCAGGGAATGAAAACAAAAGTCAGTGAAGCACAACCAGGAGCATATCCCTTCCCATTCAATAAGAAGGAGGATGCTCCTCCACAGAAAGTGATGGAGAGTACACAGACAGATCCAACAGTGCTTAATGAAGGAGACAGACCAGCATTCCTGGGACAGGAAAGGGCTGAATGCTGTCCATCAGCTCTGCACCACATTGCACAGGGTGCCCCAAGGACTTTCAGATCCGGAGGAAGATGCTGGGGAGCAATGAGAGAGTGAGAGTCAACCTCCACTCATGACTCAGAGATGCCATCTGACTCCCAGGAACACAGACCACAGATGAAAGGCAGTGCGCTCTGCCTGTTTTCAGTGATGTATTACTTTGCAACTCTGCACCTTAACTTAGCTTTCACTGACCCAGTGCAAAAAGACTGTAATTATTCAATTTCTCAACTATTTCTAACATTCTTTCCATATATGAGATCTAAGCCTTTTTTTTTTCCCCCTTCCTTTTAATAGGAACAAAACCCCACAGTTTGCTAGAGATTATACAACACACACACACACACACACACACACACCACTGCTCCAAAACAGCATCTGAAAGCATTTGTTTGATGTTTTCCACTCCCCCACTATAAAACACCGCCCTGCTGGTCTCATTTATTGTGTGGCATTTTGCAACGAAGCGTAAAAACGGAATTAATCATAGCCCTGAAAAACACAAACTTCTTCTCTGAGGTTAGAAGTAACCATTTGGAAAGAAAACTTCCAGGAGCCAGAGGGACTGACAGGACTGGAGACTGAAGTCCCTCTTTTCAAAGGCCAAGTGTGTCCTAATATATCCCTTGGACAGTTGCCCTGAGCCAAAGTTATAATAATTTATTCTTTCTGCTTGCCAACGGATCTGTTCAAGTAGCAAGGAGATTTGGTACAGAATCAGGACAAATGCCCAAAGTGGACAGGGAGGTTCAACAGGCAAACGTGTCATAAATCCAACAGGAGGCTCTAGCTCTCACTGCAGCTTTTGCACAGGCTGATGTCCAGAGCCTTGGCTCTGGTCCCTGACTCCTGTGCTGGGATGCTGCAGAATTTGGGCACCTTCCCCTCTTGGGCAGCACTCAGCATCCCAGTGAGCACTGACAATCACCCCTGGCAGGAGGCATTGCTTCTGCAGGTCAGAAACACGGAAATCTGGAAAGCCTATGCCAAAAAAAAGAAAGAAAAAAAATCATTATCATCTTTATGTTTTCTGGCTCAACACCATTTAAGAAAATTACCTTCTATATAAATCAACCTCCCCTTTCTCCACTTCTGCAGATTTAGTGCTTTGCGTGAATTCAAGGAGTGGGTTCTGTCAAGGATGAAGTTGGGAAAAACCATGAGGCTATTTTTTACATTAGATGTTTTAGCAGAGATTTGCAGAGGGCATTGGAATCCCTCTGCATAGGAGGTAAAACATTAATAATTTTAAACTCTCCTTTTAAATTAGGAAGAGCATTCAAAGAAACTATTGAAAGAGAAAAACCATCAAGCCCGCTGTCACATCCAACTTAAACACTGATGTTTTCTCTCAAGCCCCAAAAGCAGTTTCAATGAGCTGGCAACCAAAGAATTTACCTTTTCCTTACTTGTCCTTGCCCCACAACAGCTCTGTGGTCCCTCTCTGCTCACCCGGAATCACAGAATCATATTACACACACAGTTGGAAAAGATCATCTAGTCATCATGTCCAACCATCAACCAGTCCCCACAGTGCCCACTAACCCATGTCCCTCAATGCCACATCTCTACATTTCTCGAACACCTCCAGCCATAATGATTCCACCACCTCCCTGAGCAGCCTGATTCAATGCCTCACCACACTTTCTGATAAGAAATTCTTCCTAATATCCAAGGTAAACCTCCCAGGCACAACTTAAAGCCACTACCTCTTGTCCCTGCATACAAAGCACTTGGGCACTGCTTGTACTTCTCCTGAGTTCTCCTCACAGCTTCAGAAAGAGGAGCAGATCTAGGGGTAGAGACTGTTCAAGCAAGTACTAAACATCTTGCAAGGGATGCAAAATATTTTGCGACACTTGCTCTCCTCCTCTGACAAGTTATCAGAGGTTTTTTTTGTGTTTTTTTTTTTCCTTTTTAACTTTGCAAATTAAGACAAAGTCAATCACATGCTTCAGGCTGAAGGCTGATGGGAAAGAGGTTCAGTTAAGGAACTGGGTCACTGGTTTTCCACTATAATGTTCAACTGCCTGCATGTACCTATGAATCCCACACCTCCACAGGATCAGAGCATGACTGAAGTTGACAAAGACCAGAGAAGTGATGGATGCTCCCTTCTTGGAGACATTCCAAGGTCTGGCTGGATGAGCCTCTGAGCAACTCAGTCCAGGACTATATCCAGGTGGCTTTGGAGATCTCCAAGGAAAAGACCTCACAGTCTCTCTGGGCAACCTGTGCCAGTGTTGCTTTCCTCCAAAGGACCAAGCAGCAGCTGGTGGAGCTGCTCCACAAGTCAACTCCTGTCATCATAGAATCACCAAGGTTGGAAAACACCTACAAGATCATCCATTCCAACCATGCACCTAGCACCAATAGTTCTCACTAAGCCATGTCCCTCAACACAAGGTCTAAATGTTCCTTGAACATCTCCAGAGTCAGTGACTCCACCACCTCCCTGGGTAGCCCAGACCACTCTTTCAGAAAAGCAGTATTTCCTAACATCCAGTCTGTGTCCCTCTGCACTCTGAATTTCTTTTTTCCCAGCGATATTTGGGAATTTTCATCACTGTATAGCAGGTAGGAGCAGTGTGGCAGGAGCAGTTTGTGGGGCAGCATGCTGGGAAAGACAACTCTGGTACAAAGCAGCATGGCAGACACTGGGAAAGAAGTTAATAAAAAAAAGGTTGTTTTTTTTTTTAAAAAAAAAAAAAAAAAAGTTGGTTTGAATAAGAAAAGAAAGGGAA